>JAFBJU010001645.1:0-276291 GCA_016785305.1 Colistium nudipinnis
CTAAACTCACCTCGACTTCCCTGGGTCATATTCATCAATGACAGCAGCGGCTTCTGTCACAAACTTTGTGACTGCATCGTGACGTTAATGTTAATCAATGAGAATCCACCGAGACGCTCTGGGGCCACGACAGACAAAAAGGAAGTCTCAATCTGTTTGAGCTTTGAAACAGTCCTCTGCACCTGCCGCAATCACAGGGATCGTCACAGCTGTGCGAAATTGTCATGATTCGTAACTCTCCCTTGTTCGTTCTCGTCCTCCGCTTCTTTGCGGCGCTTTCTGGATCGTGCGCCAGATAATTGCTTGCAACGATTCATCTCACCTCCAATGCAGTGCTTGTCTTACAGTGGACGGTGCGGGCTAAAGGTCACTGCACCGGTTAGCGTGGCAGGCACACGTCATTGTAGCGGGCACTCACTGACTTGACAGCGGGCAGTGCTCCATACGTCGCTGCACTGGGCTTGCGTCTGAAAATAAGAATAAAAGGGGTTGGCTCTGTGTAACCTATATGCAATTATGAATTACTGTCCCATGGATCAGCTCCAGAGGACGTACTTTAATAATATATATGTTTTAATCAGCCTCTTGCGGCGCCCACTGCGCATGTTGCGTCATAGGCAACCACCTGTGTCGTCACTGCCACGGGCCGCCCCTGCCATAGAAAAAAAATACATATATATTTATAGGGATGCTGTTTTAAATCGACAGCGAAAACACCCACATTGTGAAAACAGGTCCCATTGCTATAAAAAAAAGCAGAATTTGTGAAAGAGGAACTAATTATCCTTGTGTAGAGAAAGATGGTGGGTGTCGTCATTGATGACGCCAATCCCACCTATAACACATATTATACAGTCAAAAGATTTATGAAAAGGGATACAAATTAAACTGTGAATATTGAAAGTAACGTTTATAACTGCAAATCTTGTGACTTGTTCAAAGTTTGAAGTTTCTTAGTGTAAGTATGAAGTAGGACATACATTTTTGAAGAATTTAATAGTTTTTGAATGATTTGAGGCCTTCTCCAATCCGTTGAAAGAGGAAAAGGGTGAATATTTGGAAAAGTATAAACGGTAAAAAAAAAGAAGTAATATTAGAAATGACCGAAAGGACCTGAACATTTTGATGGTTAAATAGTGGAATTAGGGAATAAATGTAGAAGGAGGTAGGGACGGAAGAAGGTGCGAAAGAAGAAACAGATATAGGAAAGAAAACAAGAAAACTGCTGGTGCATCCACACTAACAAGTGCAGCATATATACAGGTGTTATGTGTATGTGTTGCTGTCTGAATGTGGGCTTGTGTGTCACCTTCCCAACTCAAGTGCCCTAGTCCCTAATGATGGCGGTGTGCAGCGAGCTAACTACCCTCACAGTGGAGCGAGCCCCCAGGCTAGTGCCACATCTTTCCATCAAGGCCTGCCTTCATCCTGCTTTACACTGGCCCTTTCCAAAGACACACACATGCACAGAGAGAGAGAGAGAGCCAATGACAAATAATTCATATTATGGCCTGCCTGAAAGTTTGCCACACTACCTCATTAAGCCGCCTATTGTAACTGGCTGACATTCTCTCAGCATAATAACCATCCTTGGTCGGGTTGTTTTTGATGTGACATCTCACTAGAGGGAAACTGAAATAAATAAAGAACTAAAAAACACCCAGTTGTGCTCTGTTGCTTTTCACCTTCGGAACTCTCAAGGTGATGCAACTTTAGCTGCCAGATATCAATAATGGATCCCTGTTGTTTCCTTGATATGGTACAAGGTCCAGCAATGACATCATATCAAATGAAGACAAAAATGTGGTTATTTCTGTCATTTGCACGAGAAGAGCTTCTTTTCCCATTCCAGTACATTAGGAGCTAAGAGGGATACAATGTGACAAGGACAGAAAACATATTGTCAGTATTATGCATTTTCTAATTCATCAACAAAGATGGTGGAAAGCAAAGGATCAAGGTTGAGGAGTATTGCCGTCATTACTGGCATCATGCATTGTATATTTGAATATGAGGAAATAATTTGCCACGTGAGGTATGCTATATTTGAGCCTTCCCCTTTCAGGCAAGGTAACCAAAGGAACTGACACGTTAGGGTACATGAAATATGGAAATAACTTATTCAAGAGAGGACCTTTAGTTCTGTAAGCATCTCAGCCCTATGTGATTAAATACATCCTCCACACACACACACACATACACACACACACACACACACATACACACACAGACACGCACAGGAAAGAAACTAAAGATAAATTGATTTGGTGTATTGACGACACGATATGGCTCAATCCAAACCTACGTATTAAGTTTGATCTCCCACTTAGGGCTGAATTTGTTTTTCCCTTTTAGCCACACAGTCCAGTGCACTGCTTCTTACACACAAATGAAAATTAGTCCATTTGATTTCATCTGCAAAATTTGCAATCAGCGCAGACAGTGGCAGGCTGTGTAGGAAGGCGGGAGGAGGAGTGCAGGGGGGGGCAACCAGGGATTATGTATGGCTTGATGAGGGTGTGCAAAGCGGGTAAGTGAATATGCGTCTTTGATGTGCTCCACTTTTGCTCGCATCGCAGCAAGTGGTAGAATGGCAACGGTGTGGGAGGTTGTTTTTTTTTTTTTCCTGAGTGGCAATCAGTCAGTTCAGAGACACTGAGCTTCTGGCGGGCCTACAGGGCATGTGGCTAGGTGCTCTCTGTCCTGGGGGCGAGACAGGCAGCGCTCTGACTTGGCTCTGACTTTTCCGGGGCATCAGCGAGGCACGGGAGAGGAAGAAGAAACTTTCTCGGCAAAGTGAAAAAAAAAGAGGGGGGAAGGTGGGGATCATCCAAGTGAGGCACACTTGAAGTTAAAGCACTGACAAGCACTTCAAGATTCACTTCAGTCTCGACAAGTATGCCAAACATGGATTTTGCATAAACACACAGCACTTCAGAGGCAGACGCAGAGATAAAGATGAAGTTGTTCGAATGACAAAAGGGAAATGAGAAGACGATGGATGGTGAACCCCCCACAAAACATGAGGAAAGATGGAACACAACCCCTGCTAAGTTGGATTCCACCGCTGTCTTCCATCTCCCTCAGCAGATAGCAGGAATGATAGCAAAGTGTGTTCCAGCCTCTTATAATGAAGTCCAGATGCATGAAGTCAGCTCTGCTCCTCATCGTCACTGGCTGTGACCTTGGGAAAACTACCTCAGCTGTGTGCTTTCGCTCATATTCACAAAATGGTGCAGACACACAGCAACCGAGGTCCCTGGCGTGGGATTACGAGCAGAAAATACCAGAGAAACAAACGTCCTTTCCAAATGCCAAATGGCTGCATCTCTTGTCCTCTGTTAATTTTGAATTAATGGAGTGTTTTTTTTTCCTCCTCTTCTCCCTGCCGGAGACATGCTGCTGTCGGGCGGGCCCCGACCTGTTCTGCGTAATAAAACGCCACTGCATGTGCAGTGTGCAAAGTCGTCCAACAAATATCCACATTTTGTGCAATGCACATCTACTTTCATTCGGAAAAGGCAGACACAGAGAGGACAAAGCGGACACCGAGGGCCAAAAAAAACTTAAATCAGATTGTATTGTGAACACAAAATATACTGTCTGAGGCTGGCTGAATTCAAATATGTGAATATTAAGCCAATGGGCCCTGAATGAAGGGTCTCACTTGCGGCTTAATTGATGGACGGAAAGCAAACATAGGGGATAAAACACTGTCTGACAACAGTGATAGAAGGAAAGTTATGCTGTTGCTATAGACCTGGATTAAAAACATCACTGAAATCAATTAAACTTGGCAGAAGCCGCTCTCTTTGTGGTTGCCAAAGAAGAACTTGCGTGGCCCCTAAATTGAAACCTGAAATCCAGCTCGCGATTCTTCTCCAAGGTATCAAGTATAAGCCCTGGAGAATAGCAGTCATCCGTTAGTGTTCCTAAGACCCTGTGAAATACAAGTCTCAATCACTTTGCCTGAGTATGTACGTAACAAGTTGGTTTCATCCTGAGCCTGACAATGGGAGCCGACGGAGTTTTTGTGCGGCATATCACTTCTTATTACCTCTCTTAGTGATGGGAGATTAGAAAGCACAAGACACGCGCTGGCGTGGCTGAGAATAGCAGGTGAAAACATTTCACCAATTTCCGACTCCTCAGTCAAGTGCAATGTATCATCACTGGAGTGGCGCACTCACTGTGTGACACAGAGGTGGCGCGAAAGTGGGACGGCAAGTCTCACGGAGTAGACACAATTACGGCGTGGAGGATATGCCGTGCGCCTCGGATGCAAGACAAGAGGAACATTTAAAAGGAGATTAGTGCCGACACCTCCCTGCGTCTCAGCGCGCAGTGATCACACCGCGCCAGCTACTGTGTGTGGGAGGCCTTTTGTCACTTGTACCATTCAAAGTGGGAGAGGGAAAACAAGCGTGGGGATGACACCAAGACGCCTCCCGACAGATCAAAACCAAACTAATAAGCCAGGATGCTCAAATTAGCTATGAGGCCTCTTGTTTAACTCAGCCGCCTGACTTCCTCGGCAAACGCACAGCAACTACACAGGCACATTTAAATCTATACGAGGACAATGCTTTGGCAATAATGACTGCGCTCACAGTCGTGGAATAAAAGGAAAAAAAGAATTTGGGAGGGAAAGACATTATAAAAGCTTTTCTGCGTCGACGTGCCGCCACGTTGAAACACAAAGTACGTGTGCATGGCTCACCACGGAAAATTGTAACAGACAACAGCTGATCAACACAGGCATGCATACACTGAGGTTCAGCTAATGTGGAGGCCTATTAAGAGGTCAGTCATCCACTTAGTGGACCTTGGAGTGAAGCACACGAGGCCCTCCTTTTGCAACCAATAATCCATCTCCATTCTTACCCTGAAGAGGCTTGTTGAAAATTAATTTGGGCTGGTCAACAGTCAATAACATGATTCCCCAGAGACACGCAGTTTAACCCCCCCCCCCATAACGCTCTGTGTACTAAGGCACACACACACACACACATCCACATTCCACTCAGCCGCCTCTCAATAGTCAAAGGAAATTATTATTGACCAATTTCCGGGGCTTAATGTACCTACGTGTCACCCTCCGGGCAAACCACTATCACCTCCTCCTCCCACGTTGTCTTTTATTCATGCTCCACCGCAACACGAGAATTTATCAGTGACAAGAGACAATGATGAGCACCGGGCCAGAAGAGTCATCACACATTAGAGCAAAGTGATGAGTGAGGGTGAGTGATGATAGTGAACAGTCAACTTACATAAGCAATGGTTTCATCATAGAATAGGGTTTTAACGAAAACCGCAGATTGCATTCGATTTTTACCAGCAGCACTCAGCGATACAATATGTAGGCATTGTTTGATGCATTGTTCAGTTTTATATTACATACTTTTGTATGGGAGAAGTCCTTATTGGTAAAAAAAAATAATAATAACTGTGCTCTGACCTGAAGTCCTGATAAGACCACGGGTTATGCTCCTGAAACTTCATTTTAGATCACACCCCTGACAATGCTGCTGTCAGCTTTGCATTTCAGCCATTCACAGACAGACGTCTGACATGACAGACAGTTTCACATCTTTGGCTGGAAAGTACAGCAAATATGTTTTAGAGTAGTCAGCTGTTTTCCTTGCTCAAGTTCAGTCTTTGCAGACAAAGACATGAGGCAATTCTGCCAAGGAAAAACACAATAGCATATACTGTCCAGTGTATGTATTTCTCCATAAAGTAGACATCGTGATTTATCCCTAAGGGTCAAACCAAAAAAAAATATAGCTCTGTCGAGAGACGGACTGAGGCAACAGCCAGTAAAAGTGTTGCAATTCCCTTGAACAAATTTGGGACGCTTACATCAGGACATTTTCCTCAATTATTATCTTCTCCAGGACTGAAAATGATCCCCAGTGACAAAAGACCTAGCTGTCTTGTGAAATGTAAAAGCAGATTAAACAGAATTGATTTGAATCGTAACATAATTATGGTGAGGGACAAAAAAAAGTATATTGTAAGAGATCTGCGGAATTGCTAGACAGAGTTGTTCAATGTCTTTCACTTATCCATACACTAATAACATGAGAAACTGGGAGATAATCGATACACAATAATTAACAATCATTATTATCACTATCATCCTTTCTGATCCTACCTTGCGGAAACAATTAAAACGGAGCTGAACGAGATATACGCTAAATATCTTTTCAAAGTGTGAACACATGTTTTTTCACCTGTACCTCTCTCTGTGTTGTGGGAGAAAATAAAGGCTTTTATTCCAACTCTTTTAGTGCCAACTACTCATAACCAATCCAGCGCCCGGCATCTATTGATAAAAAGACTGCGCTTCTCCAACTCACCTCCTCAGAGAGGAAAACTACAAGCCCCTGAACGTTTCGTGCTGCTGAGATGTGTGTAGGGGAGCACACATGAGCCATTTTGTCAGAGCAAGTGGTGAGGGTTTGGTGGTGAGTGAAGACACCAGAGGAGAAGCGCCCGTATTGAGGTTGAGAAAGAGTGAGAGAGAAAAGAGAGAATGGGGCTCAACCCCCCCACATCAAAGCTCTCCCCTCCAGCGGTGTCTTGTGATATTTATTTATTGAGATGATTTTGCCAGAAACCCAGTGGCCTGGCTGTGCCCCCCCACTCTTTGATATGTTGCTTGGTTCTTAGCTGGCTGTCCTCAGAGAAAGAGGGGTCGCGGGGTCAGCCAAAGAGACCCCCAGAGGAAAAAACACGGCTCACAGAGTACACCTAGAAACACCGCACACCGTAGCTCACACACGTACACACACAAACAGCACACCAGATGATGCACGGGGAAAGCAGGGGGGCTGTTGGCTGTGGTGGGGGATCAGGCATTGATTATTATTAAAGGGCCAATGATTTGTTTCCTCCACTATTTGGAGGAACACGGCTCACATCTAAATGGATATCAGATTAACACCTTGAAGTCATTACAGCGCACTCTTGATTGTCATGTTCGGTTCACGCACGGCAAGGCCAACACATCATAGAAAAGGAGAGATTTTTCCCTTTCATGTGCGTGTCTAGTGGACGCAGAACAAACAGCCCCGGGCGTCATTCCTTTCCCTCATTTAAAGGTCCAAATACAAAACAGGTTGACATCTTGCAATGTGATAACCACACACTCACGAGCAAGCTTTGCGCGCACGTTCACATCGGTCAAGGAGCATTTGCACATCAGTTGCATTACACGAGTGTAGCCAGGCCCCTTGTAAGCAGACCAAGCTTCTTTTATGGTGACGCAAAAAAAAAAGGTCTCCCGCTAAGATTAGCGGAGCAGCAGAAAAGCAGAAGAGGTCAGGCCTGGTCCTGTAGGTCCACGTGGAAGCCATTTGTTTGCACCATGTCGATCACGGTAAGAAAAAGGCCTGGCCATGCACCACGGGTGGCATGTTAATAGGCCAAATAATATCCATGAAATAGTAAACCTCAGTAAGGGAGAGAGCTGTTAAATTTTAAAACATCAGCTGGAACAGATAAACCAGCAGGACTTAAGTGTTTCTTTACCAATGTAGATCGCAAAAAAGTTCCCCTGCAATCACGGCGGGATATAATCGGGGGAAGTCAGTGTGTCCAATTTCGTTTCTGCCCCTAAGTGCGGGCCTGCCCGTCCAACTCGAGTTCAAAACGTTTATGGACAAAAGACATGCACACAAATTCAACGTCATGGTCCACCACAAATGCACACATCTCAGACTGAAAGGTGCAGTGAAATCCATATTGATGTTTCCTACGATTTATTTTGACAGACACGTACCCCTTGAGTAAGTACGGTGGCCCCAGTGTCAGAGTCGTCCGCAGAGAATTCACCTAGTGGAGCGGGGAGCTCCCCCTCGCAGCACCACAGGTTGCAATTTCAGCCACAGGGGAGGGCAAGCTCATCTTTTCCGCCCGACACGTCTCCAACATAATGCATTGTCAAATAATTCTTAATAAGGGGAGTGTGACACACGATGGGCCGCATTCTCAATATTCAGATTCGCTCTGGCTCATAAACTCGGCCGCCACTGTGCGCCGTCGGCCCATCAATCAGGACATCTCCGGCCCTCCCCCAATCTCCAATGACTCTTCTTCACCTGTCAGCCCATTTGAATAAGAGGTGGCGCTTGGATGGCTTTCACAAAATCTGCCTCTGGGAGAACAGGGCCCGGCAAGGCTGTTTACACACGTAGACACTTTGATTGAGGAATATGCAAAGCTCCCCGGTTGCCAATGCACAAACAAGCACTCTCACCCCAGTCAAATGGGGTCTTTCAAGACCTATTTACACATTATAGGTACGTGTCAGCGTCCCGTAGCAAAAGTCAAGGTGTTTGGGAAAAAAATCACTTATTGTTTGAAGAGGCTTTTAGAAAATTCCTCTGCAAAGGCGGAGGCTTGACATGAAAGCCCTGACGATGTTTGCTCTGGCTCGATGAGGGAGCGAAAACTGACAGACACTGCCCATCTTTCTTAGCCTTCCCTTCGATAACTCTCTATTGAGACAACCCCTATAATTGAGCTTGTGTAAACAATAATCCATTTAAGCGCAGAAGGGGCCAGTTAACACGGAGTGATTGTCCGTGTGTAAGGGGCAAACTAACAGGAGCGCCACCGGATCTGTCACGGCTTGGACCCCTCCAGATAAAGATGGATGGGGGAGCGGAAAGGAGCGGGCGGAGGGGGGGCCGAGGGACCGGGACAGGCGGCAAAGAGCCGCGTCAACTGCTCTCCCTCCTCATGCATTAAAGTCAAACAAGTCTGGTGTACACATCTCCCACTGATCAATTGTAAGGAGGGAGAGGGGGACACGCTCAGCTCTGGCTTGGCATACACGATCAGCACATTGGGCCAAATGATGTCATCCATCAGGATGGACACCGCAATTTGCCACCTATTTCCTCATCAATCAAACTTGAGCATTTTTACAAGGGGGGCGGGGCATGTTTATGTATGTGTGTCTTTCGGAGACAGAGTGGCTTTGGCAATCTCGTGACCTTAACTGAGGGGCATTAAGTGGCATCAACAGTGAGTGCAGTAATCCGCTCCGCTGCTCAGTTATCCACGAGGGAGATTTGCGATTGGTCTAATTTGAATGAAATTTAACATAAAACAAAAATGTGAACATTTCTAGCAAAATTCCAGGTTTTGCTTGTGATATACTTAAATGTAAACGGTGCTCCTGCTGCCATGCTATCAGTCACTTCAGATCATTCGGGTGTCCAGCTGTTTTGAACCAAATGTGTCTTCAGAAAATGCTGACATCTCCCATATAATATCCTGCAAGTGACCACGACACGTGATCGTGGCTCATTTCTTTAAATGCATTGAAAAGGTGACTTTTAAAAATCTATTATCAACCGCTATGTAGCTGCATGGCACATTTCCATGTTCCACCTCTAAACGTGCAGTAGTTTGATTACTTTCCAAAATGGCATTCAGAATCCTGTTGGTCTCAGTAAGAACCGTGAGCTTCAGTTTTAAAATACCTTCACATTTTTGAGGGATTAGTTATCATGAAAAAAAAAAAATCAGGAAGTTCAAGGAAAACATTTTTGGGGGAAAAACATTTTTTTTTCCCTGAGCTTCTCTGATTGCTGAATTTACTGATTAACACAATCTCTTCATTCATACTATGTGCCGGCACATTTCCTTCTCCCGTCTTATCTGGGCAAGCAGATATATAAAAAAAAATAAAAAAAACTGAGCCACTGCCAAATGTAAACTTCAGTAGACATTTAGCGTTTGATATTCATTTTAACATTCAATATTTTAAACCAGATATATGGTTTACGACCTCTGATTTCTCCTACATCACAGAGGAATTATTTGAAGTGAGACATGCTGCAAGACCTCAGTCTCAGACCTTTTTGGTCGTTCCAAAGTCTAGACTGAGGCATGAGGGTGTTAAAAGTCATTTCTGTCAGGACCATCACGCTTCGGAACAATGTGCCGGAGGAGTTCAGTGCTTTCTTTCCCAAAAGCAACTCGACTCCAAGATCAACTTTGCCCACTGGCTCACAACGGACCCACGCTGATCGTGGCGGAAAGACGCCTCCGGGAATCTCAGCAGACAACAGAATGATGTGCAGCAGGTAGCATGAAATCACGGAGAAAAACATTTAACCAAAAGTTTTTTTATTTTATTTTGAAGTGTTTGAATTACATTTCTATTTGCTAAGTGGACTTGAAGTGCCTCGAGTTGTTCCTGGTATATACTGTACTCTTCGGCTTCTTATACACGAGTGATCCAGTATTGCAATATCATATTAGCATGACATACAAAGACTTAACGTGTAGTACAGAGAAGACACATTAATTAATACTGTGAGTTTAAACAGGGTACTTCTACAGAGAGCAATATATATTTAAGTGCCTCAATTAAATTATTTAAGCGGTTTATGTTTGGGTATGGAACCTCAATTCTTTTGTGTACTAATGACAGTAGCATTAAAAAAAATCGACTCCCAGCCGTACAATTGTTAAGAGTCTGTTTATTTTTTAGTTCTTCCCTAAGTCAATCTCCTGCGTCTCATTGGGGGTATACATTACAGCTACTGATTTTACTACTGTCGCTATCACAGCCATCACTAATAACGATGCAATCCGCAATCTCACAACCATTATCTGACCCAATAGTCCAGAACAACCACCACTCTCTCCCTCGCCACTTTCCTCTTTTTTTTACATTGTTGAGATAATGGTCCCCTGGGGAGGGGGAAGAACGACCCGTCTTGTCTGGGACTGGAGAAGATCAAGTTCACCTCATTATTAACCTACACGCCCCCTCTGACCTCTCCAGCACCCACCCACCAGGCAGCAACATGTGCATCTCATTGTGGGAGCACTCATTGGCCCCCCTTATTGCCCAGGCCAGCCTCGGCTGGCTCGCGTGGCGATCCCGAGCTGATTTATGGGCCTAACAGATGGGTCCCTAGTGGCTCGGATGCTTCGCAAAATGTGACTGAATAAGGGTTGGCACAAGTGCTTCTTGCATGATTGCTGAAGAGTGATTTACGTCCTGCCCGTTCTAGGTCTGACTGGAGATGTGATCATTTTAGAAATTGTGAAAGAGAAAGTCCATCTTTTGCTCCGTTTCATGTCACTAGTGTAGCAGCAGCTGCAAATCCCGAGTAAAAAATGTCCTCAGATACATCACCTTTCACAGTTCCATAAAATATTTCCATACAGCCCATTCTCAGTAAACTCTGAAAAAGCTAAAATCCTTAGCTGTTCAAAACCAGTCATGTACAAAAGAAAAATAATAATAATCCAGCCTTTTTTTTTCCTTTAAAACATATTTCTTCACTGACACAATAACCCCTCATCAGTCCAAAATCTTTTTTTTTTTTAATAAAAAATGCTTTATTAATTGTCAAAAATATAAAGACAGATGCTATACAAGGCACTGGGACCAAGGCTTTCTTTGGTCCTCTTATAATCATTAAACATTATGTTTTAATTGAATCCTTTTTGAAATATTAATTAAAAACGAACAAATGTCCACTGAGTGATTTTATGTGGACAATAATAGGTGGTGTTTCTTAAACTCAGACATGCTTGGTACTGGAGCAGAACAGATGATGATCAAAACATAAGGACACAGGGCTAACAGTTTGGTAAACGAATAAATATGCAAAAAAATAAAAAATAAAAAAGGAGAACAAAACATTGGAGGAACTGTACAAAACACACAGGCACATACACACACACACACACACACACACACATCGACACAGATTTTCTTTTTCTCGCTCTCTTTGTCATCCAGTCTCAGTGCGAGCAAGAGCGCTGGCATCCACTCGGGCTGGGAGATGTTCTAAGACCTCTTCTTACTTTGTGCCAGCTCTGCTTTACCCTAGTGGGTGTGCGTTTAAGTTCCCCCATCTGCTTCTGTTCACATTATCTAGCTCCAGGGCAGGCACCTTGCCTAAAATACACACATGAACGCACACACACACGCACACACTTGCTCACAGACACACATATGCACACACAGACACACACACGCACACAGAGTTTCATCTTTGTGCTGATGACGCAGTTTTACAGTTGTGTGAAGCCCACACACACGGCAAAGCCGGGGTGTTTTTTTTATCTTTACCTCCCTTTTCTTTCTTGACAGAACAGGCGGAATCAAGAGGAAGTGCTGGCCTCCGGAGAGTGGAGGCCGCTAACTTCCTCTGAGCGTTGTGATCACTGGCTGCTCATCCCTGGAGGTTAAATCAGTGGTGGAACTCAGAGGACGTAGGGGAGCAAACATCACTAGCAGTTCTGCTGTGAACGAGGGGCCAAATTTGCATCAGAGTTCTACTTTTTTTTGAATATCTCTTCAATCTAATCATATTCTTCAGCATTTTTTTTACGACTTATGGGCTGGCAAATAAAAAAGAGTGCAGAAAGTTCAATTTATTATAGGACATGGATTTTGAATAGGAAAAAATAAAGGAAGTGAGCAATAGATGAGGTCAGCATAAACGCCCCCAAATTGTAATGTCTGGGCTGCCAGTATCTTTTTCACCCCCAGGTCCATTTGATGAGCCTATATGCTCTCTCTTTCTCGGCAATGAGTGGTGCCATAAAAAGCTGATTGAGCTGTTGGCTGAAGGAGTCAAAGGTCAAACTCATCCTGCCAAAAGCAGCTTGGTGGTGAGCCACAGGGAGGGGTTAGGGGGCCGTGACCTGTTGATTGTCCAAAGTATGATGGACTGGGGGTTGGGGTGTGGCTGCAGTGTGGCTCCTACAAACTATAAAGGAAATCAGTGGCGACAAGGGGTGAGTCAGGGTGGCCGCGCACTTCTATCACCATCTGACGTTCTTTTCTAAAAGTGGGTAAGGAAAATAGAAGGTTGAGAAGGAGAGAGAGAGAGGGAAAATATGTCCAGCAGGGGGCCGTTCTTCCAGGAATATTTTAGCACAAAGACTTAGTCAGACATCATTATTTGAAAACACATCAGTCGATGTTAAAAATAAAAGCACCGCAAGGTACCTGGCACCATCACGTCGCCATTATGTAAGAAACTGAAAAAAAAAAAAAAATCCTGAAATGCCCCGGACCATTTGCGGAGGCATCGTCTCGTCAAATTTATGCACGCATGCTATTTTTCACCTCTGCTAATAAAACCTCAAGGGGCCACGTGCAGAGAGCACAGTGGAGTGTCAGTCACAACACCTGTGTTTATCTGTGCGAGAAGCAAGACCCTGACAGCCACGCAGCACCATCAAATAAACGATTATATCCCCCTTTAAAAAGAAGCGCCTTCATACGCTTAGTTTTCATGTTTCCACGGAAAACCTCGTCTGGGCCCCAATGTTTCATGGCCAACGAGATGTTGTGTGTGTGTGTGTGTATACACTCGTCTGCCTGCCTCTCCTCTCCCCTATCGCTTTATGTTTGCTTATCTGTTTTCCTTTACTTATTCATATCTGCGTTTTGGGCGCTCCTTTCTTGCCTCTTGATATTTGTCAATATGGGCTTGACCTAAGCAGGCCAAGTCTCTCCTCTGAAGTGGGAGCTGGCAATAGCCTTGAAAACAGACCTTTAAATTAAACGAGGGAGAACACAGATTGCTGTATAATTCATCTGGACCCCCGCTGAGAATCCTCTGTGCAGTCATGTTACTGTCTAGATTAGAATTTCCTTTTGTTGCCGCCTGTTTGTGTAATACACAATGTGGATCCTGCCAGGGCCCAGTAAATTACCTCTTTAAACATTCATTTGCCTTAACCAAGAGGAGGGGGAAGAGGGAGCGGAGGCAAGAAAGGAAAAAACCTCTTGATTTCACATACAATGAATAAGTTAATAAAAAGATTTTTTTTTTTTCGCCTCTCCTGTGCATGCGTTTTTTTTTTTCTCCCTCTGCACTTGAAATCATCCTTACCAAATCAAAAAGTAAGAGAGAAAAAAGAAAAAGAAGGGAAGGGAGGGAGGGAGGGAGGGAGGAAGAAAGAAAGAGAAAGAACTAGAGTGAGACAGAGAATGTCTGCGTATGCAGAAGTACAACAACAACAAGAAAGAGGAGAGGAGTGAAGCCGATTGGAGAGGAGAGAGGAGGCAAGAGAGGGAGACGGAGACGGAGAGAAAGAGCCAGATGAGCTCTTGGAATGATGTGCCTCATAGTCCCCGCTTGCGTATCCCAAAATACCTGGTGCTGAAAATGTGAAAGCCAGGCGCACGACGGACGCCATTCCCCAGAGAGGCTCCACTGGTATCATTAGCGAGGGAAACGGCGGGCTCAAGTGGCGTACAAACTTCAGCAAAACGTCAAGCGAGAGAAATGTGCACGCATTGCGCCTCTTTTTTGCTCCCCCCCCCCCCCCCCCACCCAGCCCCCCCCTTTTCAGACTCTCCCTCTCTCTTTTTTCTTTCTTTGTGTTGTGTTTTCAGATACGACACCACTCTTCTACCAAATTAATATTTCTCAAAATAAAAGCCAGGACAACTTTAAACTAGCGAGGGAAGAAAAGCAAGACGGGGTAGAGAGAGAGAGAGAGAGAGGGAGAGAGAATTTGGTTGAGTTTCCATGCTTCCTGTGAAGTGAAGTCTCTGTGTCTTCCTGCTCCTCTCATTTTGCGGTCTGTGGTTTTGTCGTCTCTGTCTCGGAGTCAGCTCTATCGAACTGATGAGGTCGTCGCAACTCCTTATGAATGTCGAATGAGGAAAAACAAGGCATCCGTGCCAGCGGGCCCACATTTACATGCAGTTTGTATCGCCAGCAAAAGTCCTCCTTGACCTGGACGCACTATTGTTGCATCACCGGACCATTCTGCCATTTTGGGAACAAATGGAAGCACGGAAAGCATCGTATGCCGACAATTGCACTTTCCGCCCCGTAGTCTTCCACTTTCTGATGCACCAACTCAGCGGCCTCTGCATTTACTAAACATAAGTAATCTTCTGTTACGTGAAATGTTTTCCTGTGCCTACACACTCAGACTACACACAATTGCCCACGGCTAACACTTAAATGAGATCCTGGTGGCTGGCTTCATTGGTGATGGCACGGCAGCAGTGCACTGTAATCAAGAGGGACAGCGAGCGCCCTTTTGACGACTGGCCGGAGAGCGGAGCCAAATATGTCTTTTCTACGCGGTGCAGTCCCTCGCAGACGTAATTACAAGTTAGATCTAAATAAACAAACAGCTGCTGCCTGACCGGCCCTTCAGGAGCTGTTTGGCGGCTGTTGCCGGAGATGTGAGCCTGCTTCGCAGCAGCGCTCCGGCACAATTGCAGCAGCGCACAGAGCGAGCACACACACAAACACACACAGGGGCTATATAGAGACAGCACAACAACTAACCCTGTTATCATGCAAGACCTCACATGCACTGCGTAGGTCCAAATGACCACTCTGGCACGAGGAAAAACATATATAGCCCATACGTTCAGACACACTTTATAATTTTAGCAGCGACAGCCTATAGACGTGAGCGGCAGGATTTTGTGTCCGACGAAAACGAAAGCGTCACAAGTACAGAGGAGCTGTTATGCAAAGCTAACAATCAAAGCCTCTGACTTTAATTGGCACATATCAAAGGGAATCAGAGAGCCACTGGGACTGACCCAAAGTGCCGAGCGTTGCTAAACTTGGAGCGCGTACGGGCCTTTTGTTTCGCCACTTCTATTTCAAAAAGAGAGGAACAGAAAGGGAAACGGAGAAGTCAGGAGAAGTTCGAAAGAGAACCGCGCTCTGTGATGCGTACACGCAGACTGCAACACAGCCCCACTCTGCCACCTCCACGGAGCATATTTGTGGTTCACCGCTACAAAACCAGACAAGACACGAAACATGTGCCTCACTCCGGGGAAAATTACAGGTGGTGGACAATTTAGGCTTTGTGCACTTCAGTGAGTAATGCAGCCAGCAGAGGACACGGAGGTGGAGTTGGTCATTAACAGCTGCATTTGTTTAAATTGGCCCGGTAGTTAAACTGCTGGAATCTGGGGGTAATAAGATAAATCAGCATGTCATCTCCAAATATAATCCAGTCCGAAAAAATTATTCTGTGATTTTACATGATATTACAGACAACAGGTTTTAGTCAGAGCTTGAACTACAAACTACTTAAGTTCCACAATTTCAAGAATATAGCAGAGTAGGCGTCTTTGCCCTCACAAACAACATGCAAGTAAATGATTCAGCGATAAATAATATAGAATGAAACATTACAAAATATTTTCTCAACAAACAGGAAACCCCACAATCAAACGTCGTTTAGCGAATTGCAAATTCATTTCATGAGTGAATTAAACAATCGTCGTCACTCGAGGCGAAGCACCATAAACAATTAAGAAAATCAAATCCATAACAAATGAGTGTCACCTAAACTATTATCAAACTGTGCAATTAGGCTAATTGTTATAAACCCAAATGCTAACGTGTGATTGTTTGTAAAAAAAAAACATACAACTGTCAATGAGGTACATTTACGGAGCAGCAGTTCATCTAAATGATCTTTTAGGGAATAGACCCCGCAGATGTGAATTGGTAATGCTGATGTCATTTAAAATGTGCTGTGAAAAAACTTTTGGTACCCATGGGTGAATCCAGCGTGCACTGCACGCAGAGTTCAAAGGTCAGGGCCCTTCTATCCAACTGTGCAACACTGTCCCCCGCAGAAACAGTAGGCGTTGATAGTGGCTCTAGAACCCGCGAATGTGCTGATACCGCATTCAATTTGAAGGTTTCGGTGCTTTGAAACACCAGAGGGATGAGGTGTGGGAATCCAGTCCATTAGATAAAGCCAACAGTAATAGGTATCCCATATCAAAGGGATATAGTTTAAACTGCAGGGGCTTTGGATGCGCTCATTGCTATTTATTGTTTTAAGTAGAGCTTTACGCACAGGAGGTGATAGCAAACGCGCTCACAAAACCCCTTTCAACACTATTGGGCTTTGCATGACATCAAATGTGTCTATTAGCCAACCTCTTGACAAGCCAAGGTGATTCATCTCTACTGTGCAGTGTGGCGCATGAGTGTGTGTGTGTGTGTGTGTCTTTTTTTTTTTACATCTTGTGATTTAAACAAGAAAACATACCAAAAATGCTTAAAGGACACTGTAGAAGTCGAAAAGTCTCTTTCTTTTTCTTCCAAACTGGTCCTTTCAACCACTGTATACTAAAAACCAATAACAACAATCAAAAACATTTATTTCGTCAAAAGACAAAACTTAATTGCCATTAGAATAATGGACTCTATACTGGCTTACAACAATAAACTGTTAAGAGTGAATCTCTTTGTGTATGGGTTTGAGTGTGTTAAAAGAAAAAGAAGCTAACCATCATATGATGACAGCTCACCAGATTCCTGAAGCCTGGCGGCTAAACCAATGCCATTCTGAAAAACAACGAGAGGGCCCCAAAATCAAAGTCCCCTTCAGCTCAATCATTCTGGCTGCCTCTCGCAAACACTAATAATCACTTTCTTCCTTTCCTTTTTTTCCCCCTTGTGTGAAACATCACATCGCCTTTGATTGGGCTGTTTAAATGATTAGCACACCACCTCGGCAGAGATGGCTGGCAGTGGTGCCGGGGAGACGGGGAGCGCGAGCCTCCCGCTGAGTACGCCGAGATGCGCGGTGTAGAGATGAGGCTCGGACCCCCTGTCACATCACAGGAAGATGGCGTCCAATAAACACTCACGATGGCCACATCTCTCTCCTGCACAGTTTGTCTCACTTACATGCTTTCACTTAGTATTTGTTCCCTTGAGGCTTGTTTTATGAAAGGGAGTTGGGGGGGGGGGCTAGGTTGTTCTGATTTGGGGGGGGGGGGGGGGGCTAGGTTGTTCTGATTTGGAAGATGTAACCTAAACGTGGTTTTGTTTTGTTGCGTGGCTAGTGGTGTGATGCAAATCTGGGTGCAGACATGATGCCGCGGCTCCTAACTAAGAATAGCACAGCATTTAATGTCCCTGTGCACGTGCCGCAGAGCAACATGAGATTTTTCAAGGAGCCTATACTGCTCGTTATCCTTGTGTCAAACGTTTGGCGACAATGTCTTTGCACAGAGGGCCTTTGCAGCAGAAATAAAAAAATAAGAAAAGAAAGAAGATCTCAAAGAGTTGAATTGTCGTGACCACTGGCACTTACCGATGGCCTTAGTTTCTCTGGGCAGACCAGACAAAAAAGAAGTGGGCAGATCACTGCAGCTTAAATATGGAGCTAATGGCAAAAGCCCTATTTTTCACAGTCTTAAATGAATAGCAGGGAGAGAGACTTAGATGTGACAATCATTCCCAAGTTAATTTGTCTTCAGTCAAAAGAGCTCAGGGCATCCAGTGTGCAATCAGTAAAAAAAAAAGAAAAAGAAACACTACAGAAGCAGAAAAAAATCTTTGCTCAATAAAATGTTTTCTGCTTTGATACATTGGTTGCCCACATAACGGCTAGACTGTAAGTTTAAAACCAACATATTAGTCAGAGCCTGTTATTATGCAACGTCTTCACATTCGGTAATTTCTCTACTTTTCTCCTGGACACACAAACAAGCACACGGTCAAAATGCTCTTCAAAAAATGACAACTGAATAAAGTTGTATGTGCACCTCCTGTAAGAAAACAGAAAATGTT
The DNA here is from genome assembly GCA_016785305.1 of Colistium nudipinnis. Lineage (NCBI taxonomy): Eukaryota > Metazoa > Chordata > Actinopteri > Pleuronectiformes > Rhombosoleidae > Colistium > Colistium nudipinnis. The sequence goes on from JAFBJU010001645.1 coordinate 18,585, forward strand.
TTGCCAGAGAATGAGTTACAAAACAAATATCTGAGAGATCATTGATCCTTCATTTCCCGAAGTGAGCATCTATAAATATGGGGAATGTACTAAATAAATTTGAGGTACACCAAAACACAACACAAAAATACACAGTTTAAAACAGTCTATGAGAAATGTTGGGGTAGATGTTATGTCTTGTGTTAAAGAAAAAAAAAAATACAATTATGGTGGTACTATATTTGAAAATAAATAAAAAAAATATATATGCTACATCTACTCATTAATTCAATGTGGAAACAGTATATTGTCCTCATCTGCTTGATATGATATTCCATAATTTTACTCAATTCACACGTTTATCCTAACTTGCCCCAGTATTTGTACCTACAGTTGCATGTATCTCCACACCCAAATCACATATAGTTAGGGCTATACTAAATCGGCAGTGCATCTGAATATCCTGAGTCATTGTGCGTATAAATGCCTTGGGATATTCCTTTGGTTATTTCAATTCCAAACTATTTCAACTGACCCTCTTTGCATTTTTACTCCGTTATTGCATTTCATCAAAACCAACACTTTTCACTAAATTGCTCTTCTACGTTGAACTAATGGCTCGCCTATTAATACACTTGCAATTGCAATTACACTTGTACACTTACAATTGCAGCCCTGTTATCCCGAAGCATATGTGCATACCTGAGGGCTGTAAGTTAACAATAATATACAGGGCTGTTGGGGTAGTTTTTAGAAGTTGGTCTGCAGGCAGGCAGAAAGCCTCCGCGTGCCGTCCGTGGCCAGTGAAAGCCGCTCGCAGAACAGCATGTTCCTTGTGCACTTCTGCCACCCTGTGGCCACTGGGGAGAACAGAGACACATCTCCAAAGAGCTGTTGCCTGGAGATGTTGATCAGTCCTCAGAGCTGTATCAAAAATACCATGATTGCATCTTAGGAGATGCTTTGCCATCAGCCTGGAAGGCAAAAAAAATAAAATAAAACCCATCTCAGCTCTCTCTTCTTCACATCCCTCTGCCTTCCCTTCTCTTTATGTCTTTGTCAGTGCCGTGACAGCTGATACTTCTTTAATGACTAAGACAATTAACTTTCTTGCGGGTGCAAAAAAAAAAAAAACGGAATGAGGGGTTTGCAGAGGGGGCGGGGTTGGTACTTTTAAAGACAGAAAAGCAAGCTACAGTGTGTTTACCCACGTCATCATTAAAGTGACGGCCAACACGACCCCAACGGGCTCATCTGCATAATTGAATAGAGTTAAGAGTTGCACCAAAGCCTGTGGTTTCGGGGCTGTGGGGACTCTGGAGACTCGGTTTTCTTCCTCTTGGTACAAACGTCATCATTAGACCTCCTTAGCCCAGTGCATAACAAAGACTTAGCTCATTACTGAAAAAAATATCTGTGCTAGTGTCCCCCTCGCTTCCTTCGATTCTCCTCTAATCTCTCTTGACATAAATGACTACGATTTCATGATGATAACATGGAGGGGTAGAGGGGGGGGGATAGGTACACTGAGGAGGAACTGGGAGAGGAAAAAATAAATAAACAGCTTCGGTGACATGGCCACACGGTGTACATGAGATAGGCGTGCCAAAATACAGGGAGAATAAACAGAAATGGAAAAGCTTTCTTCCCGGCAATATTCCTGACAACATCTGTCACTGGCAATGCTCGGCGCACGAAGGTGCGTCTGCATGCCATACAGTTTGTGCTATCCCCGTGTGTGGCGGCACATTCACTCGTGTGAATGTGAAGGAATACATATTCATGTCGTGTGAGAGCATGTACATCTGTGCACAGCTCCAGCAAATGTGTGTTTATGTGATTCCATTTCGAATGTCATCGAGGGTATGTATTCACGTGAATGAATGCTAACATTTGTCTGTGTACATCCAAAGCATCCTCTCCTCATTTCCTGTACATTTTGTTTGTGTGTGTGTGTGTGTGTGTATGTGTGTGTGTGCGTTTCAAAGTTTTATGTGTATACAAGTGCATGCAAGGCCATGTTTCTAAGCATACATCCAAAGCTTGCTCATTTACCCCTTTTTGTAGGCGTGTGTGTGTGTGTGTGTAGGGTTTCCTTATGTGAGTGTGAATGTGTTTGTGTGTTTTTGTGTGCGTGCGTGTGTGTACTCCAGCATGCCATTAAGATGAGCAATGGCAGCTGTAGCCTCTTCACTCTGCAGCCCTCCTCCCTGCCTCTAGAAATGTGTCGCCTGCTCATCACAGCGGAGACTTGGCCTCTGACAACTACCATATATATATATATCAAACTGCTGAATAGAGGTGGTGAGATATTTTACTCAGGTACAACTGGTGCAACTTCCGTAAGTGTCCCTTTCGGACAGTGTCGCAAAGCCTCTGGTCTTGAGTGTCTCACATTGACGCTGGGTCTGAGATATATTAGGCTGCTGCCTTTAGAATCATGAAAACAATAACTACTACTAAAAATGTGAGCAAAGGAAAAGCAGGGAAATGACTAATCTGGGTAGAGAATGCAAATAGAAATGCATGACAGACAGACGGAAAAGAATAGATCATTGAGGCAAAATAAAAATACTCCTCTCGTGTCTTTTAACTTAAAATACCAGAGGCCTTACGAAAGGAACGAGATTTTAAGTAAATTAAAAGACATGGGGACATCGGCAAAATCCATTACACGGAAATGAAAAATAAATGCTAGAAATTTCGCCGACCAGTAAGAAGGTGGAAAATGACAATTACAGCAAGGACGGGAGAGGACCGTCGTAAATTTGAGGGCAGTAGATTTCCAGCGTCAAAAGAGTGTTTTCCATAACCTATCAAAAATACAAATGGGAAAAAGTGTGCTTTGAAAAGTATTAAAACAGGAGAGGTCTGCAGGAATGATGATATACTGAAGCTGTATAGTATTGAGAGATTGGAGATTCTTCGCCAATCATTTCTAATAATTGAACTATAATCACATGTGACCATTTCTCCCTCGTCGCCAGTGATGTCTATTTAAATTAAAACATTTGAGAAATGCTCAAAAATCAATATCAAATCTGGCTGACCCTCTATCATTATTGATCTGAGGGCCCGGTTCAGTCAATAAGACATGCCAGGAAAATTCTCAAGACCATTTTGGATCTGCAAAAGGCGCTCTGGAGCTTGCCATGACGACCACAGAAGGATTAAAAGACTCAAATGTGTTAGTAACAGCAACTCCGGCCTGACCCACGCCGGCATCCACCTGGCCCGGAGCCCTGCAGCTCCGGCCGACCCCTCGCTCTCCCCTAAGCGGCCCCTCCCAAATTGGTTGAGATCCAGCACCTCCTCTAAAGGTCCCTCTCAAAAAGGAGCAGCAGACCTGGCGACGCTCTGGTCTGCTCTCCCCACACATCTCCCCTGTTCGAGGCTAGCCCCGGTGCTTCTAGCTGGGCCGATTGGCTGGGCTCACTGCACGGAGCAGATAAGATCTTTCTATTTGCCCAGAGGCGGGACTGCCTCTCTATCGGCGCTACCTCTGGAGGGGGTTTATCTGGCCCGCTGATAACAATGTTTTCCCCTGCCTCCCTCCCCTCCCCCTGACGGCTTGTTACACCGGAAAATGGGAGTCAAAGCCGCGGCTGAGCCGCCGCCGCGGCCAGCCGGTCCCGCACTGCTCCTTGTAAACAAGATTTGCTCTGTTTGCTTTTATGACGCCTCAGTGGTGTGAGAAGGAGAGACAGGGGGGACATGAGAGGAGAAAGTGGGCGAAAGAGCAGCGAATGTGGCCTTTTTTCGACGATCAACACTTCCTCTCTAACCAAACAGATCAGTCAGGATTTGCACGTTTATAAGCATACTTGTTAAAATGCACTTAAAGCGCCGTATAGTCTATTTTTTTTCTTTTTTTTTTCTGCCAGTACATGTCGCCAGGAGAGAAGCCAGGGAGTCGCCGAAACAACGTGCAACAAAAACGGCATCTGTGTCATATGAAACCGGGGCCAGTGAAGGAGGTAGCACTTAGCCAAGTGCACCGGAGTATAAGCTGTAGATCACTCTCCGAGCTTGGCTGGGGCGAGAAGCTTCAACATGCGTTTTCATTCACGCCGCGGTGGGAAAAGCCGTGCGCTCTATGCACGGCTGAAACATCTGTAAGCTGTTGCGGAGACAAGGCCCAGAGGAAAACATTTACCTAACGGTATACTAATTCTTTCAGGCCCGGGTGTCAGCACTTCGTAAATAAAGCCTGCACATGTGGTATTGTTTCCTAAGGTGGGTCTGGGGAAACCATTTTGGTCGCGGTAATGTGCCACATCCAGCCATGAGGTTGGGGATCTGGCTGTTTTCGCTTAAACTCTTCTGTCCACACACCCGTGTTCTTCTCTCACTGCTATCACTTGCCTATCTGTCTCTTCCCCTCCATTTTTACATCTGGACACCATTTTTTCTCTCTCTCTCTTACCAAGACATATAGCAGGGCTGACCTTTGATTTGAAGCGAGGTCAAGCTATTTACCATTTGATGTATTTGCTAAATAAAAGAATCCATTTAAATGTAAACCCAATTTCCAAATACTTCAACCTCGTCTGTTCCGACACTAGGGATCTGCATGTCCACAATAAATATGTTTGGGGCTTGCGGGGAAAAAAAAAACGACCTTTTGTATAAAGCTGGTGCAACATTTTTCAAACATGTAGGGCGATGTAGGAGTCTTCACTGCCTATAAGAATGGCATCCAGATAATGGCCTACCATCTCCATCTCCCTTGTAGCACGGTTAAAACTCGGCTTTTATGTCCCTGCAATGAGTATGTGCATTCCTCTTTGGGATGACTGTCCTAGATTTAAAAGCTTGTCAGACACCACTAGCCCTTTATTTTTCCATAAACTAGTGTGTTTTTTTTGTTTTTTGTATCTTTTGCCATTTTCACTGGGGAATTCTTGCTGCAGAAATGGTGTTGCAATGGATTATACAAAAAAATGTCCACAACTGGGAGTTGAAATGGAAGGCTCCTTCATCTTTGCCTTGCAGCGTCTTTTGTTGTGAGGCTTGTGTGCAGCAGAACTGTGTTTTAAAAGTAATAAATACACAAGAATTGCAGGATTAATTGCAGCCACTGGAATATAATGTCCTTATTAAAGGCACAGGCATGGAGCTGATGTTGCGAGCAGTTACCAGACCTCGCAGTAAATGTCATTATAATTGGCATTAGTTGAACATCTGTAGGCATTTGCAGCCAATCAGTGCTCCTCGGTGGCCAACAAGGTCGCACTTTGTCGGAGACAGGAAATGGAGATATTCATTGCCGACACGTCACTCTGTGATTGTGTCAGCTGCTAAGATACATAATTCAGTGCTTTTAAACTGGACCTGTCTGGTAAAGCGAGTGGCTGTGTGTGTTGTGTTGTTTTTGTTTTTTTTCAATACAACTGTCTCTTCGTCACTCTCGGAGCCTGACGTCTCTCTCAGCACTGTGGCACGAGGGAAGAAAGTGCACTTCTGTGGCGCAGGTAAACTCGCCAAGAAATAGACGCCCCCCCCCCCCCCCCCCCCCCGAATAAATGATTGTGACATGCCTCTCATGAATAAATGATTGTGACATGCAGCAATAATTTGCATTCGTGTAAAAGTAACGCATCAGCGCTTTTGTCTGCCATGAAGTCTAGAGGTGTGCTTTTATTTTATTATTTAATGGAAAATGGCTTTCATTAACAGTGGCAAACCAAAAGGTGTTGACAGCGATGCACCGACTTGTCAAGCCGATCACAGTCTGTTTTTCAGGCCGATCACAGCCTCTGCCTTTTTTTCTCCTTTTTTTTTTCTCTAATTAGGCATATGCTGCACGCATCATAACAAATGCTGAAACAGGTTTGTCCTTGCCTAATCCAGGGAACTAATTTTTAAGGTTATTATGCAAATCGATAGCGTTAACAAACATGAAAGCCAAAGTCCCATTTTTGATCTGCCACATCGGTTTTCAATAGCTTTAAGTCCCGCTCGGCAGGTGTCATGTCAATAACAACCAGCAATCGATCGGTGCCAGTCCGAGGGGGATTGGGACAGCAGGGCCTTGTTGTGTATAGGGGATTTTTATCAGCTAAAGAAGAGGCACGGCCACAATCATAGCACACACACACACTTCAATCTTTTCTTGCATGGATTAAGCCGTATATGACATTGTGGCTGATTACATGCTGAGAGGTGGAACAGATGTTTAATTCTCGTTTCAATCTGACAAACAAATCTAAATTTGAAGTCTTTTTTGATGACCACACACACATTGGTGACTGATCAATGCACTATTAAAAAAAAATAAAAAAATCCATATTGCTTACACTCGGGTGGAAAGGGAAAAAACCTATTGTTATACATGTTTTATCATCTTTGTTTCTCACCGCTTTACGGGAGCACTCCATCCTGGACTTGACAGTCTATTATGAAAATATACTAAATTGCATACAAAAATAACTTGGTTCACCCTACTGCTTGAAAAATAAACAGTTTCGGGAGCTACTACTGTGATGACACATACTTTGAAGCCAGGTCAAATATGGGTTCATCTATAGTGGCTGTTTGAAAATAAATAAAAACATAGGATCAGGTTGCTAATGACTGCTTTTAGAATGGCATCTACTGGCTCCCCTGAGATCAGACACACTGCTTAAGTCGAGACAGAAAATGTGCTAATATACATGTTTGAAATGTCAAAAAGGGATTTTTTATTTTTTTTATTTACAATTAAACACTATGACTTTGTCTGGCTTTTATTTATTTATAGGAAAATAATAGCTTATCGTGCGATTTTGAAATGATGGATTTTTTTTATTTTTTTTGCTTTCTTCCTAAGACCTGTATTTTATTTCAGTTACTCAAAAGACTACGCTATAGTTTTAGTCAGAATAACGTGTGTGCAACTTGCACAGGGTTGACAACTCATTCCGTTCAGACTTGACTTGTCTCACTGTCAGCCGACACATGTCCTGGCACTTAATATTTCCACGGGAGCATAGTTCTTTTGATTTAGGAGGCATCGCAGTGAGCACAAGCAGGGGCAAAAACATACAGCATATTCATGATCAACAAAACACACACAGCAGGTGTAAGCCCAAGCATTTGTTAATAATGTCATCTTTTTGCCGTTTCTTTTCTAGCTCCAGTTAACTACCTGGATACTTTACCTTTCTGGACTTTTTAGGTAGTCTTTTTTAACTTATTTACGTTAAGTCAGGACATCGCTACTGTACCGCATAACACCAAAATTATTTTCCAAAAGTCACAAGCCGCTTTCACATTTATCTATGCATTTTTACAAGAATTCCTGAATTATAAAGCGTGATCTGAGAATGACAGAAGCTGAATCGAGGGCAGCAAGGCATTTGTCTTTAAGAAGAGTCCCTTGTCAAAGACACAACCACAGACACAAAAATTATGAAAAATGATGGAAAGGCTGGATAATATCAGATCCTTTATGAGGCACAATGTTGTTTTTATCTGCACATTTCCTCCAATAATATTTACCCTGAGAAACACATAAAGCTGACACCAAGCAAAACCAGCTTTTCATCAACCGATCAAAATTGCGTATTTCTGAGAGGAAATTCAAACTGTAAGTGGCCAAACTGAGAGACCAGAGCACACTTGCAGATACTTTTTTTTTTTTTCTATCCTTCCTTTTTCTCGACAACTTCTTCGGTGGAGTAAAAAAATCTTTGGTTTCCTCCAGTGATTTCAGTCCAACCATTCATTTATCCAGTAATTTATTCATACATTTATTTGAAGCAATCGCTCAATAGTATCTGACCCCTGGTGACCCATCCTCCGACTCTCCCTTCCGAGACGGCGCACAAGCGATCTCTCAAGAGTGAGGGAATGCAGGTCAGAGGCAGAGTTTGCTTGGGGAGGGGGCGGGGGGCAATTTTCTCAACGTGATAGTGTTAAGCGGGTAATCATTATGTGATGGTGCTCTAGCTGCCGGGGTCATGTATGCTTATGAATGTTAAGGAGTACCGTTTTTAAAGCCCTCAAAATTACCCCTGATATAAAACACTGACCTTTTGAAGACACTGCAACATGCTACGATGATTTGAATTACAATGTGTGGGTCTTTGGACAAATGTTACATTCCGAACATGCTAACCTCCTCAAATTGTCTCCTATTGACAGAAAAGAAATTGCATACAGTACAATAGTATAATTAAGGATTTGTATGGCATTTGAAACAAGGATGTACCAAATAGAATCTGACTCACGAAATAATCAAAAATATATGCCCTACATAACACAATCAAACTCAGAAATTCACTGTCACCGTGACTGTACCAGAAGTCACTTAATCATCCATCATTTGACAAGGAGAACCAATACCGCAGTGCGGTTACCAATTAAGCGGCAGTGTCTTTTAAGTAAGTGCCACAGATCAAATTCTTATGTTCCTATGTTGCACTTTAAATTACAATACAAAAAGGTCTATAGATCTATTTATAATGCTCGGCATCAGTTGGTTTTCTTCTTGTATTGTTTCCCCCTTCACAATAAACCAAACTTCAGATGCTATGAAACTGGGGCTTGGAAGTTGGAATACACTTTGCCACCAATGGAAAGTTTCAGTTCACCCGACGAAAGTAAACATGCAAGGAGGTTCGGCTCTTATCAGAGGGCAGGATAATTGTTGGAACAGGTGTAACTGTCGGAGCGTCAGCGCGCCTCTCTCTGTGTTCAGGTCCCCAAACCAACCTCTGCCTATGACTCCGTCTCGCAAGACTTTCAGACAACCTTGGTGTGATTCCTTGACAAAAAGGACGCCCGCTCTCAAGGTGCACTCGAGCTCGATGTTAAAAAGGACAAAGACGGAGCCTGAGAGAAGATAGTGGAGAAATCCATTTCTTCTCCTAATTATGCGAGAAAAAGAGACTTTGTGAAGATAAAGTTGGGTGACACAAGGGCATATTGAGGGACACGCTCACTTTAGGAAGATATTTCAAAGTGGGAGGCACAAATGGATGTTTGTGCTATAAGCTGTGGCTGCTAATTGGTACAAACTTAATGAATGCGGGGCGCTGTGTGGAGACAGATGCTTTGTGCAATGTGGCAGATTTCCGTGGTTGCGCGTCTCTCTCCAATCGCTGGAACATCAAGAAGAGGAGAACATTTGGCAGGTCACAAAATTATGCGCGGAAAAGGGGAAAGCCCGAGTAAAGAAAAGAAAAAAAATGCAAACAGTTGTTTGTTTTTTTTTTTTTGTTAATTTATTTGGGACTGTGTGTATGTTTTTTTGTGTGTGTCTTCAGTTTGAGAGCTTGCCGTTCTCAAGCGCTTGCCTATTTGTTTGAGCCACCGCTTTTTGTTTTGGCTTTCTTGCCTCGCCAGCTCTGTGGCTCTCAATTAGCGTGCAAGCCTCAGGGACCTAATTAACCAGTTCAATTAATAAATAATTTTCTTAAAAATCCCATGCAAGCCATTCTGACATTTGTTCGCCACTCAGGAGGAGCTGTTGTGTGCGTGTGTGTGTGTGTCTCTCTGAGAAAAAGGGAAGAGAATGATTAGCTTGTTTGCAAGCTCTGCTTATTCCCCAGGTGGCTCATGCAGGGGACAGTCTGTGTGTTACATTGTATGTGTGTGTGTGTGTGTGTGTGTGTGTTTGTGTGTGTGGCTGAATGGAGAGGGGCTTACTCGCAGCCCAGGACCCCACAGCAGAGGAGGGCCCCCGTGACCTTTTATCGAGTGTCCAATCAATAATGTGCGAGCGTCCATCTCTTTGAGTTGCAGCCCGAGCCCGGGCTTCTGAAGGCCGGTGGCCAGCAGCAAAGCAGGATTGGAGCAGGCTACACGGTGGGGCAAGAGAGTCCTTGGGGGGCCAAAAGTGGAACAGAACCAACCGCCTCATGTCATTTACTTATAATGATGTCTTCCTTTAGTTGAAAAAGGATGGACGCAGGGGAACGAGGGGGGGGGGGGGGGGGGGGGGGGGGCAGTGTCTCCCACCACCAACAACCCCCCCTCCCATGTACACTAGCCACAACAGATTCAGCCTCTCTCCTCCTTTGTCTGACGGCGAAAGCATCCTCTTTGGTCTGTCACGGGGCTCTGTGATTAAGGAGTGAAATCAGGCCCGGGCTTTTTTTTTCCGCATTTGAATCCCATTTAGTGTTTCTTATCGCAGTTACCCATCCGGTCACATGTTTGGATGGAGTTGTGTTTCATTGTTGCCTGAACCGTAATGTATATTCCCCCGTGGGCACAATGGGACAGATGTGCGTGTTTAATTTGTAGCATTATCTCCAAACATCGACATTACAGGATCTGGTTGTCACCGCCAAAGAGCCGGCGCTGAAGGATCTGACTGCGTAGCAGTGTTCATTAAACACACACCAAACAGCCTTCAAACCGACTCTATTAGTGGCTGCCTGCAGAACAAGAGGCGCCTGAATGCAATTTTTGACCACGAAATGCTCTTTAAGCAGATGAGCAAGACTTGAAAGATGAGCAGGACTTGAAGTTTCCTCTTTCCTTCTTGAAAATGCCAGCGAGGAGTCAATCACTGGAAATCAAAGCCGCAGGGACACACGAGAAAAAACCCAGCGATAATACATGGGCGGCCCGCGCTCACTGAAGACTGTTACGAAGGCCATCTCAAGTATTAGGGGCAACACAAAGAGCAGACACCAGCCGTTCAGCAGGCAACTAACTGTCGCTCTGTATTAGCATAAGACGCCACTTTTCGTCGTATTGAGATCCCACTTGCCGTGTTGCTGTGCAGGAGTCCAGAGACTTACGCAAGACACTTGGCTGACCCACGCTGCCGACAGCGCAGCCGCCTTTGGCTCCCTGGTCTGGTTTCATTGTGTACTCACGATTTATTTCCACCCTGTTCTACCGAGAATACCCACACAAAATGATGCCGCTTGACTAAGTAGGAAATATATTCTGGCAGCCAGATGAGAGGAAAAGTGAGTTAAATATACCAGCAGACAGAAAATAGAAGAACTACTCAATTCCGCGCGTCCATATTAAGCACCATCTGTGGCAGTCGTTCTCCATCACAACCGGGCTGGAGATATTTGAGCCCATCGATCGGTGAAGCAAGTGTGTGAAAGCGGAGCATGAGTCAAAAGGGGATCTGAAGGTGGGCTGACAGATGGGAGACACGAGGAGGACCCAAAGATGGAGAGATCACTTTTGTTCCCCGTCAAATTTGACCGAGGCCTTCCCTGCTCAGAGGTGACTGTTGAACTCTCTGGCGCCCTCCGACGCCCCCCCGGAGATCACTCCACTCAACTCTGCAGCCTCCGCTTTGATGCAAAAAGGGGGGCTATTGTGTAAATATTTTTGCCGCCTGAGCATTTTGAGCATCGTAATCTACCATAAGGTGATCTTTGTGAGTGGAGCAACGCGGGGTGCTCATGTTCAGAGGAGCTCCCAGTTGTAGAAAGAAAGAGGGAGCGAAAGAGCCAGAGAAGGGAGGGAGAGGAGAAAAGAAGGAGGCCTGTGTACTTGCTAGAGTGCTGGGAGCTAGAGTTCACTACGGGGGCGTAAGTGTGTCAAGAAGAGCGCTTTTCCCCCATCCGTAAGCCCCGGGCCCTCTCCACAACATTAAAAAGCATAAACAGTCAATACTGAATGTAACTCAGAGAAAGAGCAAGAGAGGGAGCGTGGAAAAAAACAGAAGAGAAACAAGTACGAGAACGCAAGGGTTTTTTCAAGCGTTACACAACATAGTAAGATCAGAGACACGGAGGCCGGGCTGTAGTGTATGGTTCCAAAGCTTTCTGATGGAGGAAGGGAGCCTCTCCAAGTGAATCATTCATTGCGGGCGGCAGGGGTGTAAATATGAAGGGGAGGGTTGAAGGAGAGCGGGATCAAGGAAATGCACACCTGGTGCAAGACAGGGGTCAGATTGGCGCAACACAAAACGAAGCCAAAGGGGGGGGGGGGGGGCGGGGGGCGGGGGCGGGGGGCAAAAGAGTTGTTTGGCATACCTCCGTTTAGACAGCAGCTCGTACGAAGCAGGACAGAATGGAGTAGGTAGACGGTGCATATGCTGGTAGGCTGTCTGTGCAGAAACACGCGCTGAAAACACATGCCTTTCGAAGCCGATGAGGAGACAAACCAAAAAACAAAGAGAGAGAGAGAGAGAGAGAGTTTCAAACGTTCAACAATTTTAGACTACCACTTTTGAGATGTGAGGGCTTGTTTATCTGTGGCACATTGTTCTTGCTCATAATCGCTCAAGAGTCTCAATCAGTCACTCCCTCTTCTCCGCGTCTCTCACAAGTTTTTTTTTTTTCCTTTTTTCAAACGCCATCTCCCAAACACTCGACACCTGGCTGGCTGACTTCAGAGCTGAGACGAGCGGAGGAATCTGCGCGTCTCGCCGTCGTTTTTTAATCATCCGTTCGCTCCTCACATGTTCAAACCTATGCATTCAGGGAAGATCTTCCTCTATAGGCAGATCATAAAGAGATAACTGGAGCCCAGCTGGGGGCCGGCTGGTACAGCACAGCATTGGCTTTAAGGACAAGCGATTGTGCTTAGCATCGTTGTCATGTTTTATATATGTTTTTCAACTGGAAAGAATTTATAAGTATCAGTCCTGCTGCGTCGTAATTACTCACTAAGATTGTTTTAAATCTAGACTAAATAGCCTTGAAATTGCAAAATTGACCTAAATGAGATGAACGCAAGTCATGAACCAGTGTTTTCCTTGATAGACAACTCCGGCTTAAACTAAGGACACTCAGACAATGGGCTGTTTGTCTCCATGAGAGATGGGTCTCCCGGTTTATGGCCAAACAAAAGTTACTCTATTGCAAAGTACTCTATAAGCCACATCCCTTGCCAGAGAAAGACTCCATATTTAAAACATTTGGAGGAGGGAACAATATCTATGAAAAGTGTGAAATTTGATTTCTACCCCATGGAATAGGCCGTTTCCTTCTGTTGTCAAACAGAATGACTAAACATGCTCATTCACATGCTCCCATGGTAGGACGTTATTAATTTATCACTTCAGAGTTATCCATGCTCTTGCGCACACATTCACACACACACACACACACACACACACACACGCACGCACGCACACTTACACGCCACGATGATTGACAATGTGATAAATTTTATTTGAATATGGCTGACATGAATTATGTAACCAGAGAGACGGGTGGCTTTGTTGCATGCCTCCAGCTCTCCGCTTTTCCTCCAAGATAACATACAGTTGATAATTTACAGTAGAACACATCCTGAAACTATAAAGAAAGATATAGCGACAATGCCCCACAGAGAACAAAACAGAGCGCCTCAGTGCAGCCAGCTGGGTTGGTTCTGAAAACTGAGGAGAAGCGGAGAGGAGGCGGTTCACGTAATGGCAACGCTGCGGTAAGGTTAGGTGGTTGACACTTTCGATACTAGAAAAGTGAGTTTTCTTGAGTTCAGCTCTGATGGTTACGATAAAGTACTCTGCGGACTGGGTTAGGCCAAAAACAAAAGCCAGAGAAATAAACAAACAAACAAAAAAAACTAAGCACAGCTCCCATGGTATCTGATGTTGATAGCTATGGCGAAAGACTGCCTTTGAAAGGCTTGAGAAAAGTGACAAAGCTGCATGTTTTAGTTTTTTTTTTTTTTCCTTGCTGCTGCTGCTCCTCCTCCAGACGGCCGACATAACGAAAAAGGGAAGAAAAAAAAAATGTCTGATTGGTCTGGCAAGACTGTCAAATGTCAAGCGGTTATCAAACAGCAGACATGTTTTCTTTATAAAAAAAAAAAAAAAAAAAAAAAGATACCGGCAGAAGGAAAAGCCTAACCTTTCAGCGAGTGAGTGCAAGTCACTCATCCCATCATGTGCGGCACTGCACACAAGCAAAACCCTCGCTCTTTACAAGGCTTACACTTTTCCCTCTGATTCAAATCTGTAGCTGTTGACAGAGGTATTCAACGGCTGAAATAGACGGATCCGTAAAAAAAAGTACACAATTGCAGGGAATTATTTACTGGGAGGGGTTGCAACAACACAAAATTGAGTTGTTTCATTGCGCAAGTAAGTGACCCTCCCGGGGCTCAGCATAAACAGGACTTTCCCTCCATGCATGGTCCATTTTGGATGACGAAAATTGCTTGTGGTCACTTGCAGCACTCATCGCTCCTCTGCACCATGTTTACATGTCAATGCAGCCGGCTCAGGTTGCGCGTCAAACTCTTGGAGCCTGGACTGACAGCAACAACTTGCTCAACAACGGGCGTACAGTTGTATTTCGGGCGTTCCAGTTCCTGTTGCCGATGTAGTTCGCCTCCCATCGCACCGAACGGCGCGCTGGTACGAAGAAGGAAGACGGGGGACGACAATGTCCTCAATTTTTCAAAGCGGCAAAGACTTGTTAATGCCCTCGTTTGCATGTACCCCGCTGAATCAATCATCACTGCTCTATTGTACTGTTTCAAACCAAACTTCTGCACATCTGCACGTCTGTCCTCATAATTTGGGGATTTTATTTCCGACAATGTCTCTGTGCTTTGTGGAAGGAGGTCAGAGATCAGGCTGGAGCTAGTAGAGATTCAGTGTTTTGCTTGGAGACACTTTAGCAAACAGGGTGCCCGCAATGGGCCCAGAGCTGCAACCGCAACACTGTAATCTGCTATGAACTCTTCATTTCAACAAATATTTTTTCTTGTATTTTTGCTCATTCTCATCTTCCAAAGCAGGCAGTGACCTGTGACTTTTATCTCCAAACAGGATATCACAACATTGCGGGCAATACATAAGGTGACCTGTAAAGGAGGGAAAATATCAGCCACATACCGGATTCAGAGCGAAGAGGCTTTTCACTAAAGAGGTTCGAGAAACATTTCATGTGAAATGGATCACAAACAACATTACAGGCTATGTCGTGTATTCTCTTTTCTTTGCCTTTTTTGGCAGAAGAACAAAATGTGTTGCTGGCAAAGGAGACAGAAAAGAGGCAGAGGATGGAGTTTTGTGCCGGTATTCACTCCTGGACTGAAAAGAGATTTAACAACAAGACGTCTCCTAGCCAAGAATTGATCATTCTTTGTAATTAATCACATACATTCTTATGTATGTATTATTTTTAACTGGCAAAGGGTGCCGTTTAAATTCACCTTCATAAATATTACCTAAAACTCCAAATGGCCACTGTTTTTTTTTGTTTTTTTTAACTGCAGCTGACCAGGCCAATTTTCCAAACTAAGGTGAGGCGAGATAAAGTCTATACTTTGTAATTTCTCTGAATTGAAGGGAGGTGATAATGAACATTAATATGTACAGCGGGCTCTTTATACAACACTTGCCTTTGGTGTCCTGTTGAGAGGATGTCTAAGCAGTGCACCATCAATGGCACGGAACAAAGCCAGAGAAAATATCAAGTCTTTTTCCACATCTGCCTGCCTGCCTGCCTTGCTCTGCCGTAAGATTAATCTAATTTGGTCTTTATTGAGAAATGGGTAAGAGCAGTTTTGTTTTATTTATGTGTGTTTTTTCCTCCTCCGCTCCTTTCCTTTGTTGCCTCTCCTCGGCTGCCTCTGACAAAAGACAGCCAGCCTGCCAAGCCCGGTGTTGCTCTGGGACGGACCTGTCAATCACTCCTGACGGCGCCCTGACAACATGTACGTTAAAATTTCAAACGGGCCTCAAAGGCGGCGCATGACAGCCAAGCCTTTGAAAGTGGCTGTAGCGCTCGGCGACAGCCAGAGGAGTACGGGTGGAAAACAAACTAGAAAACAACAGTGCAGAGGGAAAAGAGAGAGAGAGGGTGAGTAAGAGGCAGAGAGTGGAGGGGGATTAAAAAAACAAAAGTTAAAAGCAAAACAGTGAAGAATGTGGGTCTTGATGATGGGAATTGGCATTAGATTCTCCCTTGGTGTATCATTGTTTTTTAATTTGGCTCAAAGTCCCTGGAGTGGAGCTTTGCGTCTTCCAGGGACTCGGCTGAGGGGCCCCGTTCTCATCGCAGTGCAGGGACAGCAGTGCCTCGCTCCTGTTCCTCTGAGGCCTCGCTCAGATCAGGTCATCTCACTTTCCCATCCTCCAACAAAAAACACAACATTGCGCACGAATGTTAATAACATTCTTGATTCCATCTCGCACGGTTCACTTCATGGTTGTGCAATTAATTCCCAGTAGAAATGGGAACCAGTGCTTGCCACCGAGATAAGCTTCGTTTTTTTTTTGTTTTTTTTTCTGATGCGGAATTCATAAATCTAAGATGTGTGGCGTCCAATACCGACAAGAAAATGGACAACTCAATTTAGATTCTCGCTTTACTGTCTTCAATGCAGCCTGGATAAAAATATAATTTCCAAACCCCGTCGTGTATCCACAATCCTTTGCCTACCAGCAAAAGGAAAAGGCATATGGCGCGCAATGTGCACACACACAGGCTTGAGGATGCACTTTCAAATGTTTGCCCAGCATAAGCCACAGACGCAGACCACCACCACCTCTTCAACATGGCTAAATGAACAGTGTAAATGGGGTCCGGCACAAAGGCCCGGGCTGCGCCAGACCCTGTGGGGCAACTGCCATCTCTGCAGCCCTGCAGTTCGTGCACTGATCCTTCAGTCAGCATCCACATCTGCAGTTCAAAAACACACACACACTGGCTTGAAACTGCTACAAAGCAAACTGTTCATTGTCTGTCCGAGACTTTGTTTGACCACGCTGCGTGTGTGCATGTGTGCACGCGCATGCATGTGTCCAGTCCAAGTTTGTTTGAAACTAGAATTCTAAAAAACAACTCTAATGCTAGTGTGTGTGTGTGTGTGGGTTTGTGTGTGTGTTGTGGACAAGCAGCATGTGTGGTGGGACACAGGTACCGTTTTTTTTATTTATTTTTTTATGTCTCCCTTGGTAAAACTATTTCTAAGCACTGAAAGGCTTCAGTACAGGCAGGAGCCGTGGCACCGACACACGCCGGAATGTACTGCATGAATTCCTGCCATTGTCTAAGTCCCGTCTATACACTTGCATGGCCTTGCTTACTTACAAATGTTTACATGCAAGCAGACACACACATACAAGCTGCTCAGAGATATGGCTGTGGTTTAAAGAAGTTAAAACAGACAATGCTTTGGCTTCTAGTGCCCTCTAGTGCTTGGAACTATCTGGCAAGTGAACTGGGATATCTGCTTAAACTGGCCAACTGTGAAGAAAGGTTGAGGAAGGGCAATGTTCCATATGTATTGTTTAAATTATAAAACTAGCTCATAAAGTCGTTTTTTCGAAGTTCAAGTTCAAACAAAACTAAATTCAAGAACATAAAGCTATTTCATGAGGAATTTTGCAAAGGGGTTTAAAGAGAAGCCACTTATCTCACATAACCATACGGGTAACAAACATAAAGGAAAATTCATAAACAACTGCATCTACTCCATAAGTGCAAATTCGGCAACATGTGCACTTCTGCACCTTCATTTTTACCACAGGTCGAAATAACATTTACATCCAAAGATCAAATGTTCAATACATTACATGTTTGTGTCATTTTTCATGTCTCCAACAATACGTTTTTAAACAGGTATAGTAGATAATTAATTTATATAATAAAAAAAACATTCTGAAAGAATGACCTCATATGTTAAAATACGGGGAAATTGACTTTGAATTATTGAAATGAAAGACTTGATATTCTAAAGAAACAATGGTCTTTTTAAAAGTGATGGTTCTACAAAAAAGCTTATTTCAAATTATATTAGCAGCTTATCTGTAGAGTCCCATCAAATTGCTCTATAATTAGATCAATCAAAGTCATTTACATAAACACATAGCTTTTCTTTTACATTCCGCCGCTCACATAGTGCTGCTGTTGTAGGACTCTAAATTATCTCAGCATTTCTGTATTACGTTCTTTTAATCTTAAGAATAGCTTCGAATGAAAATAATGAAAACATTTCTTTGTTAGGCTGACAAAATATCTCTTAACCAGGGGAAGCTGAATCTCTTTCACACTTTATTAGCTTAAATGTTTCTCATAGCTGCGTTCTAAATTGTGATGTAAAAATAAACAAAAAGTAGATGTGGTTGATACGTTTTAATGGGGTCTAAAGGGAACGTGATCTAAGGCTAAGCATTATTTTAAATCCCCCCCCAAAAATGGGTGTGTTTGAATGAAAAAAAGCATCCTGTTAATATGCTCTCTGTTGTGTATTATTTATAAGGTGCACAGGAGAGGTCTTAGAAAAACTAAAAAATCCAAGTAGCAATATCAAGGTGCAACGATCTATAAACAACAATGTTCCAAAAAATATGACATCGTAACATCCCAGGTTTTGACTTTGTTTACCCCCTCGAAGGATAAATCGTTATCATTATCATCATCATTATTGTACATGGTCTGGCACAAGAAAAGAAAACCTGTACCATGATGAAACATTTTTCTTGTTTGAAAAACTGTACATTTTTTTGATAAAAAACATACTTTCAATTCATATAATATTTATATTTTAGACTTGGTGTTAGAGAAGTTTTAATATATAACGTTATAAAATGAAAGTTCTTAAATTAAAAAAAAAAATACATTAAGTCTAAACAAAAAAACTAAAGCAGCTAGGGTCACCACCTTTGTACAACAATCTTTTACAATGTAGGGCATGGATGCAGTTTTATCTACTGCTTAATTTAGTATAATAAGGAAGGTTTTTTTTTTTTTGTAAATCGTATGCGTATATTTTTTGCACATGCATGACAGGGCCAGCAGAGGTGGGATTTGAGAGGCACCTCAAAGCTATGATCCTGAGTGTCTCTGCCCAGTGATGTTACCTGCTGGGACAGCGGCACTGCTCCTCTAAATAAATTGCAAGTGGCCTTGGGCAATAAGAGGAACCCTGCTTTGATCTGCCTGACTGCCAACGAGGAAAATGTGCAGGCAGTCAATCAAGCTCTTAAGGCTTTGCAACAATGGAGCCGACCTCGGTTTATTATTTATTTTTCAAATTGATGTATTTCATTATCACAAGGTGTCTACTTGGTGGGGTAGCGGGGATGGGGGTCGGGGGGGGGGGGGGGGGGGGATGGGGGGGGCGCATCATGATCAATAATTGATATGCGGTGTGAAAGAGCTGATTCGGTGCCTCTCTTCTGGTGCGCTTGTCACTGGCTGTTGTCAGAACACATTTGCTTTGATGACAAATTTGAAGACGTGAACAACAGCATCACATCTGATTACAAATTTAGCGCACGGTGAAAGGCAAGGGGCCCCTGCTCGCCGAGGCTCTGTTTGTTCAGCGTGCTCTGGAGGAATGACTACCAGGCTCCGAGGTGAGCCGCGGTCTTGTAAGCGGCGAGATGAGAGGGGGGCAAACTTTTTGTTCATGCGTCAGTAAACAGCGTGAAGGCACCTGGATTACAGGGTGAAAAGTTGCTCTTTAAACCTTTAAAGCTTTGGGGCATGGGAGACACGCCACGTCAAAACGGTGTGTGGAGATGGGGCGTGAGTGCGACTAAAAGCCAACGCTCCCCTTAAGTCTGTCTGCTGAGCGAGAGGGGAGTTGCCTGCTTTTCTAAAGGTCTGGGTCACGCTGCATGGTGGAGACTCCCGATTTAGCCGACATTGGATGATGCTTCAATGATCCGGGGTCCCTGCAGGACGGCGTTCTCAAGTGCTCTCTCTCTCTCAACAAGCATGTGGTCGTTTCAAAGTTACGCCTGAGCTCAGGGCAAAAAATATGATTTAGACTTGTGATATTTTGAGGGGGGAAAAACACTTTTTGGCGCAAAATGAGGCACCAGTACGAAGAGACTGTGGTGAACACTCTATAGGAGCTCCATTGAAGCCTTCACTGTAAATTGAGGGTTATAAAGCCAGCATCGAGTTGGATGTGCAATAGTAAAAATGTATTTTTCAAGTTTGCGCCTAAATGATCACCTGCAGGTCATCAGAACTTAAATGAAGAGAAAGTCTTCCTGCCCATTACATTGCCAAGAGTACTGCTTAATTAGTCTAAAGGTTGTTTTTTTTGTTGATTACATGTGCAGAGTGAAGATTTACCACAAACTTTCAAACTAAATCCTAATGGGCGGCGGTTGAACATAAAATGCCAGTGAAGAGAAAAACAAACTCCACATAATTGACAGCTGCATCCATTTGCGCGGTGTAAAGCCCCTCCTCCTCCCGCTTCCCCACTCTGTTCTTCCAACACCATTTCCTCTTTTAATTATCCTCCGGCAAAAAAAAGATGGAGCACATCAGAAGCATCGCGGTAAATCCTGGCCCTGGCAGTGGCTCATAGTGGCTCCTACGTCTGGCAATCCCGATAGAGCCCGCGCGCTGGCAGTGACAAGAGAGGCAGGCCGCCTGGAGATTTTCTGACGGAAAGAATGGAGAGGATGATCTCTCAGCAAAAGAGAGGTCCTCATTCTACTCCCGGCTTGGGAGTTATTTTTTTTGGCGAGCGCTTTCCGATCATGCCACATTTGCAGGACCAGATTAGCTAGTCCTCAGGAGCAAAACTCGCATATACCCCTTGTTTACACCTCAGTAGCGTAGTGTTTTTGTAAAGAGTGTTCATTTAAAAAAAGAAAAGAAAAAAAGAAGCACATTGGAGTCACTGCAAGCGCGTGGCTGCGCTCCTATCTCTTCCGACAACATTTTGGGGTGACACTTGTTGTATACGGCAGGGTCAGAGAGACCGTGGTTTGGATTAAGGGAAAATGATTTGTTTTGGATTGAAAGAAGTCTCCTCTGACCTGAAATGTGTTTTTACTGACTGAATCGCACATTCACATTCTAATTAGGTATCAGCAACACAAATGTGTGTGTGGTTTTTTTGGAAGCCGGTGAGAGGAAAAAGGTTGCAAGTTAACTAGTGCCGGGGCTGCTATCTGTCAAAGTTTCTCCTCTCTCTGTGGGCTGCACATCAATCACAGGCAGTCATTCTGCAGGCTAATAGTGTCGTCATCTCCCACGCGATTGCACAGATTGCACAATGAGATCCTTCGGACACAATGGAGCTGCGACTCTAGCCCCCCACTCTGTTCCCTTCTCCTTTTCCTTTTCTTCCATCATCCTGAGATGAAGAGTGGAACGCTCCACAGCGGGTAGCTTTCTTCTCCTCCGGGGGGAACCGAGAAAGCAGGCAAGGGGCCTCTGTGATGTTGCTTTCCCTTCAGGGTGGGGAGGAGATGTCTTGTAGCAGAGCGAAAGATGATCATTGGAGAGCCTGCGAAACAAGGTCCCCCCCTCTGGAAGCTACATAGACACGGGGAGAGCCAAGGTCCCAGCTAATGAGTTAGGATTAGCCGATGTTCCTCTGTGGTGAAAATGCGAACAATGACAATGATGGCGGTGCCAATCTTTTTCTCTCTTTTTTTTTGCCTTGGCTTTGAGAGTGTATTGCACCCCAGTTACATGCTTCTCTCGATGCAAAGGTCAGAGGTCACACTGAGCAGCAGTCTTGGTAGGTAAAGTCCCAACCAAAGAGTTTGAACAACTGCTTTCCAGCTAGACAAGGCTGTCTTGTGTTCCAGCTGGCCTCCTACATCCCGACTGGACAAAAAGACTTCTTGCATTCATTTGGCATGATGAGAGAAATCATTAATCTATGAACGAACCTATGAGAAATATCTAAACATTTGTTCATTACGTGTTCTGATAAAATCTTTCCTCCCGCAGTTAACGATTTGCTCCAGAAACGCACAAAACAAAAAACAACATCCCATCTGATAATCTGCCACAATTATGCTGCACAGTGTGATGAAAGGATATCAATGATCTACTTATGTCACAGAAAAAGAGTACAGCTTCAAACATGAAACCTATTGAAGCCTAAGAGAGTTTCAAGTCGATGAATGATCAAAGGAGCAAAAGCTTATCAACGCTGTTCCTTACCACTGAAACGGTGTCATACGGCTCTGGATATCCAACCACGGTAGCAATGTTTTTGGCTAGGAACATAATGGCTATTGTGCTTCCTGAAAACCTTTTTTTTTTTTTTACACAGTTGAAGCTGCAAACACCACACAAAGTGGAGTGGGGGCATGCGCTCTTTATCCCCATGAAAGGCTAAAGGTGACCTTTCTGGCATCAGCTGGGCTTTCGGAACACAATGCGTGGCAGCAACTCATTCTGGCCTTTTCCCCTTCAGCTCAGGGCTATATGCTTACAAGCCAAAGACTCAAGTCCAAACATCTATCATTTCATACAAAGAATAAAACACACATATGCCCCAAATCCCTCCTTTTATATCACCCCCCCCCACACACACACACACACACACACACACACAGAAAGACAACAGTACTATCTGTACATCAGCAAACAAACCGGTCCCGTCTGGCATCACAGTACAACTGCAGGCTATGGAAGCAAAAAGAGACAACAGATCCCTGTATATTACATCAACACAAAAGCTTGACTCAGTCCACAGTATCAGCACCACTTCCCTTTTACATCAATTGAACAATTACACTGTAACCTGCGCCGCTCAGGAAAAGCATCAGTCCAAACTCACTTAAACCACGTAATAATGTTATAACTGACAGCCAGAAATGACATGACAAGCAAAACTTGGACAAGTGCTAGTTTGGCAAGTGCCACCCAAAAGGACCGAATCCACTGTACACTTTAAAGGCTGTGTTGTTGGGGGCCACATACCTAAAGGGCCTTTGTGTGATATTTCAAAAGGCTACATCACAAGGTCATGACGTAACGAGGGTCTGCAAATGCAGAATAGCACTCGTGTTCTTTTTTTTTTGGGGTACTGGGGGCGATGTCAATTCTATAGGTAAACTCTAGCAGACAGGAGAATAGTTCCCCACGGGCTGTCAGACAAAGGGAACACTAGCCGGTTTCTAAAAAGGTAAAGAGTAGTGGTCCCTGACGTGTCAGAGGCCTCATCATCAGCGGGGCAGTATAAAAGACCAGTAAGTGTGTCGAGGGCTATGGTGTGCAAACATCCAGAGTCCTGCAACCATGGGAAAGGTATGAGCTTACATTGAGAATAACTTTAACAGAAAGGAGAAAGATGGATGAATTTGGGGACATGTGTTAAATATTTCAACAGGGGAAGATAATTCATCGGGAGGAAAGAGAAGTAGCAAAAGATATGATTCATGTAAAAAGAATTAAAAACAAATGGCAGATAGGACTTGTTTAATGGGCCTAATTTTGAGGGAAATAAATACATCTATAGGTGCTTAGAAGTTGCCAGTGAGTTCAGATTGAGCAAGCGATAGATATAATAGAATGTTCCTTGACTAGGAGTCAGCTGAGACAATAGTTTCATTTGCCCTGGTTTTCACCTGACACTGGAAATAAGACGGCAAACGAAGAACGCATTAAAACGTCACTGAGCCCGTTCTAAGGATTGCAGTGTCCCCTACAGTCCACTCACGTGTATTGCAGCCAGTCAATCTACGCCTCTAACATTGACGTGAGTGACGCATGCCTCTCTCTTCTTTTCAAGATAATCTTCTACGAAGGCCGCAACTTCCAGGGTCGCCACTGGGAGTGCAGCAATGACTGCATGGACACCTTCAGGCACTTCAACTGCTGTAATTCCATCCGTGTCAGCGGTGGCCATTGGGTGGCCTACGAGAAGCCTCACTACGTGGGCTACCAGTACATCCTCGGCCCCGGCGAGTACCCCGACTACCACCAGTGGATGGGCTTCAACAACTGCGTCCGCTCCTGCCAGATGTTCCCCCCCGTAAGTCAATCAAACAGACGGATGCGAGTGGTAGTCTCCCACCCCACAACCACTCCCCTAGTACATCAAATGCCGCTTTAGAAATGGGTGTCAATCACGAGGCCTTTTGATGTCATTTACAGGTACCCAGACAGGTCATAGCATAAGAGTCTGTGTTGCAAGGCCCACAAGGAGACCCAGTCAGCCTTTAAAAAGAATACGATACACCCCCCAAAAGACTTGGTGCCTTCATCCTAATTCTGTTAGTCACATTGAGTGTTTCTGGCAGTTTGGGGGGTGGTGGAGGAGGGGGTTGAATCTAATTCTGTCATGTTGAAAAAGAGTTGTTGCTCATTCTCATCTGTAGTCACTTAGAAACCAAGTAGCACAAGCTCTCAATTGAGTCCAAAGTTAAAGGATGAACTGAGGACAGAAAGCTCTCTAGGCTTCACAATTACCATAATAGAATAATAATCACGTTCTGATGTCTTTCCCATCCAGTATAGAGGATCCTACAAGATGAGAATCTACAACAGGCCCGACATGATGGGACACACAATGGAGTTCATGGACGACTGCCCCAATGTGTACGACCGCTTCCGCTTCCGTGACATTTACTCCTGCAACATCATGGAGGGTTACTGGATCTTCTACGAGCACCCCAACTACAGGGGACGCCAGTACTTCCTGCGCCCTGGAGAGTACAGGGCCTGTGGCGACTGGGGCTGCCACAACCCCATGATGGGCTCATTCAGGAGGATGAGGACTCTCATGTAAAACCCACTCGTTGCGCAACTCATCCGATCGTTAATTAAAGCCTTGATTT
Source organism: Colistium nudipinnis (assembly GCA_016785305.1). NCBI lineage: Eukaryota > Metazoa > Chordata > Actinopteri > Pleuronectiformes > Rhombosoleidae > Colistium > Colistium nudipinnis. Next base: position 42,988 of record JAFBJU010001645.1, read on the forward strand.
TCAAACGACGTCCTGTGTGAACTAATTCAAACATCTTTAGCAGCACTAACGTGAATCTTAAGCAGTCTAAACTTATTTTGTCCAAGTAGCAGATTAGTGTCTTCTTACAACATTTGATGCATAAAAGCGTATTACAGTTGAATAATATAAATGAATTTAAGAATCCTCTTGACACAGACCAACCTTTCCTCTCCGATACCATGCCTATACTAACAGTCTGCACATTGGTTTCTGGTATACATGGAAATAAAGGCAGATGTTGCAACTGTTATTGTAGCCCTTTGAGAAAGTGCAGTTGTACAGTATTTTCCGCCGACAGACAAAGCTTTGACAAAGACAAAGAGGCTGCTGTAGCTCACCAATCCTATGGTGTGCTGCAGTCTGTGCAGCAGGGTACTGTGCTGACACGACAAAGTGTTTGCAAAGCCCTGATCCGAGCAGGGTCTATAAAGAGGTCTGGTGCAGCCCAGAATCTGGCCTGGTCAGAAACTAACACAGTTACAATGGGCAAGGTAAGTGTGCAATTTTATATAATTAGAAAAATGGATACACAATATATATATACATATACCTAGGCATCTCAAATATTCAAGGTTGTATATAGGTCTATACTGAACTGATAAATGCTGCAAAGACACACTGAGAAACAACTTGTTTTTTTCACACAAATATGACAGAAACATATGACGGGAAAGTTTTTGTGGGTGTACAAAAAAAGTAAAAAGTCACGCAAATGAAAATACAACAATTTGCAATATGACAACTGCAAAATAAACACTTCCCTCCACTTAAGCCCGAGGTAATAATATCCAATTGTCTTTCATAAGCAGATCATCTTCTACGAAGACAGGAACTTCCAGGGCCGTCACTACGAGTGCAGTAGTGACTGCCCTGAGATGCAAAACCACTTCAGCCGCTGTAACTCAATAAAAGTGGAGAGCGGTTGCTGGGTGGCCTACGAGAAGCCCAATTACGCCGGCTACCAGTACATGCTGCACAAGGGCGAGTACCCCGACTACCAACGCTGGGCGGGCTTCAATGATTGCATCCGCTCCTGCCGTATGGTGCCACCTGTGAGTTTTAACTGATGCCCGGCTCGTTGGCCGCAACGTTGCCACTGAAGGTTTTCTGTAGAAGTGCCAGTTAGGGATCATTTAGTTCTCAAGCCTAGGGCTAATGTTCTCACCTGTCGGTGCTAATACCCGAGGCTATTTTAAATCTCTTTTTTTGTTCGGACTACAGAGTGTAGAGAAAAATAAATCGACTGGGTTATTAGATCAGGACAAGTTACGGGCTGGAAAAGTTAGTCAATCACATTTTGTCAATTTGCCATGTTATTCATATTAATACGTTAAACACATAATCTCTGCTCGATGGCGCATATGTATTTTTTAATCTCATTTCTACCCCAGTACAACGGGAACTACAGGATGAAGATCTTTGAGCGGTCCGACTTTGGGGGCCAGACTCTGGAGCTGATGGAGGACTGCCCTGATCTGCATGAGCGTTTCCACACGCGTGACATCTCCTCGGTCAATGTCATGGAGGGCTACTGGATGCTGCACGAACACCCCAACTACAGGGGACGCCAGTACTTCCTGCGCCCCGGAGAGTACAGGAGGCACAGCGAGTGGGGAAGCAACAGCCCTACCATCGGCTCCCTGAGACGCGTCACAGAGCTCAACTGATTCAAAGTCATTTCTGACCCTTGTGATGACCCACAATTGGGCTCTCAGCCCTATTGTCCCCCTAATGCCAACAGTGTTTGAGTGTGGTCACAGCACTGCTGTGTCCTAACCCTGAAATTATACATTTTCAATAATGGAGGTTGTGGTGCGTCTGATGTTGGATTCTGGTTTGGTTGGATTGCACTGTATTGTTGGATAAAGTTCCTACCTAAATGTAATTCCCAAGCAATGCTCCCAGTAAAAATAGTGATGATTTTTTTTTTGGCCGGCTTTTATGCTTCGGTCGTTCCGTAGCAAAATGGTCCCCGACCTCATGTCCTACTGGAATCACAATAAATGAAAACTTGATGAAAGTCAGCTGAAGTGAGTCTTTGTTAATTTTCTATGGAGTACTACAGCTGTCGCCATCAAAAGATGAGGGGGATAGGGCTTGTCATGAATCTGAGGGTTTGACTCCTTTTTTTGCATGTTGATTTAACTTTAGCTTCATCAGGCCACAGTCAGATGTAGATGCAACCACCGAGGTCCCAGTAAGATGAGTTTCCACAGTTTGCCGTGATATTGTCATTCCACATACACAAAGAAAATTTATCAAGGAAACAGAAGCTTTTTTTTCTTTGAAGTTCAATATGAAAGACCAAAAAAAAAAGGGGTCTATCTGAGGATGGGCATGTAGGAGTCTTTATGAGATCACATGGTACACAGTAAGCGCTTTGGGTCCATGAAGGATGCCCATATTAGATTCACATCACAGGGCCAGTGCCAACTCAAAGAGTTGGAGTCAAAGTGGCCTGGTATTAGCCCGGAGCATCAAGCTCTCTCAGAACAAAAAGCAAAACCGAGTCCACATCCCTGCTCATGCATTTTTCATGATCAGCCCAAGATACTCAACCCTTTCAGAAATAAATATCAATTATTGAAATTGTTAATTAGACATTGCGTAATTGGCGAAGATACACATGAATAAATAACTCTGACCATTAATTATTGATTGAAAAAAAAATGAAGCCCAGTGGGGAGTGCATTTGAGAATCTCTCAAGATCAAGAACAACAAGAAATATGAGTTTTGGCCTTGAGTAATGTCCAATTAAAGGATTGTCAGCTTTGCTGTACGAGTCCAGTGATTTGCCCTCATCATCCTCCTTATATCTTTGTGGACAACAATACCCAGCAGCTCACACAACATCAACCAGTGCAACATGGGATCTGATCAGCTGGAGCCTGGGGGCAAGGCCAGATAAAAGATGAGAGGAAATGTACAGGCCCCGGCCATAATTGGTAGTTAATTTAAGGTCATGAAGCAGCAATGGCTTCAAACAATGAACAAATTCAGGGAGCAAGCACTTTGGACTTGCATAGAAACAAGTTTTTATGAGAATGGCCAACTTCACATAAAAACACTAGCGGCAAAGAACCCGAAAACTCTCCAAACGTTATGGTCAGTTGTTGGTACATAACTCAAAGAAATAACCGTTGATCAAAAACAAAAAAAAAATCATAAAATAAACTAATGCACTATCATCTATTGACTTGCCCGAGAATCATCAGTCAAACATTTTTCCACTTTTCTGTAAGGCAGCAGGAGCAACAATCAAGTCGAGAAATACTTTCACATCCTATTACTACTAGTGTTGAGAGCCATTTAATTACGATTACTTTTGTTCGTGCAATATTGTAAAATACAGCTCTATCATAACACTATGCATCAAAGACACTCCCGTGTCCCTGGATTCTTCCTTTTCTACCTCATATCATTTAGAAGATTTTTTTTTTTTTTCCTCAATCGCTTCACACATGAAAAGGACAGAACAGTGAGATCCGAGTTTCCTCTCCCTCTACACTGTTGAACCCTTTGGACTTGGTGATGGGAGGCTGATTGAAGGGTAAGTAGTGCATTTTGGAGAATGAATTCTTTAGATGATAGGAAAGAGAAAGAGAATGAAAAGGAAACCCAGAACACACGCCTCTGATTCCATTATTAGTCTCAGTTCTCCTTCTCCATCTTTTCATTCCTGATGGCTGGATAATTAAACCTCTATAGTATTGTCTTCCATCATCCTTGCCCCACTTCCAGCAATGTGAATTCCCCTATGGGCAACTTTAAAAAGGCCCCTTTTTTTAGACATCTGTTTTTCAGATCAGTACGACTTTTTTTCCCCCCACTAATTTGTGTTCTTTGTAAAAGTAGAAAGACTAGTGCCAGGACAGCGATGAGCGAGCCTTTAAAAAAACCTCAATATTTCAACTGCAAAAATCAAAGAAAGTAGGAAAAATACCCGATTATTCCTTTTCAACGTTTTTTAGTTTTTTCTTATTTTCCAATACAGCTATTAAACAAGCCAAAGTGTGCATTGCAAGACATCAGATAGGAGCTCAGAGCGCGGCACGTCGCAGAGCTTAATTTAAAAGCAGCTGCGTACTCCCCTCCAGCTTGAAGGAGGCAGCTTGTCAATTACTGTTCCTGCACTGAACGAGGCTTTGGGCGCCACAAGGTACAAACGGAAACACAGCAAAGCACGGATAAAGGAGCAGAACTTGTAACAATGATCAAATAAACACAATTGTAAATAAAACGTACGCGTTCCAAGTTGAGGCGCATACATGTATTGTATTGCTGTACACGTTTACATGTTTAATGTACATGTTGCATTTCTTGTACTTCAGTATCAAATATGATACTAATATCATTCATCCTATAATTAAGTTTCAGTACAGGGAACACCACAGATTCAAAGATAAAAGTTCATTCCCATAATGCCTCATTTTCATTGGCTAGGCAGACTCACTAACTATTGCTCAACCTTTTGACCACAGACGCATTTTTGCGGTTTGGCTGAAGTACAAACATCGTGGTGTTCATTATGAATTCTAATGAACACTGTAAGGATGGATGCTTTAAGCCCTTAACACAGCCTGTTCAACAAAAAAAAAAAATGTACCTTTATTCTGCCTCAGTGTATAAACACAGAACAGGGGGGGCGTTGTTGTAACGGAGGTAGCCAGATCAAAGTCTGTAAAGGGGAGAGCCGGCATGGCAGAAAAGACACTGGTGCTATTGAGTTCCATGCCTCTGATTCTGCAAGGCCAGCACGCTATCTAAGATAATCACACACAGGGGCAGCGTTATGCCCGTTTTGTAGCTGCATTGTAGCGGAACTTATGGAGAGTCAATGTCTTCAATAAAAACAATGCCCTGAGACAGCATTATTTAGTAGTTTTAAAAAAACATTATAGTGTGTGCTTACTTTGTCTTAAAGTAATATTAATAAACTCCCATCTTGGTCACGGTATCTCCAAATAACGTAGTATTAGGTATGATGTTACCTTGTAATATACAATACGGAAGGTGTTGTTTTTGAGTTGAGGGAGAGTCCTCTGACGCCAAGTACGATAAGCTGAGGTAGAATTTAAAAACAGAAATGTACACTTATTCATTGAACAGCTGTGACACGGTTGTCATTGTAGATGATGTCTGGGGGAGCTGCTGATGGGCAATGCAAACAATGTATACCTTTGTTAGCCCAAGAGGGTGCCGCGTGGTGTCGTCGTCTCTGGTCTAGTTGCTGTCTCTCTGTCCAGCTGGAGGCTGCGAAACAGGCAGGTTTTCGTGGAGGTATTTCATGGTGCCTTGCTCAGAGAAATCGGCTGCTGTGTGCCCATCACCTCTCAGGACCCACTTGGTGGTGAGCAGCCCCTCCAGGCCCACAGGGCCCCGGGCGTGGATACGGGCAGTGCTGATACCAACTTCTGCTCCTGGAGGCAAAATCGGAGAAAGCAAGAAAGTAAGTAAAAGCAGTGAACTACGTTTAAGGATGGGGGGGGTATGTTATTGTCCTGGGTGAGAAAAGGTGACAAACGGAGACACAACATACCCAGTCCAAAGCGGTAGCCATCAGCAAAACGTGAGCTGGCATTCCAGAAAACACAGGCACTATCCAAGTGCTGCAAGAACTGCTCCGCTGTGTCCTCTGGAAGAGAAAAAAACTGCTTATTGGTGCGTCTAATTAAAACTTGCATTTCCAAATGTGACAATAATAACTACTGTGGCTCAGCATGGAGAGTGAGATGAAACAATTAATAGTGCACGCAAAATATGCAGATATTGCAGAGTCACTGGAATAACACCGATGACATTCCCCCGCTTGTGTCATTTAAGTAAACACCCAGTGCTCAAACTCTCATTCAGACCCTCTCCAAAAATAAAAAGATAACACACAAAAATGGTGTAATTTCTACCATCTTGGATGGGATGACGTGGCCAGGACTAAGTCCAAACTGTCATCCAATAAAATCCATGAGTTGCTCAATTACTTCAAAAATGGAAAACCCTAAAGTTCACCAAATATGGATATACGGATCCCAATTCTTACAAAAACATTGTGGGTCAATAAACTCTTGTTATTCTAATCTGTCATAGCTACAGTATCTAAATATCGAAATAATAATCCATAGACATTATAGCTATATATATATTTAATGAGTTTATAGTAACCTATCTATTTAAACATCTACTTTTACTCTTAGTGATTATCTTTATGGTGAATCAACAGTGAATAAAAAAAAGTACAATTTAAGTAATTGAGATACCTTCTGATGTCACCAGGTGGCAGCAGTGCTTCCTCCACAGCAGTTTCTGTAGTTCCAGTAGTGTTAAATACTGTTTCGCTGTTGCCTTTTTAAAATCACCAAGTGTCAAATATATATATATTTTTTTTATGAGACATGTGCACATCAGTCTTTCCATAAATTTGAATTATTTACAGGATGTCTTTTTTTTTGTCCCTGTAATGAATGCTGCGGATTATGTGAGCAGGGCGAGGCGCCCATATTGCATTCTATTACACTTTTTATGATATTCCTAATAATCAGTTGAGAGACATCTAGTACTATGCACATAGCTGTTACGGCTCAGGTGAAAGACTAGCGATTTTTGAACACAACGAGGAACAACGTGGTAAAGTGTTTTAAACCGTGTTTTAGATCTGCTCGACATTTTTATTGTGTTCTGCCCACAACAAATCCTGCTGTTGTGTCCCTGCTCATTAGTTAATGGGGCAGGAAGTGGAATGGCGAAATAGATTTATGGATGTGAGAAGGAGAACCGTCAGAGACTGATTTATAAGGAATCGTAGAACGAGAATAGATTGACAGCTGCTTTTAGGGAAAATATGATCTTGCATCTGCATGTATTTATGCCATTTCCGAATACACCACCTTGGAGCAAAGTAGTAACTTAGTAGGACTTACCATTTTCTGTGATGATTACGTCTGTGTGGCAGCTGCCATAGTTGTGGATGTGATCCAGCGCGTCACGCATGCTGTCCACCACCTCCATGCAGCACTCCAGATCGCCATACTCTGTCCTCAAAGACTTGGCCTCTGATGGGCTGAACGTCAAGTAGGAGGCAAATCTTGGGCCTGCATGAATCTTCACCTAGTGACATCAGTCAGATGAAAGAACAAAATATTCAATAACAGACCTTCATTTAAATATATAACAAGACCTGATGGGCATAAAACACACTCTTAAACTGAAAAGATCCTTTAATCTACGGTGGATGACAGATAATGTATCGCATTTTCAGCAATAATGTTTCGGAAAAGTCCAATACCCGCTCATTGCGCAGCATGTCAATGATCTGGTCAAAAAGCGGGGTCCTCAGGATCTCTCTGTGAATCAGCAGCGTTTCCATGGCATTGCAGGCAGCTGGGTAGTCACACTTTGAGTCTCTGACTGTAAGTGAAAAATATCAACGAGTTACTGACATGCTCGCTGGTATGGCCGAACAGAGCCACAGCCACAATTGACGAACTTCGTTTTCTTTTCACAAAGTTCACAAAGTAAAATGTTCTCTCGAACTTCTGCTAGTATCCGCAGGGAGATTTGGATTCACTCACCAATTTTGATCACTTTTTCAATGCTGGCCTCTGCGTCGACGTAGACGTGACAGATCCCCTCGCTGTGACCCAGCACTGGGATGCCCTTGGCAGCTCGCTGTATGTCCTTCACAAGCTGCGATGAACCACGGGGGATGATCAAGTCGATCATCTTGTCCAGTCGGCACAGATCCTCCACCTCTTCGCGAGTGCTCACCTACCAACAAAACAAAGTTTGGCAATTACAGCTGGAAGACATCTTTGTTGTCAGTCCACTGGAGAAATTTCGCATCGTGACATCGTCATAAATGAATGAGAGCAAAACAACATTTTACCAGTTGCACGGACTCTCTGACGCCGTGCATGGACAGGGCTTCCTGCGTGAGCTCGTGGAGAACACGGTTGGTGTTGGCTGCCTCCTTACCTCCCTTCAGAAGGAGGGCGTTACCACTGGCTATGGCCAAAGCTGAAACCTGGAGGAAAACACAGGGTCTGTGATCATCACAGCAGTTACTCCAAGAAGCTCCAGCTAAAAAAATAAAAAAAAAAGTACCGCAGTGATTGTTGTATTTGAAAAGTCTGACAGAATAACAGGGGAAACAATATCAATGTGTTAAATATTGTAGTGCCAAACAACAGTTGGTTGTGTATACTTGTATTTATGTGGTTTGCACTTCCCAAAACCATACATAACTAAATATGAACCTAGAAAATAATATATAAATATAAATTTGCCTAGCGTGTGAGAGTGTGAGAGTGTGAGAGTGTGAGAGTGTGAGAGTGTGAGAGTGTGAGAGTGTGAGAGTGTGAGAGTGTGTGTTTCAGAGAAGCTCCGCATGGATACCTGTGGCAAGCAGTCAGGCCTGGCCTCAAAGATGACCAGAAGAACTCCGATGGGCACCGTGATCTGCTCCAGCTCCAGGTTGTGAGCCACCCGGGTCTTGCGCAGCACGCGACCCACGCTGTCCTGGGCAGCCACAGCTATCTGACGCAGGCCGATGGCCAAGCTGTTGAGTTTGGCTGGTGACAGACTCAGACGCTTTAGCATTGCTGGAGGCAAATGGCCTGTAGGAGGAGGAGGAGGAGGAGGCAAAGCAGGGTCAAACTTCTTGTCATTCACTCTTATTTTCCCTTATTATAGAAATAGGCATGTGAATTAAAATGTCCATTCCTTTGGAAAGTTCACGCAGCAATTTGAAGATAACTAAGGACAGTCAGCTTTTCCACTGCCACAGTACATCCTGTCCATCTGCTACCTGCATTGACAGCCAGGTCCATGTCCATCTTGTTGGCAGCCAGGATCTCTTCCTTCCTTTCTGTCAGCAGCTCTGCTAAGTGGCAAACCATCTCACTCCTCTGACAAAACAATCAACCAAACACATGGCAGCATGAGCATACGGCACACAATCTATCCACAAGGGGTCAGTGTTTCTTTGCATCACATTAATTTAGGCTTGAGTCTGAAACTTAATTATCAGCATCTAGAACCTTCAGTGAATACATCTAAAAGAGGCTCGTGTTGACAGATCTGAAAATATTGTTTTCAATTGTTTTATTTTTTTTCAAAATGCGTCACCTGGTCTGGGTTGAGAGATGCCAGGGTTCTTCCGCAGTTACGCGCCATTTCCGTCTGCTGCTCCACAGTTGGACCTGGTGAAGAGTCAGGGAGAGGACAGAGTTCAGTCGAAGAAGCTGCTGCATTGGTTTGGCTGCCATTTAACCAACATGGAGTTCAGAGAAAGAGTCCATTGAGCCCAGGGAAACTCACCAGCAGGCTTGATCTCAGAGAAGAAGGTTCCAACCTTTTTGCCCTCCACAATGTCAGTGATGACATGACCCGTCACCTTGGGGTGGGTTCCATTTGCAATGACCACTGAGGTGCCACCTTGCAGCGCCCACATCGCAGCCTTGACCTGCACACAGACACACCAGTTTAACTATCGTAATCCCAAAAGGCCACAGAACTGAAACATGTTTGTCTCACTGAAGAATTTTCACTTCTTCAGACCATATAATGAACGGTGAAGGGAAGTTCGAAACATGACTCGAAAACTGTAGAGAAAAACAATAAAACCAAAGGCCATTCCTTTTGTCGCCCATTATGTCTACTAAAGATAAGAATTAGCTAACACCAACGGATTGATTGTGGAGCGTAAACATACCTTGGCCTCCATACCTCCAATCCCAACCCTGGACTTTGTACCGTATGTGATGGACTGCTGGTCTCCACGGTAAAAGATGTCAATGAGCTTGGCGTCATCTGTCCCAGGCGGGCTGTTGTACAGTCCTAGGAAAACAACAAGTCTTACGCAACCAACGTGTTCATGCATGGGACGTGTCCAGCATATCGCACAGTTTCCATTCATTTTCTGAAATGATTGTTAATTGCTCTTACTTTCATCCTCTTAGAACACCAAAAGATCAACATCATCATCATGCAAGAGTGATCCAACTTCTTGGATCCTGTCAAGAATACGCACTTCCCACCTATCCTCCCTTCCAACCACCTTGCGTGAACCCCATCAGCATTAATGTCAAACATGGCAACAGGAGGTCTGTGTTTGCCTCTTCTCGTGTGACTCAGTTGACCATGGCAGTTTGTTTTTTTTTTCCTCAGACAGATGGTGCGAAGGCAGATGGTGTTTTTAACTAAGAGCTCACCAAGACTGTTGTTGTGGTAACGCGCATACCTTCCACGTCGGACAATGCGATGAGCAGGTCGGCCTTCATCTCCACGGCTAGCCTCGCCGCCAGACTGTCATTGTCCTTAATGCTGATCACCTATGGAACCAGAGGTCGTGTATAAATTCCTTAGGATAGAAAGTAAGCCATCTGCTAATTTACTCATCTGCAAATGTGCAACATTTAATTCTATTGGTTTATTAATACGTTTTCGGCCTACAGGCACCAAGCGATTTCTATTTGATGCAGTACTAATGATGATATTTTTTTTTTTTTTTAAGTATTAAAACGTATAAATGAAATGTTCGAGTGAGGCATGGTTATCTCCAAGAAAACTGTGTGTTAGTCATTGCCGCAGGAGAAGAGGAAAAGGAGACGTCTACCTACAGAAGTTAGACCCAGTCCCCTCTGACAGTATCTCCTGACCAGTGACTGCATGCACAGCCATGCATCCCCTCCCTGCATGTGCACATGCTTGAGGGTGGAGCAGATGAGGTGAGGCAGGGTGGCAGGTGTCTTTCAGCACTCCTGCTACCACCGCCACCACCAGCACCAGCAGCAGCTTCACACCCAGACTCTCCTGTACCCACATTTACCCCCTGCAGGTCGCTGTTGGGCTCCGGCGGGGGCACCACCGCGTCATTGGTGTTGATGATGGGCACGATGTTCATGCGCAGCAGCTCCTGCAGTGTGCTGTTCAAATTCTGTCTCTTTTGGTCATCATGGAAATCCAGATTTGTCACGAGGATCTGACAGCATGGGGGGGGGGGAGTGGAAAATGTACAAAGAGCCGTGAGTGAGAGAAATAGATTAAATGTGATTATTAAGCTATGAAGTAAACATAAGTACCTGTGCGGTGCAAGTGCTATATTGGGTGAACATGGCCTCATAAAGGGCCATGAGGCCACTCTGTCCAGCTGCAGCACAGGCCCGGGCCTCCAGCACCGGCAGGGACTGCAACATAAATCTGGTAAATGTCTGGTTACATTGGTCATTTCACACTGCACATGTTCTTACCATTTCTTTGAGCGGATTGTGTCCGGTGTGCAGGGCCTGTCTGACACTCTGCGACAGCAGGATCTCGTGTCTTAATCTTTGCTTTCCGAAGGCCACTGCTCCACTGGTGACAATCATCATCTCCCTGCCCTGATTCTGCAGCATGGCCACCTGGACAACCGAATGACCAATTAGAATAAATGGACCACAAATCAGAGCCACAGGGGGCACTTTTTGTTCCTGATCCAAGTCACTGAACATTTAGCTGTTCTGTAAAAATGTATGCTTAAAGAAATGCAGGAAATGCAGGTCTCCTATCTTCTTAAATCCGGCCAAGAATTTACAATTACAAAATTCACAGGACCCGAATGTTGTCTAAAGTTAGGTACGAGTTGGCTATTATACCTCACCTGCTCCACAATGGACGCCAGCCTCCCCAGAGCCAGCCCGCATTCATCGCCTCGGGTGACCACGGCACTGCCAAGCTTGACTACGATCCTCTTAGCATGGCGCAGTTCCCCCCGGTGGGCAAAGGAGCTGCCATGGAACCTGCCCTGTGTAGCTGTGTAGAGGAATGATATGTTGAAGTAGAATTTGCTTAGCCATAATCTTATTTTATATCAGGGTCTTGTTCAAGAATGTCATTCATTATGAAAAAAAGACTGTACATTCTTATAGAACCTTCTGGAGTAGAAAACTAGTAGTCAGATTTAATAAAATCTATACCTGTGGTTCCGGTGTAGACGGCCTATTAAACCGTTTCAAAAATATGCTTACGAGAGATACAAAAAAATGCATAAAGCAAAACATAACTGGACAAAGAAGTGTGTTTGGCTGGGGTTTCATCTCACTGACTACGTGACTGAAGCAAACATAGCGACAGAATAGATAATCACAGCCTTCAAATTGCCACATCAGCAGGGCTGAAAGCAAGTGCTGACATTACACATCCCTCTGGAGCAATGAGGCACATGAGTGAGAGAGAGAGAGAAAGAGAGGTGGGGGGGAAGAGATCCGCATCTGTGATATCTTAAGAGCAGGTCAGAAAAAAAAAATGTTAAATGAAGTTTAAAGTTCAAATGATCACAATGCTTCAACTGCAGTCAAACGGATGAACATCTGGAATTCACCACATCTGACTGCACATCATTTACTGACAATATTAATATAGCCACAGACATACAATTACCATTGAAATATGCATTTGTTTGTTTATTTACATTATTAAGCTTGTATAGTTTACAATTTGTCAGGAGGGGGTTTGTGGTGGCTACTTTGTCCACCATAAGCTTAACCAAGTTGGAGTTGAGCTCTTTGAAGTGCTTGCTTTTGTCTCCGCAACACTCCAAACAAAATCTAATTTTCAATTTATATTCATACAATAAGAGGAAAATAGCCAATGCCCACATGTGAGAGATCAAATCCAGCAATTTTAGTTTTTTTGCGATTGAAATTAAATGTAATTAATAATCAGAATGAATTTAGCTACAGCTAATGATTAATTTCATTATGAATTAGCCTGACAATATTTCTCATGTCTATCTAGTCTCCCATCAATTCAGTTTTAAGTCAGTTGAAGTAACCGACTGATCATTTCAGCAACACAATACTCTTCAATGATCTGCGATAACACATGGGTTGAGTTACTTTACTGTAACCCAAGATACCGAATAAGATGACACAAGGATCCACATAATGACAATTTGCTTGCCTTGAGTCAGTGGCCTGGTGAGCAAGCGGCGGACACGTCTCAGAGAATCAAAGGGAATACTTGGACAGAGCATCAGCCTCTGCAGCAGCATGTTCACTCTCAAACCTTAACTATCACATACATACACAGACATATGCAGAGGGAAACAAGGAGCAAACACATTTAAAATTAGGCAATTTCATTTCAAAATAAAGATGAAAATGATGTTAAAATTGCATATATGGTCAAAATATAGTTACTCCTGCTGGCTTCCTGGATGGTGAAGTAATGGTGTAGAGTTTTTCTTCCAACTTTAAGAAAGTGGTGTCCTTTTGTATCTTTGCCCTTTTGTAAAGCCTTTTACTCAGTCTTGTTCATCTTCTTAAGCCCGTAACTCCTTTTATTTATCCACAGTTCAGACAGATGGAGACTCACCGTGAGCACGACTCCTCCCCTGACTGACACAATCTGCTGATGAAACTGTTCCTGCACTTTACAACAACTTTAATCGGACTGTCCCACTAACGTGACCCCGGCTCCTGTGACCTAAGTCCCGCCACAGTCAATGTGGGTCACATATACAATCTTCCACCTCAGCCGCGCTACATGATCTACACATGTGGCTTCTCCTTTTTTTTTTTACCGGGAAAGTGTGCGTACGAACATACGGTGAAGTGGCAGGATGTGACGTAAAGCCGGCCGGCGAAATACGGAAATAGAGCGGAAGTGTCAATCAAACGCTCGCGTTTCAAAAAGATAATCCCCGCGTTAGAGAGGGGGTAAAATAAATAAATAATTTAAACTCCGTAATTTTTCAAAAAATACATTTGTTATTAATATTGAAATTAACCTTTTACTCTTTCAAATTCAATTCTTTACACATTTATTTTAATGCGATAAATGTTTCAACGGTGTGTGTCTACATACATACATACATACATACATACATACATACATACATACATACATACATACATACATACATACATACATACATACATACATACATACATACATATAAAACAGCACAACACCCGTCTTCCATCAATTACTCACACAAGTCACTTCACCACAATATTGAAATAAAAGTATCCAATAAAGATCTTAACTATTCATTAATAATGAAGACAAAAAACTGCCAAAGTTGTGAAATTAATGATTATCTTTTATTCACAACTTATGGTAGAAAAATATCTGCAGAGATGTGCAAAGTTTTTGTACCTGTACTCTCCTGCTGTGACAAAACAAAAAGTAACCCAGAGCAGAGTTGACTTGCACTGTCGGATTCCGACTCCCCCTAGGACCACAGATAACTAAATTGGCTCCTGTTGCTCTGGCTAAATGTACATTATTCTATTATATCTGTCCTTTCCTTTCTTTCCCGTTGTCCACATTTGCCCTTTATCTGTTCCACTATATTCCTCCTCCGCTTATTTCTTTTATCTGTCCATCTGACTCAAAGGGAGATACTGACCATTACTTTGCTCCTGGCTAGACTGAGCCCCAAAACTGTATTGATATGCATCTGTCTGTGTATAATTAGAAATAGTAGATTAATGCTTATCGTTTTAAATATTTAGTGCTTATTTTGTTTATAATTTTACAAATCGTCTAAACACTGGCTCTCATGTCCAAATATTCTAAATATAGCAGCAACATGGCAGAATTCCACACAGCATACAAGCCTGTCTGCCTTGGATACTGTCATATTTTGGAGGACTGAAGAGGGTCAATGAGTGTGTGTGTGTGTGTATTTGATGAAGATTCAGCTGCAACAGATGTGCAAGGTGTTAAGAGACTTCTGGGTGAATACATTTGCTTACTTCATGGCTATGTTCCACATTGATTCAGCTGTTGTTTGGTAAATACTGGAAATTCAACTGGGAGGTGTTTCTGTTGTTTTGTTAGCGGGCCAACACTTAACTTGAATATTCTTAATATTTGTGCAGCAGTGAATAAGACATGTGTGCAACACGTGGAGACTCATCATTCCTCATCTCTTTGTCGCTTAATACCTACCTCCCCAAAGTAAAATGGCAGACAGAGACAAGACGAACCTGTTTGTTTTTTAGATATACCTGGTTTTGTCTTTCAAACACGGTTGCCTGGAGAAAAGTGGCCCTTTAGAATGATTGTGGAGATACGGAGGGCCGCTGAGAGGTGGGTGGAAGCCCTGAAAGCATCAGGAGGAGTCCATTAGTTGGTCTAGTGGAAGCCCCCTGATCTGATGGTATCAGCGCCTCAAGGGAAAGAGGACAGAACAAATGCTATCAAGCAGCAACACAGGCCAAAAAAACAAGATCGCTATCTCTGCCGGTGAAACTCAGACTAAAGCAAAACACAGACGCACATAATGACAGGCATACACCGTCACACGCAGGTATATAAGGATGCTGAGGCTGGTGCTGAATAAGTCACAGCCACACAGGAAAGTGAGGATGGAAGAAAAGGGAAAGGAGAATGGAGTTGCGGCTATTGCAGCCTGCTACCAGGGGTTTGACCCTGCAGCGTATCTGCAGTATAACTACACTCCACCGAGGGCAGATTTTGAGAGAAAAGATAGCATTGTGCCATGGAAGCTGGCCTGCCTACACAGAGCTTTCACCGAAGGTAAAGGGACAGGGTAACAGAGCCTGAAGGTTTTTTTTTACAAATTGGTACTGTCATTAAATGATCAAGTTTGGAGGACTGCACTGTTTTGTAATTGTCTTTGTTTTGGAGATATTGGACTGGGAGCCATATGTTAATCACTGCATTTTGATATCAAGTTGTAGCTTGTCTCTTTTCAATTTTTTTTTTCTCCTCCACCTTTCCCAGGTGATGTGAGTGGTGAGCTGTTGGTGGACATAGGTTCGGGGCCTACCCTGTACCAGGTGCTGAGTGGCTGTGAGGTGTTCAACAAGGTTCTACTCACAGACTTCCTGGAGGTCAACAGGCAGGAGCTGAGGCGCTGGCTGCATGGCGAGGAAGGCGGCAACCTGGACTGGACACCGTACCTGCAGCACGTGTGCAAGCTGGAGGGACGAGGGTACAGCTTCCACTCACTGTAGCATAGATGATTCTCAACAGCCTAAAAAACGACTTGGTTTAAACTGTCGAAAAAATCTCACGTTGTAGTAATCTCATTCAGCAATGTGTTGCGCTACACAGGACAACAATAAAACAGATTTAAATTTGGGAAAAAGGTTTGATCAGGAGATACGTAAAGATATGTTTGAAGAGCAACCAAATTCTTTTTCATTTAATTCAAATTTAGTTCATTTTTCAGATTAAAGAACTAAAGAAATGTGTTAATTGCTGAATTAAGGTGCTGGCATATGGATTTTGTTACTTTTTATTATACTGTATTTCGTGATTCATTGGTATTGTCTCCGTCAGGCCTTCAGCATGGATGGAGAAAGCCACGAAGCTACGACAGGTAATCTTCGATATCCTGCCAATTGATGTGCACTGTCCACAGCCTCTGGCCCCTGATGCCCTTCCTTCCTCTGGGGCCGACTGTCTGGTGTCTAGCTTTTGTCTGGAGAGCGTCAGCCCCGATCTGGCTGCTTTCACCAGGGCCTTGGGCCACATTGGGAGGCTCGTGCGGCCCAATGGACACCTCTTGCTCATCGGCGCCCTGGGAGAGAGTTACTATTTTGGAGGGCCTGGGATTAAGATCCCTGTGGTTCCACTGAATGAGGCCCAGGTCTGTGCCAGTTTGAGGGAGAGTGGCTTCACCCTGATCCGGCTGGAGGTTTACACATTGCCTCAGGACATGAGGGTTGGAGTTGATGATGTGACTGGGGTGTTCTTTGTAAAGGCGAAAAAGGACTAAAAATAGAGGATAGAAGTAAGAGAACAGGTAAAGGATAGGGTAGGCAAAGGGTGTTCATGGTTTAAGTGAAAAAGTAATTGTGCAGATTAAAATATTTGTCATTCAACTGAGATTGGCATAACAAATGAATGATCGTTAATACTACTACTAATAATAACGATACCAATACTAAAAGTAGCCTATTTGTTTCTTTGAGTGCGATTCATCATTTAACCATACAAATATTCAAAATGACCCCAAAGATAAAGACAAAGAACAGGTAAAGGATAGGGTAGGCAAAGGGTGTTTAAGTGAAAAAGTAATTGTGCAGATTAAAATATTTGTCATTCAACTGAGATTGGCATAACAAATGAATGATCGTTAATACTACTACTAATAATAACGATACCAATACTAAAAGTAGCCTATTTGTTTCTTTGAGTGCGATTCATCATTTAACCATACAAATATTCAAAATGACCCCAAAGATAAAGACAAAATACATGGGTGAAATATGTTTTGTGACAGTGCATACGCCTGAGACATTCAATTCCCATTTTCTTCCAAAGCTGCGGTAAATGGTCGTAACATGATCACACATTGCCCCCTGCAGCTAACAAAACGCAACTACATCATCAACAACGTAAAAGGCCTACATTTTAATTTGATACAGCATCTTATTGTAGAGGTTTACAAGCTGTTTATACACACTAAATATATAGTATTTTTGATATACAATATTTTCTTTTGATGAATTGTCATTCCGGCTTGCCTCTGGTCTTGTAACATGTGAAAATGTGAATAAAGAAGCAATGTTAAAGCAAATGTTTTTTCATCGAATCAATTAATTTTTTTATACAAGTTTTTTGTTCATTCCAGAATGATAACTCAAATGTTTAAGTTTTACAGTGACTTAAGACAAATTAAAAGTGTGAAAGCACCAACATGAATGCTGTCATCACATGACAAACGATCGAAGTGAAACTAATGCGCAGATTCGATTGGCCCCGCAGGTAGTAATCTAGAAGTCTGACATATTTGATGCATGCAGGGGTCCTACACATACATACATTCATGTCTATTCAATCCTTGCTTTGGCGGTATGTGCAACGCCAGTTGTTTCTATAGAACATTGTTTTCGTTTTGGAAGATGTACACAGGAGAATGACAATGGCCAAGAAGGATGAGGAGGTGTGATTCCGCAGCCCATCTACAGTAAAGCTATACTCCTCTGCTGCCTGTATAGTGAATTGAATTTTAAATGTCTAATCTAACTATTGTTCTTTTTTTTTTTTTCTGTCTTATTTGGGATCACTGTAATTGGGGTAACACAAAGTGTCTGTGCAACCAGTTCACCAATCCCAGAACAAATATCTCTATATATTCTTGCTTTCCTGTAATCTTACAGAGATCATGCCTACTAATTGTAAAAGCCATGTAAAAGCACACTCATAATATGAAGCCAGACACAACTGCTGCATTATCTTGATTAGTTGGATTAGGCAGGTAGGGTTTAATCTGGTCTGCCGTGACTCTGACTGTGCTAAAATCATCTGTAATCCACCCTCCTTTGATTTCCTTTGCCTCGCATTTTACATGCTTACAACTCAAACAGAAGCGCCCCTGCATGACCCCGGTTGTGTGAGGCTCAATTTGGTTTCAGTTTGGATACTTCTATGCTGAAAATGATGTATAATGTAGTATATAATTCAGTATAGTATACAATGTGCTATATATACTACACTGAGCCCAGGATTGTATTCACATTTTCTTTATGAGACATACCATAAAAACAACTACCTCAAACAACACAGCCCCTCTCTCGTGCCGTAACGACACAAAACTGACAAGACACAGAAGCTGAGTAGTAAAGGTGTATATATCTGTACAGTTTTCATTTGTTTATATCAAGTGTATATTACCTGGTCACTTGCATCAAATGGAGGGCCTGTCCGGGGGCCATATGCACAATCTGCTATTCTCGGTCGTTTCTTGAGAATTGCCTTTTATCAACAATGTAGTGGCCGATGGCCTGAAGAATATGTACACGTGTGTGACTCTCTGAACCTTGGGCGGTTTTGTGGAGAAAATAAAAACCTGCGCAAGAAACAAGAGGGATTTATCATGTCGATGATAAATCCCATTTAACTTGAACAAAAAACAAAAAAAAACACTTTTCTGCAAAAGACAGGGCTGCAATGTTCAGCAGTTCTCCATAGCTCTTTTTGAGGTGTCCTTGGCTGATTGGAATTTAGTCCTGGCTTCCTTTCATGAGCGAGACGTGATTTCACAAAGTGTTGCGTTAAACTTTACCTCTTAACAGCTCATTAGCATTCTGACCTTTCTTGCAGCCCTTCTACCCCCCCCCCCCATCTCTCTTTTCCACATCCAACTTTTCACGGCATGCCCACACATTTACATACACCCATGCGTGACTCACTAAGCCATCCATCGAAATAGTCTCCCTTTGTCATTCTCCCTTTCTTTCCTCTCCTGTTTTGGCCTCCCCCTCGCCTCCTTGGTGAAGGCTAAGATCAGGGCTTGCTGAAGTCGAAGTGTCTGACGCAGCACGTTGATCCCTGAGTGGTTTGCTCTCGTCTCTTAGATCTGACAAGAACAAGACAAGAAGATTTACACGAGTGTAAAGCCATCTTTTTACATGTGGAGATAGGGTAAGATAGTGTCTAAGACTCTCCTGTCCTACGCACCTGTGGCGGAGTCTGTCTGCCGACTCCTTTTCTCGCCTTCCTCCTCCTCTTCCCCAGAGGAGCTCTCCTCTTTGTCCACAGAGGTCATGTCTAGGGAGGCAAAGTGGGCCTGGGCCATTCTCTGGACAGCTGGAAATAAAAATAACAATTACATGGACTTTCATTGGTAGCGTGGTTTGTGTATGTATGTATTTCTGACATGTAATTGCAAGTTATTACCAATTACTATAGTCACTATTATCCCCGTCAAGGACCTCCTTTATAAGAGTTGAATCCACTTAATGGTAGTTTGTCTCAAGCCAAATCTTGGCTGAACTTCAAACACACTATTCTATTCTGTTCCGTTTTAGTCATCACTGGTTAGGTGGGGTGAGAAGTTTGCCTTGTCGTAACCTCATTTCGACCGGTAAGGGTCAGCAAAGCTGCATCAAGCTACTGATATTCTCATATGTAAGTACGTTTTTCAGCATTTTAAGATGTTTTGTCATTTTTCAAGGACTTTCGTAATAATTGAGTGATGGTGATATGTGACATACTTATCAACATACTTATCAGCTGCCGTGTAAAAATGTACAGATATATGCAACGATGATGGTGACATTTCAGTGAACTACGACAGACAAACACAAAAGCAGTGGACTATAACATTCATACCAAACAACCATAACAATTTACTGTGACAGAGTGCGTATGTAGTGAGTATCTGATCAGTGTCAGTGTGATTGTGCGTGTGTGTCTCTCTGTTTGTGAGAGAGAGACCATGATGCAGCTGCGTGCCCATCCCATAATCCAGGATGATCCAGTACAGACTCACAGCTGCCTCTGCTCCTAATCTCACATAACACACACATTTACATACACGTTTACACCAGCCCCCCCCCCCTACTGTGTTTTTTGGATATGCTTGTATTCCAAACAGATATAGACCACATGGTTGTTGGTGAATTCTGCCCCCCAGAATGTTTCATTTTGTGTTATTTGTTACGTAATGTAAAACACAAATGTGAAACAGAAACATCATTTACCTTTAAGTGAGGGTGGCTGGTAGGTCGTTGCGTGCACCAGTTTGGCTTTTAAGGCTCCATTTTCCCCCAGAACCCACTGTGGAAATGAAACATCACTAAATCAAGGTTTATTGGATAAATGTACAATATTTGCTTAACTGCATATCATTGGAGTTTGTCCCAGGACAATTCCCTGCACTGACAAACAGTGTTTGCTATTATTGTTATTTCTCAATTTTTTTTGATGAAAGTGTCAAGGCTGCAACAATAAGACATACTTCCCAAAGATGAGAACATCTTATCAACAGGAAATGCCAGGGGAAACTACCAATGTCAATAAAAAGATGAACACAATAATATTATTATTATTATTATTTACAGGCAAAGCTCGATCAGATATTGACAGATTTATGGTATTAATAACCTGAGCTACAGCACGAGTTCCAAGGAGAATTTACTTTTGTTGTGCACCCACTCGCTCTCAACCCACCTACTACACCACTGCTTCCACAGTGAATTTCCCACATTTCCCTCAACATTGTTCTGCAGCCCCCACAGAACAAACCTGAGAGCACTGCACTCCCTTTGTGTACATATCGAGCTTGATAGCATTGTGGGGGTTTAATCAACAAGCCGAAATAAAACTCACACCTCTAACCCACATTAACTCCTCATTGCGTTAAACTCTTCCTGCTTCCTTCAATGGCTTTTTCATCTTTCCCTGCGAATCATTTTGAATTTTCCTAAACAGGGCACACCCACTGGCCGACCTGATGTGGGCTGCAGTCCTCCTCTGGTGAAGGGGGATCTGTCGTTCTGAAGAGTGTAGCTGGTGTCGGCCTCCGCCGTCGAATCTTGGCAAAAACGAAAAACAGAGAGACAGAGAGACTCAGCTCCTATGAAATCATTCACTGAGCATTTGCATTTAGTTGCGTGAATATCTGGTTGACAGACTCAATGCCACAGCTGTGTCGCTCTCCACAGTGTTGTCATTCTTGCCGTATTCTGGCGCCAAGTTTTTCTGTGACAACTATGTGGGACATTAAATAACAGCGTTTAAGAAATTGTTGCATCTTGTTGTAGATGTCAGCTGGGTTGCTTAAATTTGTAACAATTTTACTGCTTATTCATTCAAATAAACACAACCATAGGAGACCTTATTCAGGTTAACTATAGCAAAAAGTGTTCCTGATATGAATAATAGACTTAAGACTCTCTATTTGTTGAGATTGTGAGATGCGAGTGGATTCACAAACCAATTACAACAGAGAGTGTAGTCATGAAGTGTGTGGGCAGCTTTTACTTTGGAGTAACTCTGACTGCTTTTGTCTCCCTCGGTGCCGGACTCATCCATATTCATCATTCACTCTCACTGTTTGTGGGTGTGTATGTGTGTGATGTGTGTGCGTGCGTGCGTGCATGTGTGTTTGTGTGGAATATGAAAATGCAAATGTGAATTACATCCTAAATCCTAAATGTTGTAATTTGAACCAACAAAAGCGGTTCCACACAAACAACGGAGAGAGACACACACGCGCCCGCGCACACGCACGTCTCTGAGCACCTGTCTGACAGCCTTCCCAGTCACATTGACCTTTTCTGAGAGCGTTGTTAACACTGTAGCCGGAAGGTTAAGCACCTGCAGGGGACAGAGTATTTTCATCTGGGCCTTGTTGTACATGTCTGAAATGTTAAATATCGGCAGTAACACAGTGGGGCTAAAATGGTAAAATGAATTAATCTATCACTGATTTGTTTTGCAATAGATTCCGTTCCCTGGTTGTGTATAGAACATGTGTTCATTTTGAACACGAGATGCATTGTGTCAATCTTTTTAAAAAACAATCGCATCCCAATTTGATACATAAAAATGTGCCCACAAAAACTCAAGTGTTTCATCAAACTATTATTAATTTAACGTACTGTATATATTTTCCAAATAATAATAATAATAATATTATATATAATATAATAGTAATTGTGTCCGATGTTTTCTGTGTGAGAACCATACATCTATATTTGGTAGGCAGAAACTTTGAGAACAAGCAAGATAATGATCACCTCAGCATATTGCTCACACAAAAAAATCATTAATCCCCTGTAGAACAACCTTCATGATTACATAACTACAATGCATTAATGGAGATTGTTTATTGTGCACAAGGACATCACTGGGTGGGCACAATGTCCCTCAGAGCCCTTCATACAGAAATAACCTATCCACTTAATAATCACGACCGCACATCCGAGGTGTAAGTCCTTTGTTCCGACGGCGCTTTCAATTCATTCTGTGAATAATCCTGTGCTGAGCTTAATTCGACCCCGGCACATTCAAGACAAGACAATTCAAAACCACTTCCGCCATTTGACCTTTTGTTTTAAAAATAGCCTCGGTCAATGATTTTTAGCCCTTGTTCAATCGGAGGATTGCACTGAAAACGCAGTGCTGTTGCAGTAATGACCAGGACCTGGTCACCGTGTCCAGTCTTTAAATATGAATAGTTAAATGAATGTTCTGCCAGCCTTTTTGTACTACTATAGAACTCAAAGAGGAACAGAGGGAAAAAGCCTCCGTTTGCTGAATGAGACCCAACTGGAGTTTAGCTCTTGGCTATGCTGGAGTGGAAATGTGTTCTTGGCATGGGCTGTCTTTGCCCTTGATACAGGCCTCATCCATTCTGCGCTAATCTCCTTGGTTTTAATCTGTCATCTCCTTGGATGAGGGTTTTTCTCCCTTGCCTTTCTTTCTAGCCTTCCGTGACGTATCGTTCTTTTTCCACTCTTTAACTCATTCCCCCCCACCCTTGGAACTTATCTCTCTTCCTATCGCTCTTTTTCTTTTCCGTGCGACCGCTTGCCATTTCCATGCTAATATTGTGGCTGTGTTTTGAAAATGTTGTGCACAAGCACTTGGCTCGCGTGGCCCTCGGGCCCTTAGAGACTTCTGTCTGCTGGTCCCCACGCGCACAGGTTCCAGTCACTACCAGTGTGGCGGCGAGTTGCTCTGACCGTCATTCACAAAGGCGACAAAAGGATGAGGTACTCGTGGCGAAATTCCTCTGGGTTGGAAGAGCAGACCATGGGTGTGACAGTGGCGGCGACTTGAGCAGTAGCGCTCGAGTAGATCATGTATCCACCCTATGCTGATTCCACATGACGTGGTCATAGATGATTTTTCATCATCACCTTGCACTGCTGCGAAACATCTGCACGCAGGAAAATAAGAGGTGGCTGTGAGGCTGCTGAGAAAATAAAAATTGAAGAAAAGTGGTCCCAAGACTCCACGTTTTGATGGAAACAACAGATGTGTGCGTGTCTAGACACTACAGATTTATTCCTTTAATCTACATGCCAGTCTGAAGCAATCTTTCCAAAACAAAAAAAATCCTCCAAATACTGCACCGTGGAGAAATAAACATTTCTGACATTGCACCTGGTCCTTGTTGAGATTCCCCCCACGAGGGAACATCCTGCCATCAGGAAATGAGTGTCTTGCGTCTTAAAAGCAACAGAGACCCTAGACAGGATCACTTAGCTATCATTTCCTGCGTGGTCCTTGGAACTCTATCCAAAAGTTACCTCAGTGTTACCGTGACAACCTTTATTGGAGCATATTGCCAATATAGCATTGCCAGGGCCTAATAGCTGCTCTGCCTCCATACTGCACAGGCCAATTGTATTACTTTTCACAACGCATTATTTCAAAGTCATGCATCTGTCTCTCCATGTCAGTGTGTTTACCTCCCAGTGGGGTGATTCAGCATAAAACTTACTTAGGCTTCATTTATTTTATATAATGCACCCCTTCTACATTGTTGCATGGATCTGGTACAGGAATTATATGACAGAGAGACAATGTAATATTGCTGACAGTGGTTTATCATTCGTTTTCTCCTCCTCCACTCCACTCTTGAAAGACGGAGATGCCTCATCACTTTTAGGGGCTCCGCACGGCTCAGCTTAATCCCAGCGCTGTCAATACACCGCTGCCCACAGAGTGATACGCAGCACCAAAACACAGAGTTCCTGCAAAGTCGTGCTAGACGGGGTTACGTAACTGTCTGCCAAGCTGAAGAGGCAAGAGGGCAACATTCACATCTGGTCACTCACAAGACATGACAAAAGATTACCATGACTTTCGCTGACATCACCAGGTGGACCCGAGAGAAAAAAACAGTCCCCCCCGACTCTCTAAACACTTCTGATATTAGAACTTTAAACAGGAAGTTTTCAACTGCCCAAAGGCTGGTGTGGTGGGTGACCCAGGTTTGACCTCGTTATTCCACACACGCCCACGCTCCACCACCATCACCAGCCATCATCCTCATCGTCTTCCTCATCAACATCCATGTACAGTCGTGCTCTCACCATCTCCACCTGCCGCGGGTCCAGCTGGGTGGGCACGGAGGAGGGCACGGAGAACTGGATCTTCCTCCTCGCGTCCTTGTCCGGCTCCATTAGCTCCGTGTCCGCGGGCAGCATTGGCTCCATGGCACCCAGCGCGCAGACGTCCGGGGTCCGCAAGGAGTCACTTCCGATTTAACTGCAAGCGCAATCCCCAGCTATGACACCTCTTACACGGCAAACTACGACAACTGGCTGTGTTGTAAAAAGGTTTTAATGATTTAGCAGGAACTTCCGAGCTGCATCCGTCTGCCCCAGCAGGTCTCTTTTGGCTCTTGAGTTGTGTTTGTCAGCTTTGCATCGCTCGCTCTCTCTCTCTCTCTCGCTCGCTCTCTCTCTCTCGCTCTCTCGCTCTATCGTCAATGTCAATTGAAGAAAATGTCATCATCCTCTATGGTGTGTACATTGAAAATATGGATTATGATTTGACTTTATTCAGTTATGAGAGATATATAAAAAAAGAGATCTATATCATTTGTACGGTATGTTAATTTGAAATCCCATAATTAGTTAGTTCTAAACGTATCTCAATGAAGGGCTATCTGACATACATTATATAGCGGATATACACGAGGCAATCAGTTGGGACATTCATCGCCATGGAAACAGCTTCCCCTCACTCAGTCTTGGCAATCCACTAAGCGTTGTGTGTAATGCTTGCTTAGTGTGTACAAGTGATTTTATATTTGAGGAGAGGGCACACATGCACATGCAAATGTGATCACAAAAGTGAAAAGAGAAGCAGAGACAAGACAGAGGATAATATACACATTGGTGGTAGTTATCATCATATTGTAACAGGAGTACGTGACCCTACCATGTCCTTGTCCCTGTCTCCCCTTTAGCTCCACGCAGATGATGCCCAATCAGACCAACAACGTGGAGTACCGGCTCTGGAGAAACCTCAAACACAGTGGTGTGTCGTTCGCCCCAATAGGGCCACCGAATGGTGAGGCACAACCATACTTATGATGGGACTTCCTGATCATGTGAAGACTACACAACCAATAACAGGAGGGAGAAGAGGTGAGCGTTTGATTGGTTTTGTGTAGGACTTCAAAGCGGTTTTCGTACAGGTAATCACACAATGTCCTCTGCTACACACACTCAGATAGAATTGAATAACACTGAGCTGTGGATAGATAATCTTTAAGCTTAGAGCATTATAGCAACAAATCATGAATGCAGTGTACCTAGTGTTACTATGCTAATTCGGCGAGTGTTGCTGTCTGCCACAGTGTCACTATACATACTACCACAAAGAGGCGCCATCCTACTTGCAACAGTTTATGACCATGACAGCTGTGTATGTGAGCTGCCAATTTTTAAAGATTAATTTATTTATTTAAAGTATCTCTTTAAATAACACAAATTACCCTCAGTGAAAATATGAACCTTTAGGTATTTTGAAACAATCAGAAAAATGAGAACAAAACTACTTCAAATATCAATATCGTACAAATAATGAAATGTGTTGGAGGATTGTGGAAGGTTAATGTGCTTGCACATTGTCATTAACAATGATAACCGTAAAATACTTACCTTCTTTAGTTCCCCAACATGCACCAGCTCTTTGTTACCAGTAGATGTCACTCACATGTTGCCTGAGAAAGTACGTGAACCAAGTAAGTCTGCCCCAGTGTGAACTCAACTGTGCAACTGATACGCAATGTATAGCGATAACATTTCTAACATAAAGTTTCGCCCTCATTTTTGAATCTCAAACCTCACATTGGCCATTCCCAAAGCCTGAGGTCCTCGAATAACACATTGCAAGAATCAGATTTCTCCATTCTTTATATAATTGGCATGACATCCATGATAAAAAAATCACTAAACAAATTGTGAATGAGTTGGAAAACAATTTTTATCTGTCCAATCGCAGCTTGCTGTGTAGTAATCAGAAATGAGGGGTATTTATCGCATTAAATAAGAAGTGCAAACTTATAATTCTTTTTTGTCATAACACCGTTCATTCACATGACCTCTGGGGATAAAGGTCACTAATGTATCGAGTTGGAAGCTGCTGTACATCATCTGAAACGTATGTGGCACTGCACAGTGTTTTTTAACACATGTCTGAATCACAGTGTTACACTGATTTACGGATTTCATCTGTGTCACTCACCGTGTGGGGTGTTGCCCAGGCTTTAGTCTAGGTGTAGAAATTGTGCAGGGGCCAGCGGTTAATAAACTGTAGACCAATGGTAATGATAAGCTTTCCTCTTTCCCGCACTGTCTTGGTTCACACTTTTCCTCTGTGGCTTTCTCTCTCTGGTCTTGCCCCATCTTCTGGCCCCTCTGTGCAATCTGTGCCTCTGCCACCTTTGGCTCCAGCCCGCCCACAGGCACCTGTGCCAAGCCTGGCAACCCAAACCAAGACGCTCTGCTTAGCTCAGTTCAAATGACTCGTTTAGGCAATTGCACCCTGACTCTGATCTTCATGGCAGGCCCCCCATTTATCCCTTTGTGTCTCTTGTTGTTGGAAACTTGATTATCCTCACAACATTTCTTTAGGGATATTTGTCTTTATGTTGTCCCCTTTCGCTCATTTATCAATAAAACATTCTCCCAACATTTTCCCACAGTGCAGGATTATTTCTAGGTTTATAATCAGGTTGACATATATATTTTTTTCTCCTTATCCATCAAAATCACTAGCCTATAAAATAATAATAAAAAACGATCTGCTGAAGTCATAATATATGATATCAATATAAAAGGTATAGGATTATTATAATGATTTCGGTTTGAATGTTGTGCCATTCACTGCTTATTCCATTTTCTCTTTCAGCTCGGTGACAGATGGCGAGTCCCTCTCCCCCAGGGGGAAGCCAGTCTCCGTGAATGCGGCCGCATGTCAATCACCGGCTCTCATGTGATGGCTCTTGCCAATGACGTGCCAGCCATATGGGCCTGGCATCAGAGCTGGTATGTAACCCACCCAGCCCTGCCTCTGAGGTGCCACACGGTTCCCTCCACGCGTTCGGGCTGGGGATAGCAGCATCAGCAGCATCAGCATCAGCATCAGCAGCATCAGACCGGCGGAGAGGAGAGAGAGAGACAGATAGAGAGAGAGAGAGAGAGAAAGAGAGGGAGAGAGATAGAGGTGTGAGAGCAGAGCACACAAGCATCCGCACAGGGCGAGTGGATGTGATGCCCACCCGGAGAGAGATGGTGTAAACAAAACCCGCATCGCCCCGCCACTGAGGTAGGATGTACGCAGATTCCCAATCAATTTCTAGATTATAAGATATAGACCTATAGGTTTGTTTTTTCATGTCTTTGTGTGAATGCCTGTTGTACGGTGAGAGGAGAGGGTGGAGGGGGGGGGGCGGGGTTCATTGAAACGACAGATCATTAAACTCGTTTTCGAAAGACGGACTATTTCTCTTCGCTGTCTCCTATAGCCCATCTATCTGTGTCCTCTGGCATGCGACGCGATCGGGTCATTTTTTTCTAATCTTTTATCTTTTAATCTTTATAGCTTGTCTTAATTACGCGTTTAATTTGGTAGATTTTGTTTCAGTAAATCAGCAAATCTATAATTAAATCTCAGGGAGAAATTCTACTCGGGCATTTTTTTAATCTTTGTCATTAGCACAGTAATACCCTGGGGAACGAGGGCTGGAAAGTGTATTTTATTTTATTTACTTTACTTGCGTGTGTGTGTGTGTGTGTGTGTGTGTGTCTGTGTGTTTGTCCAAGTGCGAGTGTGTACGTGTATGTGTGTGTGTGTCCCTACACGACGTGCTTCAGAGCACCGGGTGGGGGGAGTGTGTGTGTGTGTGTGTGTGGGGGGGGGGGGGGGGTCTTTGTCATTAGCACAGTAATACCCTGGGGAACGAGGGCTGGAAAGTGTATTTTATTTTATTTACTTTACTTGCGTGTTTGTGTGTGTGTGTGTGTGTGTCTGTGTGTTTGTCTAAGTGCGAGTGTGTACGTGTATGTGTGTGTGTGTCCCTACACGACGTGCTTCAGAGCACCGGGTGGGGGGAGTGTGTGTGTGTGTGTGGGGGGGGGGGGGGGGTTATAATTCTCCGCAGAGACACACAGGGTAATTGACAAGGTATTGGTTGGCATTAATTACATTGTGGTTACAAGATTAGAAAGAATACGTCCTTGGACTCCACACGCACAGCTGAGCTCAGAAAGCCAATACGTGTGTAAAGATCATTATGGAATTATATTTTTTATATTGATATCAAATTTATTTAGACACAATCATTTGTCAGTGTGATAATTGAGCTTCCACGCAAAATATAATCGTAAAGCATTGTTTTAAAACGGGGCCTTGAGACCCTGCCAATGGAGATTTGACTAAGCTAAAACCTGCAATTTGCAATTATTGAGAGAAAAAAAAGACGTCAGAGGGGGGGGGACCTATGTACAAGGGCAGATCTGGTGAAGTTCGTCAAAGTGTCAGATAACTTGTGGGGCCTACGTGGTGTTTTGTGGTCTCCAAAAATGAGCTTCATGAACCTGTTGAGAACCTCATCCTTAAAGCCGATTTTTAAAAATATCTCGATTAATATGTGCATTTATGTGTGCATGTTTAAGTACTCGCAAATGTGTCGAGTGCTGGTGGGGGTGAGTCTCCTTTGGATAAAATCCCTTAAAATACCTGTTCATTGAGAAATAAAAACAATGTTGGGGGCAACAGTGGTCCGGTGTGCGGCTTGACTGTGCTGGAATTTCTCCAGGTTGGTAATTTATAGGACGGAGGAGGGACCGCACCCTTAATGCGTCCCTGGGGGGCCAGCACTGCGCCCTGTGCCGGACTGCTGGAGGGGACAGGTTGAGGCACGTGCGGAGGCCGAGAGATGGCCCAAACTGTTGCTGCAATGAGAAAGAATCCCATTTAATAATATAGATATAGATAGTAATGCGTGTAACCTGTCTTTGGGGATTATTTCTTCTGAAAAATACATCCCAAATAAAAAGACGGGATAAAGATATTTTAATACAGAGATAAGGCCCAGTGAGCAAGTCTATCTTCATGACGGACTAAACATGAAACTGTTGTTTTATTTTTTTTCCTGATACATTAAGCATCTCCTTTACCAGGGCAGTGTGTCGTTTTGGAATCTGTTGTTGATATTTCGAGGGAGAATTGAATTTCGTTTTTCAAAATTTCAAGTTTCAAGTGTAAGCTCCCGGATAAATAAACATGTTCAATGGTAAATGAGGTGATTCATAATAATAGCCAAAATGATTGAAGTAATATGGCCCCAGGGTAAAATACGTTTACCGCACCCTATGGCCTTTTTTGGTCTCCCAGAGACAGGGTCGGTGTGTCAGAGCGCACCCATGGGTGCGTGAACAGCAGCAGGGTGCAGAGAAGTACGGCTGATGTGTGCGGTTCGTGTCTTTCAGGTTGCCTGCCACCATGTTGAGCCGCCTGTTCAGCGAGGTGCTGCCGGACGTCCAGAGGCTCGCGGCGGACTGGGTGGAGGACAACGAGAGCGAGGAGTGTAAGCTGCAGGGCGACGAGCACGAGCCCTGTCACCTCGGGGACGACGAGCTGGACGAGCCGCTGGAAGGCAGCAGCCGCGCCGAGTCCGAGATGGCCGGCGACGACGACGACGAGCTGGACGACGAGGCCGACGAGGACGAGGACGAGTGCGGAGACGAGAACGGCGGCGACAAGCCCAAGAAGCGCGGCCCGAAGAAGCGCAAGATGACCCCGGCGCGCGCGCAGCGCTCCAAGGTGCGTCGCATGAAGGCAAACGCGCGGGAGCGCACGCGCATGCACGACCTGAACTCCGCGCTGGACAACCTGCGCAAAGTGGTGCCGTGCTACTCCAAGACCCAAAAACTCTCCAAGATCGAGACCCTGCGGCTGGCCAAGAACTACATCCTGGCGCTCGGGGAGATCCTGCGCAACGGGAAGCGTCCAGATGTGGTGGCCTACGTGCAGATGCTGTGCAAGGGCCTGTCCCAGCCCACCACCAACCTGGTGGCCGGCTGCCTGCAGCTCAACACCAGGAACTTCCTGACGGAGCCGTGTTCGGACGCAGCGCGCTTCCACGTTCCCAGTTCTCCCTTCTCCGTGCACCCCTACTCCTACCGCTGCTCGCGCATCTCCAGTCCGCATTACCAGCCCGGCTCCGGTGCGCTCAACCTGCGGGGCCAGGCCTACCCCTCTGGTTACGAGGGCGCGTACCCACCTGGGGGGACGTCCCCCGACTACAACAGTCCGGACTATGAAGGCCAGCACAGCCCTCCGGTGTGTTTAAACGGCGGATTGTCGGGAAGACAGCAGGAGTCTTCGGAGACGGACAGGAACTATCACTACTCTATGCATTACTCCGGACTGACCACGTCTCGGCCCGGCCACAGCCTTCCCTTTGGGCCCTCCGGAGCGCGCGGTGGCGGTGCGCACTCGGAAAACATTTCCCCTTTCAACGACGTGCCCATGCACCACGACAGGGCCCCTCCATACGAGGACCTCAACGCGTTTTTCCACAACTGAGCCTTCCCTCTGAGCGAGGCTCGCCGACCACATAGTGACAATCCCGTAACGTGTAATATAGTTTGGAAAACAAGAGGAGCCTCTGACAGGATGCGAGATGGAAGTGGCCCTCAGATTACCTTCTGTATTATACTGATGTCATCCCCCGTTGTACATCCTGTCAAAAGTGTGTCCAGTATTATCATGTATGCAGAACGAGTGCAATTGACATAAACGATGTATAGGCCCGCGAGAAGAAAAAAAAAACATGTTATGACGCAACAAAAACACAAATAAAAAAAAGTTTTATAATTGTCTGAAGTGATCAAACGAATCTTCTTGTGAACGTTTGCAAAAGGCCTAAACTAGAGGGTCAGTTGTTTTTCTGAAATAATCTCACATTAAAAACTAAAAAATAAAAATGGCATCACCTTAGTTCAAAAGGAAAAGACACACACACGCCAGAAAAACGCCCAAATGGTTCCATTGGAATTGTTTAGCTGCTTCTCAGTGTTTTTTAAGCTAAACACAAATGTTAGCTTTATTATTGTTCTCCATTATTAAATTAAACATTTAAAACACTTCTCATGTAACTGTTAAAAGCTACTTTCATATAATGTGCCTCAGAAATAGAAACTTGTGCAAAAATGTTAAACTCACATTTACAAATGAATGGTTTCTAAACTGGCTACAATAAAGAACCAAAGAAGTGATAATTAGAGGCACACAAAAAACGTTATATAATTGTTCTCATTGGTTTGTTACGAATTAGTGTCTTGGCCTGTTGCATCTAACAGCTGAGAAACGACAGAGAAGAGATCAAAAACAAATAAAAGTATGCCTACAGTTGCACAATGGCTTTTAGCATGAACAACCACTTAAATTAACACATTTAACAAAACTATCTATAACTATCTTAATCTATAAAAAAAGATATTGGGCAGGTATATGTCGACATTAAAGTAACATGTCGAATAAATTAAGAAGAACTGAAAACTAAAAATGATACACTTTGAAAACACCTCTCAGAATAAAATAAGACTGGATTATTATTATAATGTAATATATGTATATATATATATATGTGTGTGTGGCCATTAACTTTTTTGAATAAATAGGCCGTCATTTTAACACCCTAATATGTGTTGTTATGTTTTTAATCTTGAATTTCATTCCAAATAGAACATGTGATGAACAAAACAAATGGTAGAGGAGCCGTAAATATGCTAAGGTTGAATTAGTTTTTGAAACCAACACAGACCTAGAAAGTCAATCAAAAGCAAAGCAAGCACAAACACATACACATATTTTATTCAAACAGGGCACTTTTGAATGAGTTGTGCTCTACTAGTTTTCCAGCATGGTGAGCGTGGAGCTGAGCAGGCAGCAGGTGAGTGTATTTGTCCAACTGGTTAAAAAAACAAAAACATTTACAGTCACAATTTAATAAAAATACATTAAAATTATTTATTTAAATTCAAATTGCATGCTTTTAATATAAGGGTTTCATAAATTATTTTCACTGCTCCTGCTCATTTGGCAGTTTTGATAATATTCAGGACAGGATGTTTAAATTGTTTCTGGTCTTTTCGACCATTCTAATATTTACATCATTTGAGGTCATATTGCCTGGATCACAGCATTGGTGATTTATCAAATCAATAGCAGAGCCTTGCACCATCTTTGGACCACTGCCCTGGGTCCCATATGTTGTTGCAGACATCCAGGGGAAATCAGCACCGGGCACTGCAGGGTGGAAAATGTCCCATTCAACACTGACCTAGACAAAATCAGAAAATAAATTATGTCAGCAAATTCTATGAAAATGAAAATGAAAACATTAAAATATCAATTTGTGCCATTTAGAAAATGTTTTTGCATTTTCAAATTTGTTTTTATTTTTGCCAAAAATGCCCATTTGACTCATCACATCCGTGGAGGAGCTGGGCATGTGCAAAATCAGGTGAATCAATGGCTCGTTGGTTTGAAATGAAAAAGCCCAGCTATGGCATTGTGGACACACACACACACACTTCTCAATAAAGATAATAGATCTGAACGGCATTTTTTTAATCACCAAGGACACACACATGAAAAGCTGCCTTTTTACATATTTTCTGATCTCTTTTTTCTTTTCTATGTTTTCCTTTTTTATGAGAGACCAGCTTGGCGTTTCTGTTGCGTTCACATAATATCATTCATCATTTCTTATTTAAGAATCAAATAATTTCAATTACTAAAATAGGTAATTGAAAGAGAAAAATGAAGTCTGGGCATTTCACCCGACTACAAAATGAAATTGTTGAAACATTTTTTCTTTGTACTGCTATCGTCTACGATTTTAGATTTCAGGCTCACATTTTAATAAAGTGACCATCATCTTTTTTTGTTATTTAGACCACGGGCAAACTATATGCATAATATGAACTAACATTTAAATCGTTTTTTTTCTCATGGAGACAGATTGTTAGAGGCAGCATTATTTGCCGAATACGATAATACAACACAGGGATTGAACACTTGTATGAGTGATTACAAGACTAAAGACTCAGACAGATGTGCTTTTATTAAAGTGTATCGTTTAAGTGACCATACATTTAAAGAAATATTGCATATACAATCCTGCACCAGTGAGAGTGGGCTGCAGAGTGATCCAGTGCCACTCTGCTGGGGTCGAGATTTGTCTTCTTCGCGGTTTCCTGTCCCACGCGAAGAGCAGGCCTCGGAGGGCAAGGTGAGAGACATTTCCGATTTCATTCCTTGCTCTAACCTCTCACTTAGCTTGTGGAGGTCCGCGGATGGCGGCTGGCAGAGGATTTGATGCCGGAGCGCGGTGCCAACTCGCTAAATGTCTGAGCACCCGCAGTAAAAGCCAGGGACCGGTAAAGCCGACCACCATCACCAGCCCGGTGCCAGCTGCGCCACGTGGCAGCCAGGCGACCCCTGCCAAAGTGGCCCTTGTGGGAGGGACCCAGTATTTCTTTCCTAATTCACTCAGCATCTGTTCATTATTCTCCTCCGTCAAAGGAGGCTCAGTGTCCGCACGCGCGGGCCCCGGACAAAGACAGACACTTTTTTTTCCCCCCCACCGGCCACGCACTTTTTGTGGAGGAGGCTGCAGAGAAACACGTTCGCAGCCTTTAAGTCCAGCAGCCTATCAAACCCGTGTGTAACTCACCTGTGGATATGCTTTGTTGTTAAATATTATTAATATTATTATCACGGGAGCATAGTTTTCAATTAACCATAAATCAATTAACCGGAGGGGCTTTGGCCTAAACGAATAATTTGTTATTCCTTTAGATTCATTCCGTATTACAATGAATTTAGCGGACATGGATGTCCCCCTCCAGCTGGGCTGATACTGTAGTGTTTTGTTACTGAATATCTGTGACATGTTGGCTTAGCTGACGTAACTAAAGTCCATAAAATCAATTATCTGGAATTTTATTCACGCGTAATTGTTCAAATTAACGTTTAGAAAATACCATGCAATTAGTGTAATGAAATAATCCGCCACAGAGCTCAGTTTAACTGCTTTAAAAAACGAACTACTGATCCGCTGAAAATCGCAGTCCACAGGACACAGCACAAAGGAGGCCCAGGCCTACTGTACCTAAATCTCCATCTGGAGAGTTTTACTCCCATTTATGAGATTAGGTCAATAATAATTATTAGATTAATTATTTTGGGGTTAATCTCGGAAAAAAACACAATTATTGCATTGAACCAATAAGTGTCCTGATTATAACAGAGTTTTGTCGTGGGAGAGAGGGCAGTGGCGGAGGAGAGAAGCAAACACAAACAACAACCGTTTCAATATTAAAAAGATGGGTGTCGGTGTGTGAGCGTGTGTGTTCGTGCAACATGTTTTATTTGTCACTTGTTCCTCCTTTTTCCACACACCAGTTGAGGAGAGGGCACAAGACAGAAAACACCACGCAGACAAGCTTCTCTGGCTAGTGCACACAGAGCCGAATTTGGGAGTCACCTCCACCACAGTGGGCACCAGGGGCCATTGCATCATGCTCGCCCACCTTGCACCCTCCCACCATTACAACCCTGCCAGCCTGCACCACGCCCAGCTCTGTGAAAAGAGATGAAGCTGGCATGGAGTGAAATTCCCCTGCATCTGTGGAACAATGGCGACGTGTGCATTGTGTATCGGTGTGAGCAAATATGAGTGTCAGTGTGTGTTGCCGAATATATTCGTCGGTGATTGCTTCTAAATATATGTCTTTTTTCAGGCCCCCTTTTAGTTTGTGGTTAAAAAAAGACACGCACAAACCAAGACCAAATCCATTCACAAACCTTCACAGACTTGCTGTCACACACACACGCACACAGAGTCCATGAGTGAGGATTTGTCATGTTTGATGTGTGTGTGTGTGTGTGCCTGTCCTAAATGTGATATGTGCATGCAATATACAGCCTGTGTTGCATATAGTGTGGGTATAGAGGTTGTTGTCACTCTGCACAGATGGTGGGAGTGCTTATTTATTTATTTTTAGGGAGGGGGGGGGGGTTGAGGAAACGGGTTGGGGTGGCAGAGGAGAAGGGAAAGTAGAGGCGAGGAGGAGGGTTGCATCTCTGATGCTGCCATGCCACGGTCACGCGGGCAGCAGTAATTGGCCTCCATATTGAGGGGTTTTGCGGTGCTGTGGGGTGGGCAAACTCCCAGCTGGACCTGTCAGATGGTATTCAATCCAGCTCATTGCCCTCGCTCCTCTGCTCCTTTCTCCTCTCCTTCCCTCTGTCTCCACTTCTTCTTTGGCACGTTCGCTTCTTTTTGTTCGCTTCCTTTCACTGCCCTTTTACCCGTCTCCGCCGTCCCTTCGTCGTCCCACACACACAAGCTTACACCAAACTCTCCCTTTTTTCTTGAATCACACACTCGTCCCTTTTTTTTCTCTCCCTGCGCTCCCCTCCCAGCATATCACTTTTTTTTCTTCACCTTTCTCTTCTCTTTACTTTCTTCTCTCCAGTTTTTCTCACAAATGGCACATGGTCATGTCTATCTAACACATTCAACTTCTGAAAGTACATCACACCCTCGCCTAGCTTCTCCATCGTTGGTGACCCACTTGCACACGCACACACATATACACGTACACACTCTCACACACACACATATACACATTCTCTCCCCACACGTAAACACGTCTCATCCAAGACATTAACACAAAATGGTTTCCAGCCGTACAACTGTGTCTATTTCTGAGAATGCTCTGCCTGAACTTCAACACCAGTCATTTAAAAAAATATATTTTTTTTTCATACATGGTGTAGAAGAGCAGCCCCTTGTATTTGCTACATATTACATTTAATGCAGGTCAAAATAAAGGGGAAGAAAAAACTGCTGATTTTTCACATATTAAACATGTGATGACAGGATCTGATGTTAACAAATAAGATATCAGATTAGATAAATAGTGGCGTATAATAAAGGACATGTCTGACTTCTGAATGTTTCTGTTACACATCTAGCTTTCTCAGTGCCACATAATAGGAAATAGATGCCTCATGCTGGCTTTGTAGAACAGAGTACATTTCCAGGCTTACTGCCAAAATGCAAGTGGGGCATCATAACGTAAAGATGGTACAATAGATAGGCCTATTTTCTCACAGAATCATTGCTGCTGTGACAACATGGTAAAATATAATTAAATGGGGACCAAATGTAGAAGAAGCCAAGTGCCTCAAAAATACGTTTACCTGCTCACCTGAGCACATTTATGTTGTAACTGAACTGCTTGACAAAGAGGAGAGGAAATGTGAAAAATGGATAAAGGATTTTTACTTCAAAATGAACCTGATTTATTTTGTTGAATAAAATCAAAGTGGAACTTTATCCTTATATCAGAACATGCAAGGGAAACAACCAAATACCTGATTAAGGAACAGTAAAACAAGCATCTGGTAGATGTGTAGATTTCATTAAAGTGGGGTGAAATAGACCCACGCTGTCCATGGTCCATATGTTTCCACAATGTCCCACAAACAGGAAACTACTGCCATGACCTTGATGTTAGAATCTCTGCCTTTCAGTACAAACACATTAGACCACAAGGGAAATTATATAATGCAACACATTTTCAAAAACAACCACAAACATCATAACTATGTGTAGTGGGGAATACTCCCCTAGTAGGAGTAAATGGCTAACAGTTGTGAACGCAGCATTGGACCAGCTCCTCCCCCACTAATTGCCTAATCAGGGCCTGGATATATAAGGCACCTGGGTGCCACTGTCAGGTCTTTGCTTCATGTTCCCTGTGGTGTCTGGTTGTGTTTGCTGCCGTACTCTTGGTTGCCAAGTGAGGAATCCCTGTTTGTCCTCTTGCTAGTGTTTTCCAGTGTTCATGCCCTGTACCAGAGGTGGTGAGTAGGCTTGTGGTGAATTAAAAAAAAAAGAAAAAAAGAAAGCATTTTAACCTGCAATAGGAGCTGAGTTAAAAAGTGTAGGCAGTAGTTTTCTTGGGCTGAGTTTGCTAAATCCAACTTGGTCAAGCTACTTTACATTACTTGGTTTATTTCCTAACTGCGGTGTATTTGGTTTATTGCTCAGCCTCTTTCCCCCCCCCCCCCTTTTTTTTTGCAGAGTGCCATATTGTTGAGATGCTAAGCACCAGTGGTGAGGTCCTTCCACTTTTGTTTTGTTTGCCAGTTAACGTACAGGGACACACTGTGCTGCACTGAAGGTGAGCACTGGTGACACCCCTGGGCACGCTTCTCTGTAGTCTGCCTTTCCGCATTGGCCCTCAGTTTAGTTTTCTCTCGTAAAGTTGTGGCTTGACTGAAGTATTGTGACATGTTTAAGATTTCATATAGGGGCATTTTGAATGATCCTTGTAAAACAATTCATTTTAATTAACCAACTGATTTTTAAGGATTGTCCTTTAATTTTGGCTTTTAACCTTCCATTTCTTTTCAGAAGTTCCTGTCCCCCGTCATTTTTGAAAATAAACATTTAATTTACTTTTGGACTCTCGTCTCTTCCTACTCGGTAACCAACCTGTGTCCCAGGTGGAGTTCAGTCATTTTCCCCTTAGTTGCACCCCCTCGCCACACATGCACACTGATGCATGAGGAGCCATGCATTTTATTTTACAGCCATAGTTTATAAAAGCAGCCCTCTTGCTAATAAATACAGTACACCCCTATCTAAATTGGTAGAATAAGAAATCGGTTTTGCTTTATGTCTTGTCCTTCCCTTAGAGCTCGTGTGACACCACTGTTTCGTTCGGCTGTTGTCTGCTGCTTTGAGGAATCAGTGGTCTGGGGTTGTAATGGACTAATGAACAGCTGTCACTGTATTTAAACTCTCTTACACAAACGGCGGCTACTGCAGGCTCACGCGTGCAGATGCTCACAACACACCCATACGTACGCACGGGCACACTCTCAAACGTCCATGCATCTCTTTAATCGCTGGCCTTGACTTTGCAGCCACCCACAGGTTTTGACTTTGCGTTGGTCTGACCTCGGAGTGTTAATTTGTCCCCGTGTGTATTTCTGTTTGGTGTGCCCATGTGACATTTGCTTGGTGATTAAAGCACGGTCGGCAGTAAAATGTAGCTTTGTGTTCATAATTAAATGCAGCCTGTGACTTTTGACAACCTTACATTTTTGTTATTGCAAACCATCATCCACCGCAAGGAATGTGACTTCAGGTAAAAAAGGCAATTGTATGTAGCATTTTGTCATCCAGCTTAGAAATGAGTTTTTTTCTTTATTTCTTTCTTGTTTTCATGGACTTTAAATATATGAAACCGTTGCCTATATTGTGCCATCTATTGCCTGCAATACCTGAAGATACATTTCTGTTGCAGCACAACTAGACATGGTTCCTTCTATTATTTTACAGAGGAAAAGTATAACCTGGTTATTTAAAAAAACAATTGTATGATACTGTGAAAGATGTACATTAACTGTAATTGTGTCACGATGTACACGCACTATTCTGCTCCTTCGCAGAAACGGAAAATGTACAGGCTGTCAAATTGGCACTGTGGTGAAGTAATTAACAATTTATGCGACGCTGCTAATCCTGTTAATACATGGTTGGAAAGACATGTTGTGTTGGTTTGCGGTTTGAGTATTTAGTGAGGTGTTGTATATTTTACCTCTGAATAAGACAAATTATGTTTGTCCTCTGTCATGGTTTTGATTACATAATTGTGTGTGTGTGTGTGTGTGCGCGTGTGTGTGTGTATGTGTGTATAGGTGCAAGGTCCTCTGAGATAAATTATGTATGTCTGATTATGATGAGTATGCTAAAGCCTGGCGGTTTGAGCTAGACTTTATTATGTAGAGTAGCAAATCACAAATGACTGGCAATCATCCTGATAATTAGTTGCCATTGTTGACCTTTAGCTCGGCAACCTCTTCGTGTCGAACAGAAGTCAAACCTACTGTATATGCCACTGCCCTTGTCATCTTTGCACGATTTCCCATGTGTTGCCCCCTTCTCCTCTGGCTCCCCTTTTTTCCTTTTACATCCCTCTCGCCACTTCATACTCGCTCTTCCTCTCTTTGTCTGCCGATGCGTCTCCCTCGACCCCTCCTTGGAAGCTAAGACGAAGCAAACAAAATGGAGTGTGTGTCCCTGTGGCAGCCTCGAGATGAGGTATTGACATAGCAGCCCATGCCTGCTTTTTCTGATGAAAGGAGATTATCAGAAGAGGAAAGAGGAGTGGAGCTCTCACTTCCCACCACCGCGTGGGGGGGGGCAGGGTATTTGTGTGTGTGTGTGTGTGAGTGGGGGGGGGGGGGCATGATTTGAATTAAAGGAAGACTTGAGGGCCGCATAGAGACATGCGGATATTGAACACATGCTCATGCATATGCACACATGAATGCATCAATCTGTATACAAACATAAACAGTAGCATGGGACTGGTGCCGCCGAGGCATCAAAATCTTTTGTACCAATGAACATACATGTTTTATCTGTGCTGTTAAATATTTGACGATGTAAGATAAATTGTGTGACAAACTTCTCATCTGATGTTGGCGCAAAACTCTGAACAAGTGAAATAAATTAATTCTGAGCACCAGGAACCAATATGCATGCATGTCAAGAAAAATGACTACGTTAGTCGTGCAGCCAGTTGGTGAATATTTTTTTAAAGGACGGTATTAAATGAAACGGCAGGAAATCGTATACTGTATATTTGGGGGACCCTTTTCTGCTGTGTATAAATACACATTTGGCATTGAAGTTAACAGGACAGTGTATATTCAATGAAGTTGCAGTAAAACTAAAATGCCCAACTTTTTTGTCAACAAGACACACAGTCCAACAGTGTCACTCGTTCCTCCGTTGAGGAGCTTTATCAGAATACACAGGAAAAAACAAATATTGTTAGAATGGTACCATAGTTAGTTTTGTTCTCCGCATAGGATGCATGGACTGGTAAAAAGAATATTCCACTGGTCTTATACATAAACTCATTGTGTGAAGAAGACGAATGAAGAAAAGCACTGCAGCTGCCACATCAGTTAGTTTCAAGAGTGACATGGTTTGAAAAATGAAAAGCAGTCAGCGAATGGGCAGCCGTCATAGTCAGACTTCAGAGCGAATGAGGAAGTGCATCTGTATCCACCAGGATGAATAAATCAACACTATCCCCTGAATTAATCTCTCTCAAGTTGCAATTCTGTTGCAGATGAGCTTGGACATCGCCATGGTAACAGGAATTCCACCGCCATTCCCAAGTGGATTCACTTTCACTACCGGCATGTACGGACTGACAGTGTGACATGCTGTGCACACTGTATGCGCCGTACACCTGCACAGGCGTGCAAAAGGCACAATAAATGTACACACACAAACACTCCCATCTTCCACGCAGCTGTATAGAAGGTTTGAGTCATTTTTCCACACTGAAAAACTGAATGTCAGGTTATTTTCTCTTCATTATGAAATAAATAAGTGCTGTAATGACTGACTGTTCAAGTTTTGCACAGTCTCATACATATGCAAGTACAAACACACACACACACACACACACACACACACACACACACACACACACACACACACACACACACACACACACACACACACACACACACACACAAACACATACACACACAATTATATCAGGCACACAAAGAAACTGTGCACTTTGAGTCTGCTGTTTTCTTGGTCTTTCCAGTTGGCGGCGGCCAGACGCGGCAGAGTTGGAACAGCCAGAGTCGGAGTGCCAGGGGGAATGGAGCGCCACATGGCACATTCATGGCAGGGCCAGCTGAGGGGGAGGGAGACGGCGAAGGTTTGCGTGCTTGTGTGCGTGCTTGTGTGCGTGCACGCGTGCGCACGGGTGTGTGCGCCGAGTGGCGTGTGCTTGTGTCTGTGTTTGTTGGACAGGGGTGTGGTGGTGGGGTGCATTTGCATCTTAAATTCCACAACATCTGTTCAATAGGCAGCACCATATATGCCACTGAAGCTGGTGCGCTTACAGGCAGCCCCGATAAGTGGGGGTGGGTGTGTGCATTTAGGTGCATGTGTGCAAGCATGTGTGCCGTCTGTGCATTCATAGGTGTTGTGGATGAGGGGAGAGAGGGGTGGGTGGGTGGGTGGGTGATAAAGGGGAGGTATGCAGGA
This sequence comes from Colistium nudipinnis, assembly GCA_016785305.1. NCBI lineage: Eukaryota > Metazoa > Chordata > Actinopteri > Pleuronectiformes > Rhombosoleidae > Colistium > Colistium nudipinnis. The sequence continues at coordinate 84,900 of JAFBJU010001645.1, forward strand.
TTTTGAGGGCTCAGTTTCATTTTTTTTCCACCCTTGGCTGGGCCGCTTTGTCAGTGCGCGAAACACAGCTTTGGTCAAGAAAGCCCAAAAATCAAACGAGAGCTATTAAATTCCCCTCGCATATGGCCGTTTTTGCTGAAGGCTGATTTATGGCGTCTGCCGCGAGGATCACAATTTGTAGTTCATCACAACAACTGGGTTCCGAGTAATTCCTGCATCATCCTAGCGGTGCAGTCTCGACGCCTGCGATACTAGCTGTGTGCTGGCGCGCGGTGAGTCGTCACTCTCTTTCAACACTTTGGGTCCACAGACAGACAGACAGCCACTGAGTGGGAGTGAAGCACCGGGGCAAAGGCTTTTCTATACTTAGTGAGAGAACCCGAAGTCAAGAGTGTGGCTCTGCCTTTGCCCGTGCAATCACACGCGCACACAAACACACACACAGACACAGGCAAGCACATACAAACATGCAAACACACTGCCGTACAGCTAGTCCCCCTCCTCGTCATCCCTGCTGGCACTTTGGGGAAAATGTACTCCCTCCCACCCCCATTTATCTGCCCCCACTCCACCCCCCACCCGTGGCAGCCGACGTCCCTCGCAGCGTGGCGTACCATCTGTTGCCCCCCCGCCCCCCCCCCCCCCCCCACACACACACACACACACACACACACACACCACCCCCACTCCCCCAACACCATCCCACTCCTCTTGCACAAACCTCTTCTGCTTTCCTCCGCCATACTACCCATACAAACACCTCTCTGGGCCGGCTCTGGTCACCACCAAACAGGAGGAGTTCAACGTTCACGTGCTCACCTCCTGACTATGCATACTCAAAATGTGATCTCCGTTGATTTATTGGCAAACCATTTCGTTGCTGAGTGACTATAGAAAGCTGACACTACAATAGGCTGCGCAGAGCAAATAAGGGCCGCGCTCAATAATAGGAAGCTGCACGAATACAATGCAACATGCTAACTATAGGGAGAAGTTAGTTGTACAAGGCAGCAGAGAACACATAGGATCTGCTGATTGCTTTCATGAATGTTTAATCTGGGTGGCTCTAATAGGGATGAAGTCTGTAAACCCCCTCCAACACCTCCAGGCTAAAAGTGAACCCATGCCAAAAGCCTAATTAAATGTTTTTTAAACCTTTCCCCTTGGAGAGGACACAGAGTAGTTTCACCCCAGAGTGGCGTGTTTCTGCCACAGAGAGGTGGGGCAGTATAGACTGTATCTGTATACAACTTAACAACTTCATAAATGCAGTTTGTGTGTATTCCTCTCTGTGTTTTTATGTTATTTGACCCCGCCCCCCGCCACCCAGCAAAATGCACCAAACATGGGCACTCCCCCCTTTTTTTTTTACTGGGAGCAAAATCAAATACATTTTTCAGTGTTTATTTTTCGAGGGATGCAAATCCAAAATTTAGATAGAAGACACTACTGCAATAGTCGGGGATGCTTCTTTTGTGTAACACCCTTTATCATTTAATTTAAGGACTTTTAAGGAGAACATGCTAAATGCAAAACCTCAAGTGTAACCTCTTAAATTATTTGTAATATTTATTTTCCACTCCAATTTCCTACCACCTCCATTTTACCATCATAAACTTGCGCAGCTAAATCGACACCATGGATCTTAAATAGATCTTAAAAACTTTAAAATCTTTCCCCTCCATATTAAGTACTTCCACTCTCCATACAGTCATGATCTGCAAAGTGTGCCAGAAAAACCGAAAGATGGAAGACGCTGGCAATCAGGCTCAGGGTCATTCCAGTTGGTTCAACTGATTAAAGCAACACATTTAAATTTATACGCCGCATTTGCCAAATAATAAAGTGGAGTGGCTCCTGACCTCAGTGACCTGTGCTCCCTATTCCCCCTGACATGTGAGAGATGTTAATAAGGAATGGAAGCTTTTCAAGACATTCAGAAATGCACTTTTTGGCATAAAATTGTGTCTGACATATTTAACACCGAGCCAACTCTTTTATCGATATTGTCCAGGCAGAGCTATTGCACTATTATAATTAGTTTTCTCCATCCTCACAGCTTCTTAATGACTATTTGCACACATTAATTCTACTTTTGAAGTCTGGATGTGTGTTTATTTTTTTATTTCATTAAGTTGGTTAGTCAACTGCCAAACTCCATCTCACTGGACAGTTTAGTTTCCCTTTTTTTATCATTCTAATAACAATACAGATCTTGGGAAACACTAAACACTTATCATGTTTTGGCATTAAATAGTGAAATAAAAAATACAGCTCACACTAGAACAAAATATTGGCCACTGGCTACGTCAGTCTAAAAATAACGGCGGGGGGACAAGTGTGGACGACGGGACGTATCTAAACAGAAGAAGATGGATAGATAGCAAAAGGGCCACTGCTGTTTGTCCATTCATCTCAGGTGTACATGGAAGAGCTCAACCATGACAGCTCATCCATCAGCCACAGGGGTACTACTGAACCTCCTGGAACAGAACCAAAAATCCATCTCTATCCATCATGCTCTTCTCTTCTATTTTCTTCTCTTTTGGCTTCCGTTTGTCTGTAGCTTGATGACGTTGTATTAGTGTAGACAAGTGGTCAGTGGATGTGTGCACGTGTGTGTCGGTGGGTTGAGAGCAGTAGTAGACTGGGAAACAAAAAGTGGCAACCCAGGGGAACAAGAATGACAGAGCAACAAAACAAAAAAAAAGTTTTGATTGAGGGGAATGAAACCAAAAAGGGAAATGACAATGAGTGTTTGAAGACCATGTGTGTATATGAGAAAGGCAGAGAGTGAGAGCAAGGTAAGCAGCCACACAGCAGCTGTCGACCTAATTCCTTCTTAACGCAGTGCTTGTGCTCTGATTAAGAACGCGATCTGGCCTTTAATTTCCTCCTGACACCAGCTAATGCTCTGTATCTCAATCGCCTTCCCTTTCCTAGCTCTTGTCCTTCCTCCGTTGTGTGGCACGCGACTCACAACAGCCCCGAACCAGCCTGACCTCAGACGATCGACAAGTTCTAAGCTGAAGCACCCAAAAGACATCTCCCAAACATTCATAAATTGTAAATATGAGAAAAAAAATCATATTAAAGATAATATTCATTCAAATACATAAAATGTCAATCAATCACTCAATCAAACTTTATTTTTTTTATAAAGCACTTAAGTCAAACATTATAACACAAAATACTTCACTGTATAGTAGCAATAAAAAAAACACTCACTTACATTTCCCAATATCTTTCCCTAACAGTATCATCACAAATGTTATCCTATCAATATGACTTGTGTATCAGGGGATAGACCTGTTATCAAAAAGTAATCAGTGTCAAACATGAACTGTTCCACAAATGACGTTCCCAGGAATCATATCATGGATGCACACAGAGCTAAATGATTCAGAGGAAACCCATCCATGTTCGCAAAGAATTAGGCAATCTCACAACAGTGTTGCGACACAGTGTTAACTCCAAATATTCTGTTGATAATTCACATTTGACTTCAATTTGCATTAAACACTTAGTTGCAGGGTAAAGGAGGCATTCTACGCAAAGTAACATCCTCCTAAAACTGACATGAGGGCTACCAAGAATAGAACATTAATGGTAAGGATATCAGAAATTGCCAGGACTTTTGAGACACTGTCTGCAGACGGTAGCCATGACAACATATTGAGACAGGCCACATGGCAATAAAATAAAATAAACAAAAGCTCATTTTAAAATATAAAAACTAAAAAGAACTGCAGATGAGTGATTTAAAGTGCTTATGACGCAACCATGCATTTTGCCATTAAAGAGGTAATAAAACACGGGATTATACCGTAATAAATGGAATAAAGTGTATAATATAATTGTCTGATCAACTAATAAATAACGTGGTTCCGGTTTAAAAAATGTATGTATAGTGCGTTTGGGCTCAACTATTGCAAACTACGTGGGATAGGCAGAAGAAGTGGCATTGTATGTTTTTTTTTCTCTCTCTCTCTCGTTTACTTTGAATTGTTCGAATAAACATTCGGCTTGTATGGCGGGGGCCAAGCTTTTATGATACCATAAACGCGAATATTGGGGTGGTCATAAACCTGCGACAAGCGGGAGACGTGCGTGTGCGCTGAGCGCACGCAGGCCATTCGGACCGCCGTGTGGAGCGTCCGTGCGCGAAGGTGGCGTTGCTAGGAGCGCCAGGTTGTGCGCAGACACTGGTAACCGAGCAGAGACGGCAGCGGCGGCAGCAGCCTGGCAGTGGAGAAGAAAGGAGTGGAGCAATGCCAAGAAGATTCCCCCTGAGAGACCAGAGGAAGGAGAGAACGAGACAGACAGAGATGGAGAGAAACATGGAGGGGGCACGCCGATACCATCGCGTGTTTTTCTGCTGATTGATACAGGAACAATTTACCAAGACAGACATCTAATGGGTTATATTACTCTGGCTTGGATATAAGGCTAAGAGGGTCATTAAAGAGTAAAAAAAAAAAACACTTATTTCAGCTTTGAGGGGAGAGGATATTATGGCATGGATGCAAGAAAATGGTGATGATGGAACAGCAGGAGGGGGGAAGATGGCTACAAGGTTGACTGGAGGGATGAGGGGGAGAGAAAAGAAAAAAAAGAAGGAGGGAGATGGAGACAATCTGTTGGGGTCCATGCTTGCCGTCCCTCCTCGTGTCACCCATCGATCAGAGAAACTGTTTGCCCATGTCCGACCGGCGCACGTCACTTCCTCACCTCGGCGCGTCGCCCCGCTGTGCCTCTCCCTTGTTTTCCATTTGTTTGTCTCCTCTTTCCAATTTTTCCCCTCACTCTTCCCCCCGTGCTCTTCCTTGCCTTGTTTTGTCTTTAAAACGGGGAGTCGTGTGAACAGGCTATGCAAATGAGATGGTTATTACCCCACTGCTCATCAAGCCGCGCAGAAGAGACATTAATAGGCTGATGAATATGCATGTGAATTTGTTAATTAAGTTAATTATTCTGCTGAAAATGCATTCGTCTTCCAAGGACATCTTCCCCAGGATTTCAACCTGCTCCACTCATTAGTCATGCGATATTTCATACACACAGAGTGAGTGTGTGTGAGAGAGAGAGAGAGAGAGGGAGGCAGACAGTGGGAGGGAGAGTGAAGGGGAGAGCAGACAATGCTGTTTTTGGAAAGTGGGTGCCACGAACAGTTGGGGTTGTAAAAGTATGGGGTAAAAATAATGTGGCTTAATGTCATCAGAGCTCACAATGGGATGCGCAGTAACTACCCATAACGGCAAACCACATCCTGGTTTTTGGATGTGGCACATTACCCCCCCCCAAAAAAAAGTCTTAGCTGGAACTCATACTTTTAGAGTTTTCAGCATCTTTTCGTGGTTGCTTCTACCTCGCCGGTTACTTCTCCCTAATTGCTTATTAAAACCCTCTTAAATGAACTTTTTGTGCCAACTTTCCAACACATTAATTAATTGTTGTAGCCAATTAAGTGCCGTTGTGCAAATGAGCCTCATCACAAATGGTCCTATAGGGCCGACCCCTCCCTCCCTTCTCCCTCTGTCTCTTGCTCTCTTCTCTCTCTCTCTCGGCATCAGCTTCTCCGCTAGTCTTCCCAGCTGCCCTGGCACTTTACGGCACTCGATGCCAAAGAAGCAGAAACTGTGTCCTGAAAACACTTTTTTGAGACGTTTCCAGCCTTCTGATCTCAAACCTGACAATGATAGGTGAAATGCAAAAGGCCCGGTTTACTCCCTTTTGTTTGGCACGTTTGTACACGAGTCGACTCCATAAAACTGGTTGTAAGCCGACCACCGAACCATATAACAAATCTGTTGTTTGTGTTGGCTGGTTAATTCGTCTTGTAGCCCCGAATTGTGAAGGAGGCATGTACGCATCAAATAGCCTACCTTTGCTCACAGCAGGTAAAATGTGAGCTCACCTAGAGAGATGGTTGGGGGATGGGGACAGGCAACTTCAAAGCACTCAATAAGGTTGCCAAGCTGTTCATACATCTCCATCCCCTGTGTTAAAACTGGAAAGGGGGAAATCAAATACATGTTTTTGTTGATAGGTTAGTTTTCGCTTCAACACCGTGACATTGTGGAAATTGGGGAAAGTTACAAAAAAATGTTTGTCTTATGCTCACTGCACGTCTCTATCAACACAAAGTATGCATGATATCAAAGAAAACCTTCATATAACGGTGTTTGTGTGCTGGTGTGTGGATAACTGTGCAGCCACTGCATATGTGCTCAAATGTGTTTTCTTCACTACGAAAAGTGAATAAAGCCGTAACTAGATCAATACATATTTAAATATAATATATGATTTCATGCTTGAAGTGTGGTACATTTTATACTTTTATACTTTTCCGATTGGGAGCATTAATGTATGATTTGCTGTTGTAATGTCCTATCATGCAAACACTCAAATTAACCTGATCATATCATCCCAGAACTCATGCAGCTGTAAGTGTAATAGATAAACCACTTCAATTTGTAGTAAAGAGTACTGTAAGAGTGTAGAAATAATGGTGAATGGTCAATGTACCCGTGCTGGTGAATGTGACCTTTCCCAGGCTGCTTTTTTTTAATAAAAAAACTGTGGCATTTCTTTTCTTAGTTCTTACTTGTTAACTTTTCTACACCACAGTGTTAACAACATGCAGTGACACCTCTTCCGTCACAGGGGCTGAACTTTCGTTTCTTTATCCCCCCCCCACGACTGGCTCTGCCCACTCCGATGCCATTCGGACATGGCACTGATACACCCACCAGCAGGATTAGGGAAGGTTTAGCGGCCGTGCCAGCCTCACTCCCTGTGCCACCCCTTCCCTCGGCACAGAGGGGGGTCCCGCTTGGCATGGCAAGGTGAACTAGCCTCTGATTGATGGGCATGGTTTCAGCATGCTACTGTGCTCCCCAAGGCCCGTGCCTCCCTTTCCTTTCTCCCACTGCCGTCTTGGCAGTAGTGCCCACCTCCTCTCGGATGCCAGGCCGCCAGCTAAAGCTCCTGGTGGGCACATCGATTACATAGCGGCACCGCCCCTCTTTTCTCATGTCTATCTGTGGGTCTGCCTACTGTCTCAGACGATGCAAATGTGGTCCCTCTCCATCTCCTGTCTATAGCTATCTTGTACCTGTGTGTGTGTGTGTGTATGCATGTGCATGTGTGTGTCATCCTTACACCCCTGTTCGCAAACACAGTGTATTATTTTGCATTATGCACACATGCACATGTATTCATGCACACACTCCTGCTCCCTCTCTTGGGCAGGTCATAATGGTTGGTGGGAAAATCCTCCCCAGAGAGCAACTCATTGCCACAGGACCAGCTGTACAATAGGCTCAGGTGTGTGTACGTGTGTGTGTTTGTGTGTGTGTGTGACTTAATTCTATTGCTTAATTACCTACTTCTTCTTGTGAATGCTGCATACGTGAGGGTATGAAAAGCATGTTGTAGGAAAAAAAGGATCTTCACAATATGTTGTTGTGTTTTTTTTGCAGACGGCTTGCTCGGTTAATTAATCCTTCCTCTGAATTTGAGTTGCTCTTGCGGTGCAGACCACGAATCGTTTATTTGTGGTGATCGTACGCCATCTGGTGGCTAAAAGAGATCACTGACATTCATCTTATGCATCAAAAAGTCAAGAGATTTGGGTTTTGATTTGGGAAAAGTAAAGACAAAAACGTGTTTCTCTTTAAGGTTATGTCAAAAATGTATATCACAATTAATTGTGATAACAAGAAAAAATCGCAAATCAAAGCTTGTCAGTCACTTATCTTACACAAGTAACAGAAAACAATATTACTCTGGTTCAGGGGACGGAGCCTGCTCATGCAGTGTTAACTCAATTGTGTTTTGTTCCCATGTTAAAGAACATAGAGACATCTCTTGTCCTACCCTCAGCGAGAGACCACAGACGGCTGTACGGAAGCCCGGAGGGCGGAGCGAGGGCATCGCAACTTGGGGTCGACAATGGCGGCGGTGGCTGGTGTTCCTCTGCAGAGCGGCAGCCCTGCGAGGGAACTCTCCGTCTCAGTCCAACATGGAGGGCACCAAACTCACGGAGACCGTACCAAAGCCGAAGAGGTAACAGGTAAGAAACCCACCCGTGCCCGGTCCCGGTTTGTCTTGCTCAGCTTTATTGTTGTTTAATCATCTCGACTGCTAATGATAGCTAACAGCTAACCCCGCAGACTGATAAACACCAACAATGACTTTTTCGGTGTGTTTTTGTCACGTTATTGGTCCGAGTTACCATGTTTGCGTGTAGTCCCTTCATCCAAACAACCACCCCTCGTGGAAACACATGTCGGTGGCACCTGGCAATGTATTTGGAGAATTAGCAGCTGTAGCGAGCTAAAGGCTAACCAAAGCATCTTGCTAACATTAACTTTGTGGAAACGCTTACATGTATGTTCAGACTACACGCATGTCTCATTCAGGGTAATGTATTAGCATTCGCACGTTCAAACTAGTAGTTTGGCTTGTTGTGTTTAATTGTTGACGTGCACTTATTCGATATGAACTAACCAGCTGCAACATTGTGGTTGCTAGCTCATTCTGACAGGTTATGATAACAAAACATTAGCTTCTTGAAAAGCAGACATGGGATGCTGAATTGGGGTTGTCATGATAAAACTGAATGCATGAACATCCTCAGATTTCCATTTATTACCCGGACATACTTATATTACTACACTCCAACAACAGATAAAATGGAAAGTGATTGATTGGGTTCAGAAACGTCAGATACTAGCAGGTAACCATGAAATGTGTGGAATATTATGTCATACATAAAAACAAATAAAATCCCTTTAAATCAAAAGCCCAACACAAGTTAATACAAATATATTTTAGAATGGTCGTGTATTTTCGTGTAAAAGAACCAAACTACATGGTACTTCTAACGAAACTTGCAAGACAGTATTTATTAGTTAAAAACCTCAAATAAAGTGTTATACTTTCCTTTCATTTTGAATTTAACTAACTTGTGTTCTATTGAAACCCCTCTATCATACTAATTCTAGAAATACATGAATTAGAACCAAAAATTGTTGGGTTATTACAACATTTACCTTATACAATCATAAACTAGTAATCTGCCATGATTTGTTGTTGATCTAATTTTCCTTTTAATGACATCAGTTTCAAAAATGTGTTTTTAACTGAATATGAAATTAATAATTCTATTTATATGTCAACTTAAGCTGATTTATAGTTTATGCTCTGCTTCTAATAACTCATTCATTGAAATATATCAGTCCTGTGTATAAATCCTCATTTCTGGGGAGTTCCGATTTCCCCTCAGTGTTGGAGGATGTTTGTGGTGCTTTCTGTTCAGGATGGAATCAGAGCACAGCTGTCCGTATTCAGCAGTCAGGACCGTAAATGTGCTCAAATTACATTTCTAAAATGGACATCTTTTGTTTTTGTGCATCTTTTTCCAGAAACGGAGAAGCAGACTCGCATGACTGCTCTGCTTGAAAGGCTTCACGCCAAACACAATACTTCACGGCCATGGCAAGAGACCTGCAAAGTTGTTCGCCAGGCCATGGTGAGCCAGATGCGTCGGCCTCTTAGAGAATATAATCGTTTTGAATTCTCCAAGTGGCATTGCACAAAAAATGTATTTACTTTAATTTCCTACCTTCTGGGAAAGTGAAGCTATATTAGTTACGTTTGAATGGCTGACTCATGGCACTGACTAAGAAAATTAAAAAAAAATTGTTAACGAAGCACTCCTTTCTCACCGCCTCTCTTTTATTTATTTTTCTCTGTGTTTACTCATAATGGGTCCCAGGAGAAACGGGGTGCGATGAATGCTGCGGGTCACCAGCTCCTGCTGACGTGTCTGGAGACCCTGCAGAGAGCGCTGAAAGGTGAGACTGCCAACTCGCAGAGCTTTTTTTTTTTCCTTTTCAACAACAACACTTCATCAGTTTTACTTTTGCTCGTAGGTATGTTTTGACAGTAGGAACACCTGGTTTACTCATCTCTGGCATCTTTTTCAGTGTCATCTTTGCCTTCCATGACGGATCGCCTAGAATCCATTGCTCGACAAAACATGTGAGTGTGTGTGTGCCTTTTTAAGTACAGGAAAGAAATGAGTATCAAATGTGTCTACTTTTTGGTTTTGCTAAACCTAAACTATACTTGGTTAACATGTGCTCCTGCCCACACGTTAAAATAACCGAGTTCTGTCTGGGTGACTTGTCCCCTTTCTGTTTCGCCTTTGAAGGCTGGGCTCTCACCTCAGCCCGTCGGGGACAGAATGCTACATCACGTCAGACATGTTTTATGTGGAGGTACAACTGGACTCCAATGGCCAGCTAGTGGACGTCAAGGTGGCTCATCAGGGAGAAAACCCCACGGTCAGTTTTCACCATCTTCCATGTTTCTCTCTAAAGCTGATTGAAATTACACTTTAAGTGGTAAATATTAATCAGTTCTGTACAAATAGGAAGTTTCTCTGAAGAGAGGCTAACTGTCTTCTATTCCTGTCGTCTATTTCCATGTATGCACCTCGAGTTCAGAATCTGTTCTCACAATTTGTGTTGTATCCATCTCCTTTTTTTTGTTGTTGGCTACAGAGTTGTCCTGAGCTGATTCAGCATCTGAGGTGAGCAGAAAGTCAATTCTTACGTGTGTCTACTGGAGTAACGCAGGCGCACGTGACAAGTGTTTGTCTGAACCACCTCTACTCCTCATCAGGGAGAAGAACTTTGAAGAGTTTTCCAAACATCTGAAGGGACTGGTCGACTTGTACAAGCTCCCCGGGGACAAGTAAGTAGAAACGGATGCCACATCCTGTTTTTTTTTTGGCAGTTCTGTATAATAAAGGAATTCTTCTGTGTTCCAGTAAGTTGAAAACCAAGATGTACATAGCGCTGCAGTCCTTGGAGCTTGATCTGACCAAGATGATGCACATGTTTAGGTAAGTTCTTTGTTTCCTCGTACACCGACCCCCAAGATCTTTGAGCCACCAGAGTTCAGCATCCATTTAGATCTAATCAGAACGTTAAAGGTAATTTAGGAAGGGTAGGGCAGCACTGATTTCAATTTACGGATGTAATATTAACAGGATGTTACCTAGATAATAATAATAATCAAATAACTGGGCAAAATATATATGTTTCTTAGCTATCATAAATTAAAAGGACTAACAAGTAATTGATTTGATAATGATTTGTTTATAGGAAAGCAACCAACGCAAATGCGGTGGAGACTGTTCTTCATGGCGGTGTGGGCTTGTTGGCAGCGAGGAGTGGTGGCCATCTTGTTTCCCTTCAGTGTTATGTGTCCCCGTATGACATATTTGAAGAGGGACTCGGCACACAGCTCAACTTAACAGACAACAATGGTAAGTGCCACAATAAGAAGGCGCAGCAGAATATATACCGGCCACGTTCCCAGTTAATCTCGTGTATCCTTTTTATCCTTTGTCTCACTTTGTGGACTCTTTGTTGTTTTGTTTTTTTCGCAGTCCCGTGTTCTTTGGGTGTCAGCGTATCTGTGACAATTGAGGGAACCTCCGCCGTCTACAAGCTCCCAATCGCGCCACTCATCACAGGATCCCACCCAGTGGACAACAAGGGGTGAGAAATGATGCTCCCTTTATGTTATTTTACCGTCAACACACAGGAAGAGACGAGTGGCGATTTTATTGCCGATGTATTTCAGGACACCTTCCTTCTCCACTGTGACCAACTCCAACTGTGTGGACCTGCCAGCTTGTTTTTACCTGAAGATGAACCGGCCCATGCCTTTCTCACTCTCCTTTATTCATAGGATGGGAAACGCCACTTGTGAGTTTACGCCATAAACACTGTATTCTCAATCAAAACATTTTTATAAAGCAGCGCAAGTTAAATTGCCTTTAACCGTCATCTATTTCTCCCCCAGCAATCCCACTGTTTGAGACCTCCCCCAGCCTCTCACCTCTCTACCAGTTAATTGTCCAGAGCCAGCTCCAGCTCCTGGAAGAAGACAGCTCCACACCACAACCTTCCCACAACATGCACTTCTATTCTGTGAGCACCCACACGCCATCACTTTATGGTTATGTGAATGTTCTGTGTTTAGAGAAGGTCATTTACATGCCCTGAAACCCCAACCATTTGTTTTTTGTTACTGTATATTCATTTCAAAAATACTAACCTAATCTGATTGCTTTTTTTTTAATATATATATTATTTCTACACTATAATTATTATATTCACAGGTGTTGCCAGATCAGCAGCACTGTTATTTCCTAAATGGCGATGCCCCGGTGCATGACGGCCGTTCTCTCCAAGGAGCACTGGTGTCTAAAATCCCCTTCCGCCACCCAGCACAAGTGCCTCTCTTGTTGGACATCATCCGGCATCAGGCAGCCTATAACACCTTGATTGGCAGCTGTGTGAAACGAACATCCATCAAAGAAGGCGAGTAACTGCCTTGTCCATTTACCGGATTTAGCCAGTCAGCAACAATTACTCCGTTTTTCCTTGTGTCTCGTGTATTGAATTAAATGTGGCCTGTGGCTGTTCTTCCCCGCAGACAGTGCAGGCCTGCTGCAGTTCGAAGTGTGCCCACTCACCGACTCGAGTTTCAGTGTCTCGTTCCAGCATCCAGTCAACGAATCCTTAGTCTGTGGTGAGCTCTCCCATTTCCAAACATCCCAGTGTTCCGCCATCATAGGCAGATGCAACTTCAAAAGCCAGTAAAAAAAAAGCAATGTTTCAGTAAAATGACACCCAGTGACTAATCAGTCCTCTCTTGATGCCTAGTGGTGATGGAGGTGATCGACTCTAGACAAGTGTCCTGCAAGCTATACAAAGGACTGTCGGACGCCCTGATCTGCACCGATGATTTCATCACCAAAGTGGTCCAGAGGTAAGATTGTTCAACAATATGGACATTCGGTTTTCCATCGGCCATGTTTGTAATTGGTTCCTCCCTCCCTCCCTCAGATGCTTGTCTATCCCAGTGACCATGCGGGCCATTCGGAGGAAGGCAGAGACCATCCAGGCAGACACCCCAGCCCTCTCGCTCATAGCGCAAACAGTGGAGATCATGGTCAAGAACAACCTGCCGCCCTCCGGTAGTCCGACCTACAACATGGCAACAGGCGACGGAACAAATCCAATGGGGCTGCCTGGGCTCACGGGGGGCCACACACCCACAGGCGGACCCCCTGGGGCACCCAACTTTTCAGGTCCAAACATGATTGCCTCTCTCTATGGGAAATCCCAATCTGCTCCTGGACAAGCTCCGGGAGCGGAGTGCCTAACCCAAGGAGGGGTGGCTGGCCAGCAGCAGCTGCAGCAGCAGCAGCAGCAACATCAGCAGCAGCAGCAGCAGCAGCAGCAGCAGCAGCAGCAGCAACAACAACAAGGCCAGGGCCACTCGGATGACTTCAGCAAAGTCGTCCAGAATCCCATTTTGACCAGTCTGTTGCAGATAACGGGAAGCGTGGGTTCCAGTCCGAGTTCCCAAAATGCACCGGCCCCGCCTCAAACGCCACCACCAACGTCTTCCCCTGCCAGCAACACTAAGAATCATCCGATGTTGATGAACTTGTTGAAAGACAATCCCGCCCAAGACTTTGCAACACTGTACGCTTCTAGTCCTTTAGAGAGGCAGAACTCTTCCTCTGGCTCCCCGCGCACAGAGGGCATGAGCGGCACTTGCCCTGGAAGCAGCACGAAGGCCAAGAAAAAGCGCCTGCGGACGACGGAAAAAGGCATTGTGTTGCCTGGAACCGCCGCAGGTGGTGGGTCAGGCATGAAATCGCAACAAGGATCGTCCATGTCACAGCACCACCAGCACCATCAAGTCTCACACGAAGACGATTTCCACCGCGAGCTCCTTTCGATGGACGTGGATGCTTCCCAGAATTCTATCTTTGATGTCAACCTGGCGGGTGATGGCTTAGACACACCCCACAGCATCACACCGGCACCTAGCCAATGCGGAACGCCACCATCCGGCCCAGGCATGCCTTATCCACAGCCTCATGTCCAGTCTCAACAACAGCCACCACCAGGTGCCGCTCCACCCAGAATGGTCCGCCTGTCGAGCTCTGATAGCATTGGACCTGACATCACAGAAATTCTGTCAGATTTACCCGAGCAGACAGGCAAAGGCAGCACTGGCAGCCATGGGCAGCACCCCATGGGCAGTGGTGGAGAAGATGGCGGCCCTCTTGGCACTCCCATCCGTGACTCCTCCAGTTCTGGTCAGGGCAGCGCAGTGTTTGACTCGGCCGACATTTTCAATACCAACAGCAATGAGAATCCTTTCACAGATGCCGCCGATCTGATTGCGGAGGCGGCCGCCACCGCTGCAACTCCCACCAGCGATTCCTCTTCCACAAACTTTTTCCCTGATGCTGCCGACTTTAACCCCGACCTCCTGACCTCGGGCCACGGTTTCTCGGAGAATTACTTCGATGACAGCTCTCCAAGTGCAGACGGTGACCTGGACCTGGTCAAAAGTTTTGGCGGCAGCAGCCAGCAAAATACCCCAGCAGGAACACCTCAGAATCCTACTTCTCACGGACAGAGCACCCCGGAGCCCTCACTGAAGGACCCTTTTGATATGGGAATGGTTTTTGGAGGCAACAGTGGCGGAGGCAAACCACTTCTGGGGCAAGCTCCGGATTTGGGGGACACACACGGCGCGGGGTCCCAGAGTCCCCTCATGATTGGCCTCGGAGGAGCTTGTGGCGACTTCAAAAATACAGAACCCAAAATTAAACAGCAACAGGGCCTCATGCGGCCAAAAGATGAGAACGGGGGAAGTGGAGGGAGCAGCTCTGGGATTGGAATGGGGAGCAGTTCATCAGAGGGCAAACAGGTCAAACGTAGCAGGACCCCATCAAGTGAGGGAAAATCTAAAGAGAAGCCTCCCAAACGCAAAAAGATGGATCCTGATGGAAAGTCTCCCTCACACAGCTCAGGTGGTCGACCATACACGCCTCCCAGTGGCGGGTCGGGCTCTGGGGGAAGCATAAGTGGAGGAGGCTCCAAGTCCCCTGGTAGTTCGGGCCGATCGCAAACGCCTCCAGGTGGCGCAACACCTCCAATTCCCAAAATCACAATTCAGATCCCAAAAGGGACCATTACCGGGGGGAAGACCTCCTCCCATAGTGGCTACACATCCAGCAGCTCGGCCACGAGCAGCACAGGAGGTGCCGGAGGAACTAGCAGCAGCAAGAGCCACCATTCTCACTCGTCTTCCTCGGGGAAGATCAAGTCCAAGGAAGGCTCCATGACGCAAGGCAACAGCTCCAAGCCCGGGAGTGGCGGAGTGGGGGGTGGAGGCGGGCCGTCCCAGTCCAAAGGCTCATCCCAAGGAATGGGTGTTGGCAAACCAGGATCTTCCCCAATCACGAAACACGGCCTTTCTGGACCTGGAGGTGGAGGAGGTGGGATTGGAAGTGTCAATAAAATGAAACCTCAGGGGGGCAAGCCTTCTGGGTCCCTTATGAATCCCAACATAAAGCCTAACATCTCCCCCTCTCACTCGCGCTCCAGCGGCTCTGGTGACAAACTGTCGTCCCCCATGAAAATGCAGCAGTCTCAGGTTCCAGGAACCCCTCCCTCTTCCAAAGCCAAATCCCCGATGGGCTCAGGAGGCAGCAGTTCCGGAGGGTCCAAGTCCTCTTCTGGTGGCGGCATGAGCTCCCAGAAGCCCATGGGTGGGAGCTCCTCCTCCGGCTCCACGTCGTCCACATCTTCCTCCAGCTCCTCTTCATCTGGGTCCATGACGTTCTCAGGGGGCTCTCAGGCTCAGTATGGGAGTGGTGGAGGCGGCAGTGGAGGGGGAGGAGGGCCAGGAGGCGGGACTGGAAGCGGCGGCGGTGGTGGAGGAGGGGGAGGAAGCGGGGGTGGAGGTGGGAGCGGCGGTGCCGGTCAGAACAATGCAAATAACCCCAACGCCAAAGGAAAGTCTCCTAGCCGTAACAAGAAGCCTTCCCTTACAGCAGTCATAGACAAACTGAAGAGTGTCGGTGGAGGAGGAGTGGGCGAGGACGGATGTGAGGTCGGGCCACCCGCAGGTGGGACCGGTTCGGGATCGGCTCCCGGTGGTGGTCCTGGTAATGTTCCCAGCGGCGGGCCTCCTAACCTGGTACCTTCCAAACACGCCCCTTCCTCGCAAAGTGGGGAGTATAAGCGCGAAAAGTCCGATAAAGAGGCAAAAGCAAAAGTGTCCGTGTCTGGGGGGAGCAGTGGCGATAAAAAGATGATGGACCCAAAAGCGGCAGGGGGCGGCACCACTGGTCTGGCCAAAATTATCATAAGCAAACCCGACGGCGGCTCGCCGAGCATCAAGGCCAAGGTGCTTCAGAAAGCAGGGGAGGGATCCGGTGACACCATGCGTCCCCAGATCTCCAGCCTCAAGGCGTCCCCGCTCTTCAGCGGCTCCACTCCCAAACACGACCGCTCGTCCCCGAGCCACAGCCGCTCGCCGGGGTACACCCCGCTCAACCACGACAGCGAGAGCGAGTCGGGCAGCAGCTCGGTGGCCGAGAAGTCCCACCAGAACAGCCCCAGCTCCGACGACGACCAGACCATGCGCCCGCTTCCGCCCCAGGACTACATGAGCTCCATCCCGCTCAGCTCGGGGGAGAAGCACAAGAAACACAAGAAGAAGGAGAAGAAGCAGAAAGAGAGGGAACGGGAGCGGGACAGAGACAGAGAGCGGGACAGGGACAAAGAGAAGAAGAAGTCATCGATGTCCATGGGGCCCTCCTCCCATCCGAAACCAGACAGCTGGTCCCGGTCCCCCATCTCGGCGTCGGATTCTTCTCTGTCCATGCTGGGCTCAGAGCGTCCGTCCCGGCCCAGTCCAATGTACATGAGAAACGAAGATGATGATCTCATGGACTCTGCCCTCACTGGCAACCTTTAATTTTATTCAGAAAATCTCTTTATTGTACTCCCTTTTTTTTTTTTAAACATGCCTTTTACATACAATTTTAACTATTTATTTAACTCAAGTCACATATTGGAACTGAAAATAACAACCTCGTGGCTTTCTCATTGACCTGTTAAAGCTCTATTTTAATTTCAGATCGGTCAGATCGGCAATATTGTTTTCCAAATCCACTTCAGACTCATTGAGTGGAGTTAAAAAGTATATTTTTGGATAAACTGAGAGAAGGTCGTTGGATCATCTTTACTGTTTGTAAATGTTGCTTATTTCACGTTTCTTTTCATATTGAATGCGTCCGTCACTGTTCGCAAATCAGTTTCATTTATACCAGAATGCAACTCCGCTGTATATTGTTTAAGTAAGTATGATGTCTGTTCAAAACAAAGTATTGTGCAACAAGACAGGCGCAGTGTTATGGGTGCCTTGATGTTCTCGCACATCTCAGAATTTTTAGATTTTGATACATTTTGAACTGTGTAAATTAGTGTAGTTAAAGAATACTGCAACGGAGGCTAATGAAGAATGTGGGGGGGAAATGATGGGCAGATCATTTTTTTGACTGTAGAAATTTTGGGAGCTTGAAATAAACATTTCACTTCTGGGGGAAAAAAATGCACTGTTAAATGATTTTTTTTTTTATTAGCAGGCCTTGAATCTATGATTCAGAATTTCAGGCAAATGTAATAATCCATCGGAGGATCTCCAGTAGAAGTAAATAGGTAAGGATTGTCATCACTTAACATGTGCATGTCTAATTTAAGTTCTTTGTGTGTTTTGTTTTTTTCCCCTTTACTAAAGACATCATTTTCATCATCAACATGTTGTATTTCACTTTGGCTTTCAACTGCAGTGCTATAAAATGACACCAGATGGCAGCAGTGTATCAGGCTTCTTCATCCTAGTTGGCTAAATTGCATGGTGCCGTCTCCCAGAGGTAATACTTGGAGCTTCAATAGTATATTTCACATCTTTATTCACAGTTATTAGGAAATTAAATTGCAAAATGATGCAAATATATATATATATATATATATATATAAAAGGGCAACTTTTGTGTAATGCGTAGGACCCATTACTTGTCACTGTCCCAGAGGGCCAGGGCAGGGGTCATCTAACCCTCTGTACTGTATATGTAAAGTGCATCGCCTCAAGGATCGATACGGAGAGGTGTCGTTTTCTGCTAAGCACTATATTTCAGCATCGCAGGCAGTTGTCTGAATGTCACCACTGCGGCTCAGTCTCAACTCCGTCTCTGTCACCCACATGTCAGGTGTCTGGCGAACGTGTGAGACCACATTCGCAGTAAAAATTCAAAATCAAATCAATAATTCAAAAGAGGGTTTCAGTTTGTCAGCTTCATTCGGCCACATCTGATAACGTTGCACTAAAAAGACTGGAGCAAGCAGCTTTTGGCCACCGAAGCTCTTGTAAATGTAAAATGTACGGACTCCGCTCAGATATTGACGAAAACGTCAATACATTCATTATCAGGGGGGTGCACAAAAGAGGCAGAAATCGGGAATGCATAACGTCACTTGTGCCACTAAGCGCCTTTGCGTACCTGAGCATCGCCCCGTTGTTTGATAGTGCCATGAAGGAATTTTACATGTGTGAATCGTTGTTTCATATATTCGTCGTTTTTGTATCTAGTTATTTCGGGTGAGCCTTGTATTTTTCTCAGACCGCTTATGTGCACCCCAGATTGTAGCTCACTATGTGAGCTGAAACACACAGGGGGTTCTTTACAAAAGTGCTCAGAACGACCCTCTGGCGGTCAAAGGTAGGAACTTCAGGCACTAGTAAAAGTAGCGTTAGTGGATATATAAGAGCCTATCAACGCTTCCGCTGGCAAGTTTCAAAATACAGCCTCACCCTAAATAACTATATACAAAAACGTAAAAAGACCGTCAAAATACATTAAAAAACGATTTAGACGTAGCATTCCTTCATGGCACTATCATACAACCAGCCGTGGTTTGACAAATGTAACGTAGGAGAGCGGCAGATACATTGGCGGAGTTAGCATCACTGTATCGCCAATGTATTTGCCGCTCTAGCAGCAAATACAATATCATGCATGAAACAACGATTTAGACGTAACATTCCTTCATGGCACTATGTTACAAGAAGCCGTGGTTTTACACATTTAACGTGGGAGAGCAGCAGATACATTGGCGACTATAGCATCGAGTTAGCGTGAGCGGAAACACGTGTCGTTTGTGAACATTGATGCTAAAATCGCCAATGCAGCAGATACGCTCTCCCACATTAAATGTGTAAAACCACGGCTTCTTGTAACATAGTGCCATGAAGGAATGTTACGTCGAAATAGTTGTTTCATACATTTACGGTCGTTTTTGTGTGTCGTTATTTCGGGTGAGCTTGCATTTTGAAACGTCCCACCGGAAGCGTGGTAAGCTTTAATATTTGCACTGACGCTACTTTTACTAGTGCCTGAAGTTCCTGTCTTTCACCGCCAGAGGGCAGTTCTGAGCACGTTTGTCAAGAACGCCCTGTGATTTTAAGCTCACATAGTGAGAATAATCGGGGGTGACCAAGAGCGGTGCGCACACACGGGAGCATCGCATGGCGGGTCCCCTGGTACTCATCTGAGTAACTCAAAAAGTGATGTGCCCCCCCCCCCTGATCGTTATGCTGATTTCTGCCAGGCTTCTTCCATCCGATTTGGCAGGGAATTAGAAGGCAGCCCGAGACTGCCGGCTCATTTCTCCCTTCTCCAGCTCCTTGACACTCTATTCCCTGTCAACCTTTTGACAAACTGCTGATCTGTGCTCTGCTGCAGCACGGCTAATTTCTCTATTGTCGACCCTGCCACTCAAACTTTCTCGACACTCAGCCGTGCTACTTGAAATACATATTGTGTCATCCTTTCATCTTATGCCTGAGCCCGGGTGCCACTGTGATGTTACTGAGCCGTTGTGCCGTATATGGCTGGCTGGCTGCTTTGGATGGAAAGTGTTTTAATGTTTAAAGTCTGAATTTTCTTTTCTTTTCTTTTTGGTTTTTGTGCTTGGGTTGTCATTATTTTGCACGTGCTTTTGACAAAAAATATTTAGGTAGTCTGACAACTCCAATTCATTTCCATCTTTTCTCTGGTCGTAATCTGTGTGTTGTGCTTTTGTGCTCGACTCCATCCTTGCCTCTCTCTCTCTCTCTCTCTCTCTCTCTCTCTCTCTCTCTCTCTCTCTCTCTCTCTCTCTCTCTCTATTGGCAGCTGCAGTTTCCTTAGAGTCAAGCTTTTTTTTTGTCCTCTCATCACATTTTTTTTCTTTTTCTAAATGTCCAGAGACACAAAAGAGGCAGGCAGCAAGCTGAGCTTGATTGCCGTCCTCTCCTCAGCGACATTAGGAGGGGCTGCAGTTCATGACCCTTGATGAGCCATATAGCATGGAAATAACCTCTAAGCTTATCTTGAGGATAAGCAAGCAACAGGGGAGGTGGGGGGGGGGGCATCATTTGCCAGTTAGTTAAGCTTAATGGCTGCACACGGAGAGGCTTGCGAGGTAGAGGAGGAAGAGGGTGAAGAGAACGGGGAGAAAATAAAAGCAAAGGAAGGAGCGAAGTGAGAGGAGTTTACGTGTCCTTTCGGGCTTGATTGGGCCGCATTCAGCTTAGTGGCTGCACACGGAGAGGCTTGCGAGGTAGAGGAGGAAGAGGGTGAAGAGAACGGGGAGAAAATAAAAGCAAAGGAAGGAGCGAAGTGAGAGGAGTTTACGTGTCCTTTCGGGCTTGATTGGGCCGCATTCTTCGACGAAGCCCAAGAAGCCAACTCCAGCTTACTCTAGTATTGCAACAGCGTACAGCATTGGGTTTCGAGTGACTTTTCTATCTGAGCACGTTCAGTTAAGTTCCATTTTCTGGCTTTCACTCGTCAATGATCAAAACGCTGTGGCGTCACCGTGTGCCCAATTTGAATTTTGTGCGGGTGGTCATGTAGGTCAGCAAGAGCCACTGAATAATAATTGCTCCGACAAGAAATGTGGAGCGGCCACGATTAAACAGACTGCGACGGAAATGTTATTAACTCCCTTTTCTTTTTTCTTTTTTCATTTACAAGTTCCAGCAACTGATCTGTGACTATTGTGTGTGAACTTGCTGATGTGAAATGTTTTCCTCGCTGGAAACAAATTGTTCCTTGCCATTTCTTTTCCATTCTGCTCCCGCTTCGGCATCTAATCATTCTTGTCTGAAAGGGGGAGCGTAACAGAAAGCAGAATCACGCGTCCTCCTTCATGACCTTACTTAGATTACGTTGGTATTTTGCGGGTCATTTGTTAATGCTGCACCCAGTGGAATTTCCATAAAGGTATCCATCCCTACAAGTTGTGCTGAGGTAAACGGAAGTAGACGAAGTGGGTGTGAGGCTGAGTGCCTTGTAACATCAGCTAAACTGGAGGGAACGAAAGAACCGCGCAGGTTCATTGCCATGGTGAGCCGACACTTAGCATTCCATTTTGGTTCCCGTATTTGAATTTTTACGTGTACGATTCTTGTTTTTAGAAATGTGAAAATATCATTTTCACATTTTGTTGGCTCTTTTGCCCGTTTATAGCCCACCATTAGTGGCTCGCGGTTTTATTGACTTGATTATCGTCTGCAGGTTCCCTGGCTGAATGGTGGGGGAGAACCCTGACAGGCACCGAGCTCTTGTCCTAAAAGCGGAAGCCATGAAGGATTGAATTACGATGGACAATCCATTTTCCTTCACCTCTTTTTGTAAATCAGAGAGCAGAACTTCAAATAGATTCCTTTTATTTTTCACCATGTCCGCTCTCCAGACAGCGCATGCATCACCTCTGCCGCAGGAATGAAGCGTTTCCTCCCGGCTTAAGCAATGGGTGTTCCATAAAATTCAACAAAATGTAACGTGTGTGGCGCCAAATCGTACTCTACATTTCCTTCAAGGGGCTTTTACATGAAGGCAAAGGAGAAAAGAAGAGGAGAAACGCGTGAGAGAGACAGACAAGTAGCAGTGGTGGACGCGTTGTTGCAAGGCAATAGTTTACGTCGAAGAGCCATGGTGTGTTTGTGAGCGGGTTATGCGGCTCACGTCCTCCACTGGGTGGTCCTGCCAGTTGCTGATCTTCAACACAACGACACAGTATGTCAACGAGATCTCTGTAGCACTTATTATAAAGAAATTGCAATCTATTGTTCCTATTATCCCTGTGGGGTGTGAGTCAGCGAATGACAGTGCCAGACCCCCCCCCCCTCCCCCCCCTCTCCCCGGCATATTGAGCACACACCCTAATGCCATTCTGGCAACCTGCCCTCTCTCTCTCTCTCTCTCTCTCTCTCTCTCTCTATCTCCCTCACTCACTCACTCGCTCGCTCACTCACTCTTACACACACACACACACAAATCACTACTGCCTGAAAACCCATGTTTTTTCCAGTATGTCTCTCTCTAAATGCATCGCTGCATCATTATTTTCCCGCTTTTTATATGCTTTTAAGCTTTTATGGGGACGTAAAGACGTGGGGTGTGAGTCAGCGAATGACAGTGCCCCCCCCCCCTCTCCCCGGCATATTGAGCACACACCCTAATGCCATTCTGGCAACCTGCCCTCTCTCTCTCTCTCTCTCTCTCTCTCTCTATCTCCCTCACTCACTCGCTCGCTCACTCACTCTTACACACACACACACACAAATCACTACTGCCTGAAAACCCATGTTTTTTCCAGTATGTCTCTCTCTAAATGCATCGCTGCATCATTATTTTCCCGCTTTTTATGTGCTTTTAAGCTTTTATGGGGACGTAAAGACGTAAAATCAGCGCGACGGTGAATGAATCACCATCCGTGCCACCACACCTGCACACTAGTGCAATATGCATATACACCAGCAACATATCTTCTCATGGTAAGGGGGGGGGGGGGGTCGGGTAATGAGAGAGTCCTTGTGATCGTGGATCATTGACCACTTCTCGACGTGGCCTTGTTGATCTTGAAGAGTTGCCATTTTTGCCACCTTGTAGCGCACACACCAACAAACACACACACACACAGTCTCGTATGATATATGCATTTATTCCATAACCTTGATCCAAAAACGAGGTCCTTATCCTTCGCCCATGAAGCTAAAATAATCCAAACAGAAAAAAAGGGAGCCAAAAAAATCATTTTTGTGGCTTTGCAACTGAAATCTGTTTTTTTTGGTCATTTGTGGCAAAATCCTCAATCCACACATGGCTATTTTGTTCTAACCAGGCTGTCTTTAGCCGGGCTTGTTTACTCCACCGTTCTGTGCCTCACTGCTTCCTCGTCCTCAAACACACCCATATCAGACGGAAAGAAAGGCGTACATTTCTTCCTCTTTCTTACACTTGTTTGCCCACTTCTTGGCGTCATAGCTCACACCTTTGTATATCAGCCGCAAAATGGGACTCGCGTTAGCATGTTGTCGCGCGATTATTACAAAGTGCAATAATTGCTTTCATTGTGGTCAGGAAAAATAGGCAAACAGATCTCCTGTACACAGGCAGGACAAATCCATACCGAATAAAAGTGGGCCACGTATTCCACACGGAGTGGGCTCGTGGAGAGAAACTCTTCAAAGCGATAAATAAAAAAACAAGGCCATTTCGCACACATGAGCAAACGTTTGCTTGTTACATCATGAAAGAGATTTGTCTCCTATCAGGACTTTGTAGGTTAACGTTTGACCCAGATAGCGCTGGGATCTGTGGATGTTCACGACATCAAAGAGTTTAAAAATAAGCTATCTCATTTAAATTGAAATGATCGTACGAAGAACAGTCTTTTTTCCTTTCTTTTTGTCACCTAGCGTGCTGGCAGCTTCAAGTAAGGCTGAGCGACTTCCCTCGTGGGACAACAAAATAGCTTGCCTTAAGCCCGGGTATTCAGATTTGCACTAATCCTGAAATATGTGTCGCGCTTGGCAACTTACTGTACCAAAATGTACAACGTTGCTATTTCAGTCACTTAACAGGGGGGACATGATATCAGCATTTCAACCTCCTTCCCGTGAACATCAAGTCAAGTCAAAGTTATTTATAGAGCACATTTAAAAACCCAGTAGGCATCATCACAGGAGGGAGATGCAGTTGCACACCCAGCATCCCTTGCTGTTTACTTTGAAACGCACTGTACATTATTTTCCTGGGATTTGCACTGGGATTTTTCGGTGCATTGTGTAATCACATGAATGAACACATTTGCATAAATAGCTTGTTTTCCACCCATTTGCGTGGCGTCTGAAAATGAAGTGTGTTGAGCTCTCTCAGCTTCCGAGACAGACATTTCGGAGGTAAATTAGGTGGAAAAATAAAGGGGTGCAAAGCGTGATCACGATGTCATGAAGTAATCGATTATTGGCCCTGAAGTTCCACATTTCCACACCATTAAACCAGTAACAACTACGGCGTGTGTTCAGCTGTATCTCAATCCCAGTCACAAAGTTCAAATTGTGACAGCTCGAAGTGTT
Source organism: Colistium nudipinnis (assembly GCA_016785305.1). Taxonomy (NCBI): domain Eukaryota; kingdom Metazoa; phylum Chordata; class Actinopteri; order Pleuronectiformes; family Rhombosoleidae; genus Colistium; species Colistium nudipinnis. The sequence continues at coordinate 109,272 of JAFBJU010001645.1, forward strand.
CTGAGGCTCATTTGGGACGCAAGAGATTTGCATCTTAAACACGGCCGCAAATGACACGATAAACTGTGGTGACTGTCTGGTTTCATACTCTCCAAGATCTTGAGTCGGTTGTCATAGCCGGATCCGGATTACATTCACAACTTAGGTCCTGCAGTGTGTTTTGGAATTGGAATAAATCTGGCAGACGGGCAACTGTCAGAAAGGGGTGTACTTATTAGCCTCAATTCAACTTGACTGCGGATAATTTGCCAGAGATTCAGGTGTGTTAAGTTGATAAAGTTGCCTCAAGCTGCTCCTCTCCCGTAAGAGATGAGGAACATCGCGGAAGCACTTGAAGCTGTGTTTTATATGCTTTGAAAAAAAATAAACAGTTCTGAATTCAGTCCACAATCCTCTGATAGTCACTGTGGCCTATTTTGTCTCGGCGTCACTGTTGAGAAGGATCTGTGCTGAATCACGAGCAAACTGCAGCCACATGGACAAACGTTGGGCTCCACATAGACCACAACCAGAGCAGAACCGAACCCAAGGATCTCAAAGCGCTGACAACAGCTGCTTCACCAGACTGCTCCTACTGTGGGGTGGCACAGAGGGAACGAAGCCATAGTCATTTGAATGAAGGGGGATATTATATAGAGTCATATCAGGTCATGTGACAGATGGAATGCTAATCCCCCACTCTTATTCCTTGCAGTGCCACTTTGCACAAACACAAATTCAGGTTCCGACAGATGTGTGTAGATCTCAGGTGACAGATGTGAAAATGCTGCGAGAAAGCGGAAGGAAAAGAAACACTTGATGGGTACAAGATGGGCAATGAAAATGTTGAAATAAATAAAAATGTATCTGGGACCGACACATGACGTCTTACATTTATATTCCACTTTTTGTTCGAAAGTTTCTTATGTATTTTCTGTTTTTGTAAGTACATCGAACACAGCTGGAGATCAAATGCACCCCCTGTGTGGTGGAAGACACTCTTCAACGCGCCACTAAGGCAACATGCAAAAACTGAGCAAGCTTGCAGGAATTTTTATTCCTTATAATTAACAGAGAAACGTAATGTGGTGAATATGAAACCAGACAGGCTTACATGCAGGGAAGGCTGGTTATTAGTGAAACACACACGCACAAACGTAAGAGGCAGGCAAGCAGAGCGGAGCTGTCCCTGGTGCTGAATCAGCCACCCATGCTGTGCCGTTGTGTCTGTCTAATCACGTATGGCTCTATTTATATTGTGCAAAACCCAGCCAGTGTTAGTTTGTAAACGTTTTTAATATACATTTTTACACAGGTATGGAAACTAAAATTAACTTCAGCCCATTGTCTTATCACAAAAATATGTATGTGTACAATTCATCCATGTGACAACCTTATATTCAAGCCATATTGGTGCAGCTGTGGATGCACGTCTTAATTAAGTAGTGCACCAATAACTGCTTAGTTAAAAGGAGGGGGGGGAAACCTAATAAAATGTATCCTGCTTCCAGAATCTTCTTAAAGTCAAACAACAAATGTGTTTGCAGCCAAGTGTATTTAAACCTAAGAGATGCAGCTATATGCAATGGTGATAAGCACGCTTTGCCTGTACAATCAAAAAAGTCATTATTATCTTCATCATAACGTCTGGTGGGATACTAAGCAGATGTGTGCGTGTTACTCTTAAATGGACATGTAGCACGGAGCTACGGTTGTGCATCTCCTTATTGATTTCAGGTGGAAACGGCAGCGGTTCCCAGCCGCACGGTTGAAGTGGCATTGGCCTCATCTTGCTCCTCGTCCGTCCACCTGCGATTTGTACCACCCCGAGCGTGCCCGCGTCATTCCTCCCCGGCCAATCCGGTGGCGCTCCACCGCATTCTGCCCGGCGCGAGGACCAACCGGCACCAGCCATGGACTTTGTCACGGGGAAATCAAAGTAGTTGTAAAAGCGCGACGGGCGGTGAGCTGTCCGGCGGAGGAGCGCGAGGAGGGAGCGTCCGGCGGATGCTGCTGGGTATTTACCTCCACTCGATATACATTTAGCTCAAACGTTGAGAGTGAAAACACGATGAAAAAAACGGACACCATTCCAGCGTGATACCTCATTACCTAAAAAAAAAAAAAAAAAAACCGAGATGGACGGAAGATGGACCTGACTGTGTCTCATTGGACCAGCGACCGTGGCGATGTGTAAACCTCTGGGAGCATAGTTCCCTGCTCCTCCATCGCCGTGGACTTATTCGTTTTTTTTTGTTTTTTTTGCGTCTGAAAGAGTTTTTTTCCCCTCTCTCTCTCTCTCTCTTTATTCGAGATGACGGAAATCAGCGAGAAGGAGAATGAACCGCAAAACAGGGACTTTCACCGACCGCAGGCCACCGTGCCGGGCCAGCACGAGTCAAAGGTAAGGACACACCTGTGCAATCATGGGGCTGTTTAATTAAGGACGAAGGGGGGCAAAAAAAAAGGGAAATGAAAATGGGTTGCTGACGCTAAAGCTAGCGAGCTCTCTGGCCGGGTAAATTCATTTGGAGTCAAATGAATAGGTTTTTGTGTGTGCAAGACTCGTTCACCTCCTGGTGTGTGTGTGTGTGTGCGCGTGTTAAAGTGTTTCGCAATGGTCACTTTTGACTTCATCTCATGACTCACTTGCTTTCTGTTGTGTCCTAACGAGGTTCATTCTGTGTTGGCTGCAGGTCTTGCGTAACAACTTTAAGCTGCTTAAATTCGTGTAACTAGCCTGACCTCTGAGTCGGAGGGCAGAGATTACATGAAGGTGTGTGTCTGCGATCTACAGCATTCCTGCAGATGAGTTGCGAGCCTGGTGGCCTAGCTGTGGGAAATAACCCTCCGGGACCACCGAACACAGTGGAGAAATGAGGGGATTCGCCTATTATGGGACCCGAGGGACTAAAACACATTAGTCGCTGGTGTATTTCTCTTTCGGTTAGATTACTAACGGTAAGATGAATTTACTCGACCACAATGACCCATTAAATGGAACATTTAGGATATAATCATCATCTGTGTTCAGTGAGCACAGTCCATCTACTGTCCAATGATGTTTGCAAAGAAAGCCTTCATGTTTTCTGCTCCGTTCGCTTGGGATAAACTTCAATTGTCGAATATGACACCATTTTTGTTTGGCCAGTCCACTTCAGGTCTCCATGCTCGTAACGCTTGAGTGGTTTAAGATAAGTAAACTCCATGAAAGATGACAAAGATTTTAATTAGATTAGTTGATGGAACTTCAAGGCAAGAAAATAAAGCTAGACCCTTTGTACACTATTTCCACAAAGAGTTTCAATTTATATAGCACAAATCCATAATCACTATATTCCCAAAGCTCTCAGGGCTCTGATTGGTTGGGCCCTTGGGTAATTTACTGCTTTGCTGGCAGGTCAGAGAAATATAATAACCTCCGATCAATAATGGAGTGTTTATGTATTTCATTTTGTTAAAAGATGGGTTTATTATGCTCAGTCATCCGTTTTCTTGGTACATTCTCACTTACTGACCTGACCCAAAGCCCATGCATAACGTTTGCTTTTTAACATTTTTAAAACGAGCTTTGAAAAGAACGGCTTTAATTGCCACAGCAATTGTGGCCACAAAAAAAAAAAATCCCATCACGGCAGGCCTTTGCTGGTCAGGGCCACAGGGACCTGGAACAAGCCTGGCAGTGCCGGCATCTTGTTGTTTCCATTTGACCACCGTCAACCCAATGGATGGTGGGTGTTTAGGGGCTGCGGGAATTTATGAGCCAATCAGCTAGCAGATGTTTGCTGTGTCTAGCTAGGGGGCTGGGTCATAATTCACATAAATGGCCGTCCAGACAAAACAGAACTGGGAGGAAACAATCCTCCGAGCTGCGTCAGCCATGTAGCTCTGTAGTCTGCCAAGCCCCTGCTGGCAGCTGTACCCAATTCACATCCCACAGAAGACAAAAAGGGGAAAGGAATTTTTAAATATATGTGTCACAACTAGGCTCTCTCTTGTAGTAGTCTCTCCATGGCCTCACTTCATTTCTTGCCGTCTCTCCCAATCTTCTCGGTGCGTATTGCATGTTCATTTAGGAAACAATTTCCACCCCTTTCCTTTTCCCTCTTCTGCTTCCATCCCTTTTTCTTTCTCGGTCCTCCTTAACGCCTCTCCCTGTAATCCTTCTTATCTCTTCATCAGCCCTCCTTCGTAGCTCCTTCTTCGTCTCTCCGTCGTCCCTCGGCTCTCAGGGTATTTATTACAGCGCTAAGTGGGCCCACCGGATTTCTGGAGTGCTTCTCACAGAGGCTGTGACAGAGAAGGAATAGTTATTCCGCCTCCTCCGCCTACGGGCAAGGTGATGGCTTCAAAAATATTATTATGGTCCTCTAATCACCTGAAACACATGTCGCTCAAGGGCTTTGCCGTCAGTGACGTACAGGAAAGGTGAGGTTGTCAAGGAAAAGTTTGAAACATTTATTAAATGAATAGTTACACATTTTGGGGAAATTCACTGTGTATGCTTAACATGAATCAGCAGCCGGTTATCCAGATTGGATGGAAATGGTCGGCTTACAAACTAGGCTCACATAAATTGTCTATCAATTTTTTTAAAGTTTTAGAAATGATGAGGTTGACAGAGGAAAAACTAGATTTTCACTTCCAGTGTTTATGTGAAATGAAACAATTTAACTTCTGGATATGGCTTTTCAGTTTTTTCAGTTTTTTTATTCGAGGTTTGCCATAACACCACTATTTTAATGTCAGCATTCTTACTTTAATCTCGGAAAAATTGAAGACATTTCTATAGCTTCATATCTACGTATTTGTACAAAAGGGTCGTTTCTCAGCAATAAAGGGATTGATCTTGTTTCCCGGAAATGTCGCCTATTTCCTTTGGTGTCCACATTGTTTAACAGTGAGCAAAATGAGAGATGTGCCTATAAAGTTTAACATTCATGAAAACAGTGGATTTAAACGCTCACAGTGCATTTCGGTTCTGTGGGCCGCTCCGCAGGGTCTTCACACGGCCCATCACTTTCTGAGCCAACACAGAGACGTTTTTACGTGGTGAAATTATGGCAATGGTTTCTGTCCAATTCACTTTGTCCTTTACACCTTCTGCCCAAAACTCCCTTTTCTCCCCAACAGTCTCCTTTCTGCATGTTTTCCTAATCAAATTCATGTTTTTTGCTCCACACTTCTAGTATGCATTTCCTTTTTTTTTTTTTTTTTTATTGATTGCCCCAGTTAAATGAAAAAACCAAGACCCTTTTTCTTTGTCCAACTGCATCTCTCCTCAACTCTGTCTTTGTGTGTCTCCTCTCCCATTCATCCTCCCTTTCTTTAATTATCCTCTCCTCCCATGTCCCCTAGTGACTGGCTTGAGATAGTTGTCCGAGGGCTTGAAAGTTCGAAGTTGATTTAAGATTAGGATGAGCAAACAGAGGTCCGGCCAGGAGAGAGAAAAAGAGTGATATAAGAAACTTAAACGGAGGGGACAAGCCAAATTAAGAGGCTTAAGTGGGTTTATTCATTTAAAACTTGAATGAAAGACTTTTGCAGCTTTCAGATTTACTGGCTTTTAAAGGTTAAGCACAACAAAAGATTGCATTTCCACATAGTTGTTGTCACAGTGCATGTAATGACTCATTATACACACATAAACACATTTCTTAAATTACAAAATGTAAATGTAACTTTTTCTTGCGCTTTTCTGTCCCGGCATGTGTCTGTACAAATTAGCTTTGGGTAAACTGGGCGTCTATGACGTTTCTGAACAAAGTGTTTCCAGCCTCCTTGTGCTTGTTTCCGCCGTATCCTTGTTAGCGGGATGGACATCAGTCACCCTCCTCAGCATCTGACAGACCATGATATGTTCGTGTTCCGGCTGCCAGTATGATTGACTTGCACTGCTGACCTTTCGAAACCAGCTATAGTCTGCACAGGAAACAGATGAAGGTTTTGAGGGAGACGGGGGCAACACAATGAGGGAGACGTACACAATTTGGAAGTGGGGATGAGTTGAGATATTTACAGTGAGTGCAAATAATGCAAGCCGATAAAGCAACTTCTATCTTCTTCTATCTATTCTCACTGTTGTGCTCATATATCAAGTATTGACTCAGCACTGTTTTGATCTTTAGTCACTGAACGACTGTCCTTGATTTAATTCTAAGATGGTGCTGATCCAGCAGAGTCCCCTGGGCAGTTTAAGGGTTGATGTATGTTTTGTACTAACCTGATGATGTTATTTTTCTCTTTTCAAGGGCTGTTGATGTAGTTTAGTAGATTTTTTTTAATGGACCGTTCTGAACCAGTTCTTTGGATTTCTCAATTGGATCCTATACATTCAGTGTTCTATGAACATTTTTGTTTATTTTTCCGTTTTGTGCACATCAAAGAGTTGTGTGGGCAGTCGCCTAATGCTAAACTGCAGAAGCTATTTCAAACGGCCGGATTTAGAAATGCCAGATCCTTATTGCGGCACTCTCAGGCAGACGGCCTGTGAGCTGGTGTGTTGGTCTTTGCCTCCAAGAGGCTTGTGCATCTCAAAGAAGCATACGTACTAACAATAGCCATCTGTTTGGTCACCACACACAGAGCTGTGGCTGTGACAGGAAGGGAAGCATAGGAGCACATTTTATCTGGAGTCCCAGCTTGTAGCCACACAATACATCTCAGGTAACTTCTAACTGTTAAAAAATTAAGCTGAATAGCATCTTTTAATATTTGTAATTCTACACATTGAATAATTCTTCATTTCTGAACAGTACTTATGACTTCACTCCATTATTTCCTCAATTCCTCACGTACATAGCTGGATAGATAAAACAACATATTTAGTGTGTCCGAGGGGACTTGTAGGTTTGGTCTATGATCAGCAATCTTGTGCCTTGAGGAGTTATGACTTTATGTTTGTACAGAAGGTTGTGAGTGCGGTGCACATTCGCCCGACAAAGTCCCGCTGGCACAGGGCCTAATGAGGTCACCTTTAATTCAAAGCTCAGGCCACCGCAAGAAGAATTACCCGGGCTACAATGTGTTCAGTAATATCCTGGAAAGACAGCTTCTGCAGAGAATGAAGAGACCTTCCTGGATCTAGGACCAGATGTTGTGCAATTGGTAAAGCCCAAATGATTGTATGGTCTACATTTCACATGCAAACTGATGATTATTCGAAAGGCGTAATATGATTTACATGTACAAAGGAGTATACGTATTTTAGTTATTTTGTGTCGTCAATCGGTTCGATTTTGGAACATACTGCTGTGCGATGAATGTGCACAAACTGTTCTAGGATGATGCCGCTGCAAGACAAAGAAGAGACTAAGCATTCCTTATCCAAAAGGGGATTATAAACCTGATGTAATAAGCACTTATGTATATATTTTTTATGAGTTAAAGCAGTTTTATGTTTCTGCACCAAGCTTACTCGGACCAGCAGACGAGGCGCGCCAACTGCACGGCAGCGGAAAATACTAGCAGGCATGCGCCGACAGGATGACATCATTTTTATTTTGTCGTTTTTATTATTAGTGACGTAAAAAGGACTGACAATTTGTGAATTCAATGAGCTAAATACGCCGTCTTTGTGAATCCGCGTTTAGAAACTGAGCCCAATGGGATTGGCCTTGTGAAAGTGTAAGAAAACATTGGGACTCCGCGTCTGCGTCGCTGTGACAGTGGGGTGACTTTTTCGCCTCTCTCAGACATCTTGTGTGAACACCACCAACCCACCCGCCACACCTCTTAATCATTCATTCATCCAGGCAGTCCGCACAACAGCCTATTTTTAGAAGCCTTCAGCAAACCTCTCCCCACTCTCGTGCTCATTTTCAAAAACGGCCAGAGAAAGGGGGCCGAGGTGTCTGCACCCTTTCCTCTGTTGTGCGGTGCGTACCATGTCTGTTGGACGGGTGACGGACAAAGGCCCTGCTATATTCTATGGCTTTTTAAGACGAGGGCGTTCACAGTGTTGTGTTGCCATTTTCAGTCTGCCGCAACTTTTATCTTTATCGTCTCGTTTGATCTATGTTTCCCTTCGCCTTCTTTCACCGTCCCCTCGTACCTCTTCTTTTTAAATGACTTGTTTTTTTGCTTCATTGTGTTCCTCCACCCACAGTCTGTTCTAGTACAGTACACCAGTGGCACGGTGATGAGCTAATTGCCGTCGGTAGTTCACAGTGTTATTGGTCTTCAGTTCTGTGATCCATAAATAGACTTACGGAGAGAGGGCCACAGAGAAAGAAAGAGATTTGCATTCATTAGAACTCTGCATTTTCCTCTCCTGTTTTCAGGGGAGCGCTTGAATACACAGTGCCAACCCGAAACACTAGCAACTATGAAAACGCACTACATCACACAGCCACGTTTCTATAATAAGAGCAACCGCATAGTAGTACTGCTATGTGTGTATAGTGTGACGCAGCCCCTTCAAAATCAGTGGTTCTAATGATATTTTTGGTCGTCGTAGTAAGTGTACTGTGCACGTTTGATAAATTAAAGATGAGCGACTGGATTAATTTAGCACTTTAATGCGAAAGAGCACAGATTTAACCCTGTCTCTGTGGCTTTCCCCCAATCCGCCCGATGAGAATTAGCGAGGTCAGGCATTGATGTTGTTTGACTGCGGTCGGCGTTCCAGTTCATTCCAAAGGTAGAGGATGCGGTTGAAGGGAAAGTAAATAATAAGGATTTACTACTTTGGATTTCTGTTGTAATGCTGTGACGCTGCTGCAATGTATTACTTCTAACTTATTAGGCTCACTGTTTTGCATGCGTTTTTGTATAGTCTTTGTAAAAGCTCATGGAGGTTTGTTAACTTGTGGATCATCAGTCAAGTGTTGCCTGGTTTGTGCCTGAAGAAATTGTTTCTTTTCCCCTGGAACCGAAGCAGAGGCGGGCCTTCACCTTAGAGAAGATGCACGTAGTCAGGCAAGTTTAAAATCTAATCGGGAGGAACATCCATTACGGAATGGGCCACCGGCCGAGCCAAGAAAAGGCCATTACGGAAAAGCATGGACTCAGCTCCCTGCAGAAAACGTTTATGAGAGGCCCTCACTAATGGGTCAACAAAGAAGACTCTTCATCACTCAGACTAATTGGCATGTGTGAATCTGCAGCTTAAAGAAGAAAAAGAGAAACCTGCTCAATGCCATTGATCAGGTTTTCTTCGAACAAGTGCAGATGGATGATGCGGCCCTCTTTCAAAGCGCCGAAGGTGCAATTGACACGTCGAGAGTGTTGCCTCCTTACACAGCAACGTACACAAACGCGGTATTATAAAGGTAGACTGTTTAAAATTAGGTTTTTCTTGCAGAGGATTTTGACATGTTTGTCACATCGCTATGAGTAGAAATAGTAATGCCACGAAATAAGCAAACGTAAGACACAGAAACACCATGAATTAATAATATTCATAATATTGAATATACTATTAGCTATTTTCAATTTTGACGCAAGTCATTGTTATCAAAACAATGTCCTCAACCCGGTCACAAGCACAGTTGGCTAATGAGCTTTGTGTAAATTGAGGAGGTGCTCAGCCTGAGGGGCCTATTACATTCTCGCCCTCATTCTCCAGGCCATTCTCTTGAGCGTACGAGTCCACAGGAGTTATTATTTCCATATAGTGGGTCCGATCGCTCCTAAGCCCCTGTAATTGTTTGTCATTATCAGCTCCCCTTTTATTATGGCCAGGAGCGCAGGACGGCAAGCACGTGGGGGAAATGGAGGCAGGCCGCGTCAAAGATAAACACTGTGTTTGCCATGCATCACTGATTGCATCAAATGCGAAGGTGCAGGTCGCTCGATAAAACTAATCAAATGTGAATTTTAAGGGGTATTGACCTGTGTGGATCTCAGGGAGCAAGGGGGGCAGGGGTGGGGGCTGAAGATGGAAGATCAGAAGCCAGCCAATCAAAGGGGCAAGGACAGTCGGAGGGGAGAGCTATCAAATGAGTTCGAATAACAGACCTATTTCTCAGGTAGTAGTGCACAGCCCCTCAAACTGGACACATTGCTTATTTATATGTTTTTCTATATGCACATGGTGTAAATGTCACCCAAAATAACTTTATGGCTTCTCTTAAAGTTTCCCGCTGCACCTTAGCAAAAAACAGTGTTTGTTTGTTTGTTTTTATTCATTGGCTCCATTGTGCGTGTGCGTTTTTCATTCAATTTGATTGACAGTGTCTGGCAACATGTCAATACTTGATCACTCGCAGTCGGAAGTTTCCCGAGAAGGGCTATAAAGCGTTTTCTAATAAATGCGTCCTCGTTTCAAATACAACCACAACTCCTCATGGGACCTCTCATCCCTTATTTACTGTCTTTGTGTTTTCTTTCAGTTGCAGCGGCTGAAGCGTTCCCTGTCCTTCAAGGCTGTCATGCGCAGCAAGAGCGTGGACAACTTTTTCCAGCGCAGCAACGGTGAACTACGCCTACCGTCAGCTCTCGTCACCAAGCCGCCGCCTCCACCGTCTCCACCCCCCTTCTCCGAGTGCCCCCTGACCTGCGAGCACTCTCCCTCCATGTCTCCGTCAGTCAGTCCCAACCCGTCGCTGTCCTCGCACTCGCCTTCCATCAGTCCCTCACTGTCCGTCACATCCAAAAGCCAGCCAAAGAGCCAGGCCCAGCCGGTGAGGACCCACTGGTTCCAGGAGCATGTCTTCCGTAGGCCTACCAGCTGCCAGCAATGCAAACACATGATCCAAGGTGGGTCAGTTAATCGCTGTGGGACTCGTGTTGATGAATTGACAAAAAATGCATTTGTGGATGCAGATGTTGGCGAGGTGTGTTGAATCATTGGCATGAAAGTGAAGAGTTACAGTATGTCTCGCAAAAGTAGTTAAAATGTAAACTTTCGGGACACATATCTAGAGAGTTGACTATTCTTTACTTGTCTTAAGCTGTTGCTGATAACACAAATCTTCAGTCAGTTTACCAGAGGGTCCGTTTGTTAAAAATGAGTGTTGGCGTCTTTGCAGGAAACTCCAAACAGGGGCTGCGCTGTAAAGCCTGTAAGCTTGCAACCCACCTCTGGTGCTCGTCGGAGCTCTCCCTGCAGCCTTGTAATGGCAAGGTAGGAAGACTTCAGATTGACCACCTGTTTGTTCGGGTTTTACCACCATGCACTGTGCACCTTTATGAAGCAAACAGTTTCCCTTTTTAGCCACGTTTATATAACAAAAACAAAAAAAAAAGGTAACACAATTTGTCTGGCACAGACATGACACTGAGCTTTGTGGAGATGCTCAGTCACCTGGTGTTAACAGGGGTGTGAAACTCTGATATGTCTGAAACGCCTGAAGGGAATTTTATTACATCTGGCACATATTTCTGCTTGGATTCAAGGGTGAAGCTTACCTCGCAAAACACAGGAGAAGATGTTTAATCAGTGGTCTGGTTGGCTTCTTTTTGTCCTCAATTAGTAATGTGAAAATTCACTGTATTTAATTATAATGGCTCATTTGCTTCACTCTCAGACCTACTCATATTGCAAAAAAAAAAAAGTACCGGAAAAGTTCTCTGTAGGGCAAGGACCAAGCCAAAATGCATTGTGTCAGCACAGTTAAATAGCATCTGGATGATGTAATTGTCTCTTTCAGTCACTTGGCATGGCTTTTAGTCCTGGTAATATGCTTAGCCTCAAAGCCCCCATCGTAGAGCTGACCGAAATGTGTTCAAATGAGTCAAAGGGTGGCAGTGGTGTGAAATTCTCCAACAACTGTAGATCCTATAAAGATGAAGAAAAAGCTAAGGGAGGATGACGCTGATAAAGTTGTTTTTATTGCCTCTTTGTGCTTCCTCTCAAATGTGCCGCTCCTCTCACATCACATCCTCCACTCTTCCTCTCTCGCGTCTCAGTGCTACATTTCCTTTTCCCCTCTCAACCCTGTTGGAAAATCAATATCTCCCCGTACCAGCTGGTCTGGCTAATTCAGTGTGAAATTCAGTGTATTTGAGGCGCTCACAGTCCCTCGAGGATATGACACGGCAGGCTCCCACCAAGCCTTTGGCAGTGTCCTTTCCGATCGCTGCACACTCATCGAAGAAAGGATTAGGCATTTTAGAGGAACCAGATTGAGTGCAAGGCTATTTCTTTCAAATCTATGCAATTTCTGGTCCAGGGTTCACTGACGGTCAACCAAAGTTTGAGACCAAAAACCTTTTTCGGTGCAAACTACTTGAATGTGACCTTTTCAGTTAGATTACGCATTTGGGTGCTCTAATTGCTCAGGTGCAGTTTTTAAATCGTGGCATACTGATCATTATCTTTTGACATTTGACGAGGAAGTCGTTAGACATTTTTGGTGATTTTTATATATAGAATTAATTTGATTAGTGCGGGAAACTGGATTTGCTGAGTAATGTCTCTCTCAGGACTACATCCCCCTCGTCTGGTCATTCATTACGAACAATAAAAACACAAATTTGAGCCGACGAAGACTCTAAAAGTCATTGTTTATGATTCAAATCAATGGCTCGCTCTCAGCACATGTGCAGGATGCCACATCTGACTAGTTGATTTCATGCCTACGTAGCTTTAAATTATTTTGGAATCATGACAACCTTTTTGCCTATCACTCTTTGCAGTTTTGATTTAATAAATAGGCCTGCTAAGCTGTGCACAAAATAATTGCTTTGCAAGAAAGCTTAAGCTATACACACACACACACACACACACACACACACACACACAGGCCTAACTGGACTTATGTGAGTCTCCTCTGTTATATTCCAGCAGTCAGAGTCTAATCTTTCCTACTCCGGGTCTCAACTGAGCAAAGTGTAAAATGATTTCCTGCCCGCCGTCTCAAAAGACTGTCAAGTAATGCTACACACTGTCCATTACTGATAGGCCGAGATGTAATTACTGGGGTAGTGTGAGGCTATCTGATGTGAAAAGGAAGGTCTGTGACCCTGAGGAAATCATTTGTGTACCTTCTGTCCTGAGCGCCTCCGTTTGTTTCAGTTTGCCGAACTTGCCGCGGAGATGAGGCCAATTGTCACTCCGTAATTACAATCATTGAATTCTAATCTGACAGAGAGTGAAGTATTTGCCAAGTCTATTTACAGGAGCTCTTTTATCATGCTCGTGTCCTGGGTTTCCAGTCAATCACTAACCGGTATGAAAAAGGGTCATGGAAAAATACAAGCTAAGAAACATCAATATGCCGATACATACATATGCAAGTACGCAATTATTTTGATACTCCTCAACGGATGGGAGGAACTGTCTTTACCAGCCCTGATTCATTTGTGATCCACTTAACGCAGTCCAACCTGGGATGCCAGAAAATAAGTCGGAGATGAAATGCGTTCGTCCAGTGGCATTATTTCCAGCCTATATCGCGTGCCATAATACGGATGAGAAGAGATAAGTGAAGCTTAGATATTATCTTCATGACCGTTCTATTTGCAGAACACAGGAGATGCATCACGGCCCCCTCTGTCAAAAACAGGACTTCACAGTGCTGATGAGTCATGTACTGGGGCTAAACATATTTCTCTCGCTAAGAAAAGAAACTCAATCCGATATCAAAGCCGGCGCGGCGGCAGTTCTGCTCCGTGCACAGTCTGACGGACCTTTGTCGTGCCTCTGATCGTAAACCACGCGAAACTAAATCTGCTGAAGGCAGACGAGGGGAGAAAAAGTTAAGCCTTACGTTTTTTTTTTTACCTTCGATCCCAGTCTTCTCCAAATCAAAAATCAAAAAAACTTGTATGCAAGCCAAGATATTGCAGGTTTAGATATGTACGTATGTGTGCATGTAGGTAAGAGACGCATTCCACAAGTCTATTTACATTAATTGTTGTACATATTGGTTTGACTGTCACTCAGCTTTGGCCCGACTTTGTGTCGGTTCACCTTTGCCGCGCAGCCAGCCGCAGCTTTGGTCGAGCCGCAAAATAAACCGCTTCTGCACCCGTCTGTCGCGTCGGCCTCGAGTAACGTCTCCCCTTCTCCCGCCGTCCCTTTTCTTTCTCCCCCGTGTCTCTGTCTCTCTGCCGGCCTGTCAGACGGGAGCTTTCAAGAGAAACTTCAGCTCTCCTCTGCTGACCGTTGATCCGCTGGGTGTGGTCAGAGAGGCTCCTGCGGCTCAGGGTGAGTGATGGGGGAAAAGGCTGGCTGATTTGTCACAGCATCAAACAGCTGAAAACTCAGGATGACTAATCACCGTGTCCGTGGCCATCAGTCCTTGATGCCCGACAGGCCACTGTGTTTGTGTGTGTGTGTGTGTGTGTGTTTGTGTGTGTATATGTGGGGGGAGTGTGTCAGTGTCAGCTCTAAAATGGCACATATGTTGCTCTGTTCTACCTTGTCTGGCGGTGTGTAGAAGCAGATAATGGCGTTGTTGACCCCGTGTATGAGGCACTGCGCTATGGGACATCACTGGCTCAGCTGAGTCGCTCCAGCTTCGGCAGTATCTCGGAGTCACCGTGTCACGAGGTATAAAAACACACACACACACGCGCGCGGTACACAGAAAAATCTCGGGCGTTCATGTAAATTACGCTCGACATAATCTTACGAAGAATATGGTTGACTTTGCTGTTTGCAACCTTTCTGGGGGTTTTTTTATAGGCCGAAAAACCGCAAGACAAACTAGAAAACCAGCCTATAGCTGAAGAGGAACACATCCCAGGCAGTAAGTCGTGTCATTTCCCTCTATTGTTTTGAAACTGATCATGCGTTATGTTACCTGTTAACATAGATCCTCTCTCACTCTTGTGCAATTATCCTATATTTTTGGCGTTTCCCACTTCTCCTTACCCTACCTTTTTTTATTCCAATTTCTGTGGTTCATTCCTTGCATCTTGCCAGATTTTTTTTCAACACTTCACCACATTTTTCTATGTGGAATGAAATATTTAAGGAGCTTTTTTTTTTTTTTTCTACTTAAAATCAAGTCACAGATGAAACGGAGCAACCGGTGACGGGTCCGGGGAAGATGCGAGCTGTGGCTGTTTTGCATTTTGATGGTTGCAGTGCAGCAATTAGTACAGATATTTTATATTTGTACTTTTTCTTTAAGACAGTTCTACTTGTATACGTCAGACAGTTTTCCCCCCCCTGTGTTTAATCTTTGTGCTCCATTACACTAACCACCTGCTGGCAAATAAGCACATTTTCCAGTAATGTTTTCAGGTATTCCATAAAGAACGTCATTATCGGGATCTAACATTACGAACTGAATGTTTGAGACGCGTAGAACTGTATGCGGATAAGATGCAGTACACTATAGAGGGGGTGTGTGCGCGTGTGCACGTTTGCATGTGCACGTGCCTATCCTATCTACCCAGTACCTTTCCTTCTGTGTTTAGTCTCAGGAGAAGGGATCATCTCTGTTTGTACCGCTGCCACTTCACAGCTACTGACCTTCACTTTGACCTTCCTTCTGTTTGCCACAGAGTGACAGGACCTCTCTCTCTCTTTTCCACTTGCACGCCCCCTCTTTCCCCCTCTCTCTGCTTTACACGTGACCTTTCTGTCTGATTTTTCCTTTTTTTCCCCCCTCTTTCTTTTCTGTCCCCGTCTCCTTTTTTTCCTTTTTCTCTCCCTCTTTCTATGGCTGTCTCTCCAGTGCTCACCCCTCCTGAAAGCGAGAAGGCTGATTCGGAAGACAGGGTCAGTCTTAAGGTGTGTATTGAGCTTTCGCCCCGTCTTTCGGTCTCTTTTTCTTCTAAAACTGCCCTATTTCTACTCCTTTCAGCCTCTTTATCACTCCGCTTCCGACTTCCAAAACACCCAGATCAGTCTTGAAATCTCTCTGTATTTGTCTTTATTTTTGTATCAGACTCCCAAACGAGTAGAGGTCCACTCCATCCACACCTATGTGGCTCTCTACAAGTTCCTGCCCCAGGAGAAGAACGACTTGGAACTACAGTCAGTCCAGCTTATTTTTGAATACTTTATTTGAGTGTCGTAGAGTAAGCGGTTGAGAGGTGGAGGACATCATTCTACCGACACCATCTGCCTCCTCAGCGGGAGGATCGGAGGGGTTCGAATGGTGTCGGGTTGGGAGGAGGGAGCGTGCTGGGAGGTTGGGTAGGACAAGCCGCTGTGAGTGAGTGACAGGGAAAAAAAAAAGGAGTCATGTATGGTTATAGGTGCAGGAATCTGCTGAGGGTGGTTTTGACACCCATCTCTAATCGGGAGAATACGTCCTTGCAAGAAGATGGCACACAGTCATTGCAGTCCACTGTTCCCTGTCCTGTAGTTATAAAGTTTAAATTGGCATACCCAAAACAACATAACATAACATTTGTGAGAGCTCACAATTTGCTTTCCGGGACTGGTAAGACTAATCGTCTTTGCACTAGGAACAAGACTTAAAACTTAAACCTAACCGGTCAATAATGTGAATAACTGCTAATACATTTTCTTATGTCTGCTTTTCCTCCAGGCCCGGGGACAGAGTTCAAGTCACAGATGACTCCAACGAGGACTGGTGGAAGGTGAGCGGTTAATTAAAAAATAAAATAAAAAAAAAGGTGGGGTGAGGGGTTTAGAAGAATGTGATTGAAGGGCAAAAGAGGCAGAGGACAGATTGCAGTTGTGTTTTTAATGAGGCGGCTGACGATGTTAACCTTCACCCAGGACAGACAGGTCTTTACGTAACTGAAACAGCAGGGAAGAGTAATGGGATATATATTTGGCATGAGAGCAGCCATATTTCTACAATATAATGTGTTGTAGTGTGTTTAGCACCTGCTGAATCTATAGGGCCCAACATCTGGATGTAAGACGAAAAATAGGACTCTGAAATGTGTGGGCTTTGTACACTTGTCTGCCAGAGTCTCGGAATAGAATAAAGTGGGATTGTGTCTCTGCCAACGCGGATGCCTTTTGGTGTAGTTATGATATTGCTGATTGGAAAGCATAAAAAAAAAAAATAATCCAAATTGAGTTTTGTTGCTGCGATGTAGCTGTGAAACATGTCGGGGCAACAAAAACGAAAATATTTTTAATAATGAATAATTTCGTCAACATGACCTCAAATGTTGGCATAATCATCTGGACATATTTCTGTTCTGTGGTTCAAACAAAGCATGCAGGAATATAATAATAACACTCACGGCGTGCGTGTGCCCGTGTGTGTTACCCAGGGGAAAAGCAGGGACAAGGTGGGATTTTTCCCAGCCAACTTTGTGCAGCGGGTCCGCCCTGGCGAGCGGGTGTGGAAGGTCACCGATGGTTTCCACGGCAACAGAGACAAAGGCCAGATGACTGTAAAAGAGGCTCAGGTGAGCGAGCTCTAAAAACACACAATTGTTCTCTTTCTCTCTGTCTCTCTCTCACACCCACACACACACACACACACACACACACACACTGACACGCATACACACACTGCATTTTTTAACTGATGCAAATTCATGCAGACAACTGCTGAGGACAGCATGCTTGGCCGTCCCAGGTAGCTTACTTTTTAGACTCCGTCCAAAAACACTATTGCACTGAATGTCGCTCGCCCTCTCCCCCTGCCCCGTACGCCCCCCCCCCCCATCCTTCCCCCCCCCCCCCCCCCCCCCCCCCCCCCCCCCCTTCCTTCCCCACTGCCCCCCCCCTGCAGATATGTGTGGGGAAGAACGAGGACATTGACGGTTTCTTCCGGCTGACCAGCGGGAAGAAGAGAGGCTTGGTCCCTGTGAAGTATCTGCTGGAAATTTGATGGCGGCACCCTTCAACTTGACCCTCAATGTGATAGACAAGTTCACTGTAACGGAGAAATGCTCAGGAGTGTCTACCCAACACCTCACTGACCGCCAAACACCCCCCCCCCCCACCACCCCTCCAAAAAGTGGCAGTGATGTAGCAGCCCGAGTGGACGATGACCCACAGTGCCGTGCTTGACGGCAGAGGAGTTCAAAAGTTAAGAGGAAGGGCGGCCTCTTTAGAGTCCTTCCGAGCTACTCTTCCCGTAGCACAACTTTACTTTGTGTGGTTTCATACGCACTCACAACAGATATGTAGCAGCACCTAGACGAGGATAAGTGGACAAGACGTCTGGCTACCTCAATTGCCATCTCCATCGGCCAACGGCCGGCGATAAAGGGAGGAGGACTACTTTATTAGGAGGTTAATGCGCCTCCGAGCCCGAGGGGTTTTGTGAGCTCCATGTGATTGTTTCTTTAGACTTAGGAGATCGCGCAAGATGGTAGCGGTGTATCGTAGTGGCTCGAGCGAACCCGTTTTGGTTGGTTGTTTCCAACCCCTTCAGCTGATTCGGTTTAGTATATTCAGCGAAAGGGGATGGCGAACCAATTGTGCGCGAGCATGTCTGCGTCTCACGATGTTCACATGTCCGCTGTAGTGATGTGGATTCATGATGTGCATATGTGTCACTCCTGCTTTTTCTTAGAAAATGATTCAGGTAACGCACTATGTAAAGTCCTTTGGGCTACATTTTGGTCAAATGAAAGTCATAACACACACACTCACACACTGCAATTGGACAGCTCACCTGCGATTAGATTACAGTGCATTTTCGCTCTCCACAGTGTCTCCAAATTTTCTCAGCGCACCTCGGGGAGCTCCCTTCTCGGTTTGCCCCTTCGATCACACCCGTTTCGACACTCGCGTGTTTTTCTAGCTCACTCTGTTCCACGCAACTCTAAAATCAATCACTAGAATATGCTTCCTGTCATTATAATCTCTGCTCGGATATTTGTATTTAAAGTCCTGTATTATTCGCGGTCATATCTGGACGTGTGGCCCGGCGGGAGCCTGGCATGATCTCTTGACTTTTCGGTGTATATGCTTTGGGGGGGGGGGGCAATCATGGAAGACGAATTAATAACCAAACTCGGTGTTATTTCATAAATTGACACACTTGTCAAAAGTGCTCAATTTTGGATAAATGGCGACTTTGCTTTCTCCCAGCACACGGGAGTAACACCGAGGGGCTGTTATGAAAGGTGATAGAAAAGGCAAAATCACCTCGCATCCTTTGATTCATTGCTCTGTTACTCTAACCATCAGGCAGTAACACACTGCTTTCGTGGTGGCAATAACTGTAAATAAAACGATAGGGTATTTGTAAATAGCCTTATAAATAAATGCTGTATATAATGGCACTCTGACCCAGTGCTGCTATCCAGAAGCCACGCAAGGGCATTAACTTCGTTATAAAGTCAAGGAGGTTGTTATGTCTGTGTCGCACCTACAAATGCATTCATCTCTATGCTCAAAGAACATCTAGCTCGATCAGCACAAATCTCTCCAAGTACTATGCACAACAGTTCTGGTCACTTGCTTTAATTTCTACTCGGCTTGTTCCCATCGTAGACACACATGTCCCTGTATACCTGTGCTTTGGCGTCATTGACAAAGATTGACATTTTCGGGAGTGCAACAGCGTCCATCCGCACCTTGCACATCCTCACCATTATCGTCCCTGACTAGAACCAAGATTGGCTCAGGATCAGTATTACCCAGGTTAATTCCCTTTATCACTTTAATGCACACTACTAAGCCAGTTGGCTGCATGGCTCGCTGCCCTGTGATCCTCACCTCTCTCAATAAAGTCCGTTGAGCTCTCAAGCCGTCTCCTCTTTTCATTTAGGAAGAATTCATGCTTTGGTCCTTGGTGTGACAGCTCTGAAAAAGGATTGAATGAGCCTTTGGTGTGTAACGAGCTCATGGTGTTATCAGTGAAGGCAGTTTTATGCGCCTTAATGGCGGTACACCTGCTGAAGATTATATCTTTAATGTCATTACACTGCAAAAATCATTTGGCTTTGACCTCGTTGCAGGTAGATTTTCGTTTTTTATTCTTTGGCTAAATTTGCTACGATGTACAAATGCCAAGACGCATGAAAGCGTCAACCTCAGAAATGCACATTTCTGTGACACCGGCGTGACACCAGTGATGGAACATTTTCTATTTGGCAGATAAATAATGTCGGGCTGAAAGTCTACTTTTGAACCTCATCTCAAATTGGCAATTTTACACCAAAATTCACAACATGTATAGGATCCACTGAGAAAATGTCTCCTTCCAGGGCCATGGCGTTGAAGTGCACGTTTGATTACCTTCATTTGAGACGACGAGCGCGGAGCTTGAATCTGCTCGCTCTTAATGAGCATAAATAATATGATTAACTCCCAATAAAATTAATTGGCAGCGGAGGAGCTGCTGGCAGGCCATAGACAAAGCTGGCAAAGAGAGTGTTGTGTGTGTGTGTGTGTGTGTGTCTCTCTGTGCGTGTCGTGTGTGTGTGTCCCTGCTGTGGTGCGAGGAACATTTCTCAAATCATGACCCAGTTCTGTTATCAAACTGAATCAAATGTGTTTTTTTTTCTCACTCTCTCTCTCTCTCTCTCTCTCTCTCTCTCTCTCTCTCTCAGTAGACAGAGAGAAAGAGAGACGGATAGAAATGTGGGCAATTGGCGGTACATCAAGCTACTCGCTTTATAAATTTGCTGACTTTGGTGCTCAAGATGGCGTGGTCCTCTTCACCTACTGCACCAGCTCTCTCTCTCTCTCTCTCTCTCTCTCTCTCTCTCTCTCTCTCTCTCTCTCTCTATCTCTCTATCACAATGAGCTGAGGTATTTGAAATCCTCTGAAATTCTCTTTTTTTTTTTGGCTCAAACAACAGTGATAAGCACCGCGTGAGAGACTTGTGTCCCTCAGCCAGCCTTCCCCCCCCCTTACTTTCATGCTACATCCATCAACACGATGGCAAGACGCTGAAGTGTTTCGTTTGGGGCCAACGAATCCTGAGCAAGAGTATCAAAGAGCCTGGTCGTTG
This sequence comes from Colistium nudipinnis, assembly GCA_016785305.1. Taxonomy (NCBI): domain Eukaryota; kingdom Metazoa; phylum Chordata; class Actinopteri; order Pleuronectiformes; family Rhombosoleidae; genus Colistium; species Colistium nudipinnis. The sequence continues at coordinate 129,999 of JAFBJU010001645.1, forward strand.
ATGAGCGCGTCATGCACGCGCCAGAACATGAAATAAAATGGCTCATTAAATGTGTCATTTGGCGCGTCGTCATTTCCATCCCCATAATGTTCACGCTCGCATCCTTTGCGTGATTCGGGGCCGAGCACCCGCTGTTGCACAAACTCCCAGCAGGGCGCGATGAACGCAGCAGAAGGGGCGTCAACAGGAAGCGGGAATACAGCAACAATGCAAATTCTGGAAGAAAAAAAAAAAAAGTCCCCGCTCAAAATAGCACTCGATTATATAGGCAGGGAGGAGGAGAGGAAAATAAACCCCTCCGGTGCTTGGCAGAAAAGAAAAAAAAGACACCTCGCAGTCCTCTCTATCAAAACTCTCATCCCATCCCTAACTTTGACCTTGTGTTTTCTTGTTGTGGCGTACTTATGTCGCACCTTTTGAATGCAGGTGACTCAATGAGCTCAGAGTGCACTTATTTATTATGTCAACATATGCTGATATCTGACCTTGTCTCGCCTGGCAGGTGTGCAAAAAGCTCCGCCGAAGACGGGTCGGAGAGGGACTATAATAAACCTGCCTTGAGGGGGAATGCAGAGTCAGCGGCGCATTCGGTTGGAGGTTGTGTTTATGAAATGCGACGTGGGCAGGTCGTCTGGCCTCCCAACGAGTCCTTAAGGCCCGGTTTCTTTAACCACCAAATACTCCGCCGGGTTCACCAGCCGGCCGAAGGCTGACGAGAGCAGAGAGACTCTCCAAATGTGTGAACCCGAAATGGTGAGCTGAAAGACGGTAAAACGCTCCCCTGAGCGGGAAAAAAAAACATCTTTCATATAAAACAGCGTGCATGCATAATAATAATAATCTTTCAGCCCTACGGGGCGTACAAATACTCCTGCCATGATATGGACTGAGTTTAATGAGTTTGTAAATTGATTCAAACAACTTGCATTTGCAAGTTAATTGCCTTCCCACAGGAATTATTCATATTTATTCCATGAGACCCGACGCGGCTTACTCTTTAATTCACAGATGTTGACACATCCCGCTTCAGCCGTCGATGACCTTACCTGATTGTGCTATTATTATATATTTTTTGTGGATGTAAGGCGTCCATTGTCTTTTCCTCCTCCTCGTCCGGTGTTGTCCCCGTCCTCAGGTTGCGTTTACGTTCCTACCAGACCCCTGGCCGACCGCGCCATTAAAAATGAAGGCGGTACAGGGAGACGGTATGTTTAATGCATGGTCTCATCTCCTGCCACTGAGTCTACCTCGGGCTTTTTTTCGGTATGCCGCTTGCACAAAACACACTCTCTGTGACGGGGTTTGGGGCGCTACGCGGCACCATCCGGAGGTGAAAGATAAGTGCGCCGAGTTCCAGGGCTTTGAGTCTGAAAAGCAGAAGCCTAGTCTTGTTCTCCGAGGCTCGTACAGGACGGAGAGAGTACAGGCGGGCCCCCGGGTTGACGCGTGAAAGCTGTCTCTGATGCGTGCTACACTGGGAATGGTAGATTTGAGGAATCGCACATGCATCTTTGCTTTCATAGAATGCGCGTTTTAAGGGGAGGCCCTGGGTGATTCGCTGCTTATTCTCACGCACAATGAGTAGAGATCAAGACCGTTTTATTTATGAGGATGGATTCGCTTCAAACCATCGGAGCAGTTCCCAGAATCCTCCAGAATCTCGTAAGAAGAAGCAAACTAAAACATTTACGAAAAAGAGCCACATACTATAATAGACTTAGTACAGCTGTGCAGAATTAAACAATCTGAAGGGATGTTCCTCTCGGTTTTCAATTTCGAAGCAGAGCTGTGTCCTTTTCGGGAATGAGCATTTTGGTGGCTCAGCTCTCAAGAACCTTTGATGACACAAAGAAAACAATAAGTATTAGAGAACCCTTCATAAAACGTGATTTATTCAGCACTTTCATTTTAAGGTGTAATACGATGTCACGTCCAAATCAACTCTTTAGCCAGCAGAATTGGCCGCATCCTGCATTATAGTCAGCATTACTGTACTAGAAATGTCAGATAATATTTAAGACACAATCTTTTATAGCCTGGACTCGCTTCAAAAAATCTTCTTTTTTTTCCCAAAGGGATAACAAACTAATTTACTAAATGAGCCTGTAAATCATTTGATTGGTGGAGAGGCTACTTTAACAGTCCACAATGGCATTTTTGAAGTTGTTTTCAACCGTTGTTTGGATTAATGCTATTTTGGTTGGATTGATTGTGAGCAATCATGCCAACTATTACCTCGCAATAACCTCGCATCAGAACAAAATCAGGTGCTCAGCACATTTTCGACGCAAATTTGGGCATCCAATCAAATGGCCCGTAACCTTAACGTGACCTTTTCCTGCACCTGCTTTCACCCAACACCGTCACCACAACTTCACCCTTCAATTTGATTTTTACAGCACTTCAACCAGCAAAAGGGTGCCACTTATATGTTTTTTCTCCTCCTTCCACTTCATCGTTTTAAATTGCAACGATTACTACGCATCATTTCGATGTTATTGCTGGCCTCTCGTCTCTGAAGGAAAATCAACAGAGGTCAAGCAGTGCAACTCATAGACAGGGTCATGAGGTTTTGGCTCTTTGCTGGAGGCGAGGGTTCTCTTATCGATGTCCTGTTGTTTTAATCAGCTGGGTTTAAAAAGGTTATCTGGCTTTTGTGCTCACTTGTTAATGACTGGGGTTTATGGTGATTTATCTCCGCCCAGGTCTGCTACTTTGCATTAGTCGCGTGGCCAAGGTCAAGCGCCATAAGTGTAAAAGCATTTTTTGCCAAGTGTGCCGGTCCGATGAGTTTCTTGTCCACTTTTCCCTTCAGAGGAGACGTCGCGTGAAGCGTAGTCCACGTCAGCATGATTGGCGTGTTCTACATGGCCCTGCAAATGCAGAGACAAGTTGTTTTATTGCTAGCACCCAAAATGTTTTTTTTATTTTTTTTATTTTATGACTATAAAGTGAAATCGCAAAAGTTAAAGTTGTAGCTTCGGCTAAGTTGGATCAAAATGTACGATTCTTTGCTCTCGGGTCCTTCGTGTGACCTTGCCCCAACCCTGCCCCTACGGCTGCGTGTTTCTTCTCAAGCATACGTGATTGGAAAGTGCGTCGCCACAGGTCCCTTTTCTGCCTCGCTTTGCAAACCTGAGCAGTCCCTTAACGGCTTCCAAATGCACATGCTCGGGAAACTTGAAAGCTTACTTCAGAACCCATTAAGTCACTAAGAAAAGGATTTGAAATCCACTGGACGGGTTTTCTTTGCACTCTCTCCCCCATGGCTCGTATCACGATGCATTTGTGGATCTGAGATATTAATTTTTCAACCACTACTCTGCCTCAGCTTTTTTCTCTGCATATACAGTATATATATATATATTTCATTCACATTCTCTTGTTCTATTCCCTCAAAGGAAACTCTAAGGTGGCCTGCCCCTGTGTTTTTGTGTCATTGGCGACTAGTCTATTGAACTGAAATTGCGTCATAGACTTTGGGGTTTCGGTCTTCAAGGCTCAGGGAGTCGAGGATAATTGGTGCTGATCTGTTTTGCTGAAGATGCACCGCTGGCTATCCGCCGGAGCTACTTTGTGTTTCTCTTGCCGCCAAGTCAACAACTCCGTGGTGTCAAACCGAAGAAAGCAGCGTATTCAGCATAGTGAAGAATCAGCAAGAAAAGGGGGAAGAGCGGGTAATAAGTCTTGCCTTGCCTCTCATGGTTTTTACAAAGGAAAGTGCAAGCTTTTGAGAAAGAGGGTCGAAGGAGGCAGGATGCGACTTTAAGAAGACAGAGCACCCAGATGAAGACAGTGGGAAATGCTGGGGTTAAAAAAAAAAAAAGGTTTATTCTCTCGGTTGTGATATTGATGTAGGACCCGGAAAAAGAAACTGTCTGCACTGCATAAAAAAGTGCAGACTGCTCACCGTATGTGACTATTTCAAGCTTCAGTAGATGTCAAGAATCAAAAGGCGGAGATTTGCAAAAAATACCAGTCAGCCCCCCCCCCCCCCGACCTGAAAACTAAGAAGTAAAAAAGTGAAATGCACAGTGAAGGAGGTTGTGTGCCAGAAGTATCTTGACTATGATGTATAGCGGCATCATAGTCAAGATACTTCTGGCACTGGGGAGACTATCTGATTGCCAGATCTGATAGCCTCTGTGCTAGATTGATCTGTGATCTGTATCACTGACCGATGTCAATGCCTCCCTCTGTCAGGCGGCCCTTACAAGAGACAGACGTGAGACTTACACCTCCTGAATCCTCCCCTTGCTTTCTTATGGTATTACACTATTTTCCGCTCATCTATACACCAAAGCAATATCGATATTGTACCATCCTGAGGATGATAAGAGTCGGATAGGTCGCCTGTGGATAATAAGCAGGTAATTGTTTTGTCAGGTTAATAATGTAATTAAGGTGCACGCCCCCTGATAGGATGAACAACAGCTTGTTATATCCCGAATAGAGGCCGCCCCACAACACACTGGGACGGAGGTCATCCAACTGGCAAGAGAATACAATTATTTTAGGTCATAGATAATTGTTTTCATATTTTCTAAATTCCTTTAGTCAGTCTCTCCGTCGTTAAAGATGTCCTGCACTCTGAAGTGTGGTCCATTTGTTTTGCCTGGATTGGAGGCCAACTGTAATAGAGCGTGCTGCTTCCTCTCCGCTCATATTCCCCTCCTTATCCAATCCCATTAAGGCTGACGCTTCAGGAAATAAGAGTGCCTCCTGGTAATGAAGAAATACATTAACTAAGCTACAAAACGGCCTCACTGCACAAAGCCTATTTTCTCCTTCACTAATCCCCAACATCTTTCTGTAGATCTAACTTTCAGTTGTATAGGATTGGTTATGTTTTAATATATAAAATGCACAGCCATTTAGTAATGATTCAATTCAGTTAAATTACATTTTAGTCAAAGTCCAATTGGGAAGATTCCATCATTTCATTGAATCTGTAGGTCAAAGTAAACATTTTGCCCTGTAAGCTTTCTTTCCAGCTCTTCAAGGCCTAGATTGGGAATATTAACCCGATTATGAAGTGTGTCCCTGTTCTTCCCGGTCACCATTTAAAGCTTAAGTTTCCCACTTGTTTATGCATGACGGTAAGTAATCCACATACAGCAGCCTCTGCTGACTGGAGTAAAAATATCAGCAGCTCAGATTAAATGTGTCTGGATTGATACAGCCAATAAAGCAAAAAAAATAAAATACTCAATACCTTAATGATTTATGAAAAAAAAATCAAACAATCCACAGGTGTGTGGATCATCTATATTTCACGGTGGGAATTGTGTGCATGTTCTTTATCCTCTCAACCTTTACACGCTGTATGCAAACGGTCTGATTACATGTCTATTTATTGCTCACGAAGGTAGGTGGATAAATTGATATGTCACGAATGAAAGGTTACAGACATTAATGTGGACATCAGATGTTGCCAGTAAAACATTTGTATTTACTTGTACTATGCTGCCACCCAATGGACTGTTAAGAACATGCGAAAAATGTGTCTGGTACTGAATGACTTGGTTACATGCATTTGTTATTCTTAAATTCTTATTTTATTTAAGATGATGTATATATATTTCAATTGTTATATACATATCCTGCACTACTCTACAGTGTGCCTCTACATTCCATTATTACCAAACTCAGCAGTCAAACAGACACAAATAAATCACAAAACAACCCTGTCACTTTTATCCAAATTTATTTAACAACAAAAATGGGAACGTGTGAAGGAGAGAAAAAAAATATCCTTTCAGATTCATTTCTTTGCAGCTTCCTCCTCCTTTGCGTAGTTCTTGATGATCTCCTCCTTCTTGGCCAGCAGACGCTCTTCTCTGCGTTTGCGGGCCTCCTTTGTCTTTGAGCGACGAGCCTCAGCCTGGTCACTGCATGGGTGAAGGATGGAGGAGAATTAGTTCACTTACACAATGTAAAAATGCCCTTTTACTATTTGAAAAAAGTTAATTTAAGAAGCTTCCGCATTCACTTAAGGAAGCGTAAAAGTGAAAACAAGCAACTTACGAGAGAAGCTTCTTGCGAGCCTTGTCTGCCTTCATTTTATGGATGTGCTCCATCAGGATGCGCTTGTTCTTGAAAACGTTTCCCTTGGCCCTCAGGTACAGGCTGTGGTACCTGGTGGAAACGGGAAACACCGAAACGTATATCAAAAGTGGAATTTAAACTCAACTGTTCTTCACTGGCAATGAGGGTCGAAGATCGTACTTACATGTGCCTGTCAATTTTCTTGGACTCCCTGTAGCGACGAAGAAGACGACGCAGGATTCTCATGCGGCGCATCCATGACAGCTTTTCTGGCATACGGGCATTGGCTGTTCCCTTTCTCTTACCTGTGCCAAGGAGAGAAGCGTAAATTAAATGCAAAAAAAAGGAAGTGGCAGTGCCAAACGATTATTGATCTACTTAATACAGTTTCCCTCAAACTACGCACCATAACCCATGTGACGCCCCTTGCGGCGTGCCAGCGTGTTCTTGCGGCAACGAGCACGGGAATGGACCGTCACAGGCTTCCTGATGATCAAGCCATCCTTTACCAGTTTTCTGATCTGCTGGCCTGCAGAAAAAAAGACAATTAATGGAGAAAGAAAATGAGTTAGTTTAGGGAGTCCAGGTAACAGATTTACAGAGAGAACACCATTTAAGCTTACAAAAAAAAAAACTTACGAGAGTTTGCGTTGGCAATCTCATTGGTCTCATTGGGGTCCAACCAGACCTTTCCCTTGCCACAGCGCAGGACACTGGACGCCAAGCGTTTCTGGAGCCTGAGCATGCTGGTTAAAAAAAGATAATATTAGTGCATGATTCTAGAGTTGACTCTTATGAGAATTATCCAGGTTTCTGTTTGGACTTGTGGTACTAACTAAACTACTAATGAGTTTAATGAGTCTTTAAAAGTTATTCAACAATCGGCCTTCTGTCTGAAGACGTCCAAGGTACTTCAAAGTGCATAAGTGCAATATACTGTCATATTTATATGTGTATAGGGTTAGCGCTTTAATTCACTTGTTAAAAGAAAGACGGGACCCTGAAATAGAAGCTCTGGGGAGATTTGACTCATAATAGAATACGATACAGTCCCGATATCGTTACTTACTTAATTAGAATATTGGCATAAACAAGACGCATGTTATTTAGTTTGAGTGTCTGTAACGTGTTGTGACACGGCTCGATTAATAACTTAGCTAGGTGAGCTCAACAACACAGGCCCGAAACGTATTCTGAAGGGAATGGAACGACTCTACTGTCAACTCCATGTCAAAAGGGCCCTGACTCTTCCACCGTGCTTAAAATAACACATTATACAATCATCTATATGTTTTGCTGATTATAAATGTATATTTATAGGCCAGGCGTTTAGCTTACCTCATGGCTGCCGCTAGCTTGATAGAAACAGAGGAAGCAGAAAGGCTGAGTTCTTACCATTATAGCTGTCGTCACGTGGGTGACTTAATTGGACCAGCATCAGAAAATTGCCAATATGAGTAATATCAGTTGAGTTGTTACGGTAGGTGTTATGATTTGGCTCATAATATGAAGTTTAATTTAACAAATGTGCATACATATATAATTTACTCTGTCATAAACGTATACCGAGTCAATCGAGTGACCCCCCTCCTCATTGGACAGTGGTACGGTCTGATCAAATGTATTTCAAGCTTCTGATCGCCAGAGGGCGCGCTACCCCAACGGCCCAATTTGTTAAAAGGTTTGGGTTACACTTTAATGTTTTATTTTATTTTCTACGTCTTTCGATCTTTGGCAATAGGTGCCAGAATTCACATCTTTTATGTGTGTGGGATTTTTTTTTCAAGCAGACTACACTGGACCTTTGATATAAAGGTTCCACAGGTACACACATATATGAAGAACAAGGAAGAAGGATGATGTAAAGAGCTTTTAGACAGAAGTTTAGACATTTCAGAGAGTGACATTTTGCAGCTGATGCAATGAATGAAGCGTAGACACGCTGCCACCCTCCGGCCACTGGATGGACTACAACCCACGACAACGACGCTCACGCTCCTTCCTCTGCACTCACATCGTCACCACGGTCTGTCCTCTGAGGACAGTGGACACACGCAGCGCGTGGACACCCAGGGACGGCCCGAGTCCAACACACCAACTGACCGCAGCGCAGCCGACGAGTGTGTTTCTGAGATATGATTCAGCGCAACACAATATTCCAGGTAAGCGAGGTGTCGCTGTCTCCAGAGCCCCGGCTAGCTTGCTAATGCTACTAGAGCTGTGGGTGTAAGTAACGCGGCGCGCACATTGTCCAGGAGACAATAACTGCAACGTAACATCAGTCGGAGATGAACAGCCCGTGGACGCGTCTTCTCTGGCTAAAGCCGAATCACGCCAAAGCTCCTTTCAGTGGTTTAACCTGACCCAGTTGACTACAAATAGGAATTTGAGTTGCAAAATGAGCCCGGGATAGACTATGATCTGACAGTGATCTGCCATGTGTGCTGCAGTGCTGCAGTGGTATAAATTAAACGATTGTTAACTCGTTTTTACTGTCGGGTTTTCTCAGCGGAGCCAGTGTGGCTGCGGGTCATGTGTGTGTGTGTGTGTGTGCACGCGCAGTGACAGAAACCGTTAACCGGGTTAACACGCTAACCCCACAAAAAACTGGAGCCATTAGATTTGATCTGGCAGATCGATCTGAACACGGCCGCGCTCGGTTCAAATGTGTGGCCGTGGCTGCCCGGTGTGTGTGCAATTGTTGTCTGCTCCGTTAGTTAGTGTATATCTGCACACTCCATCTGTCACACACAGACTTCTCCTGTCTGACCTGCTTATCACAAACAGCCTGCAGCGTGTGAGACGGATTAACCCAGTGGTGTTCCCTGTGCATGAACAGGGGTCTAAAAGGAAAAATACAATGGGATTAGGGAAATGCCACATTTGTTCAGTATTATTTGACAGTCCCTATATTGTGTATAATATTTCATAGTAAACTTGATAGGGAATTTAAAAAAAATAATAATAATAAATCAGAGCCGCTGTTTCCTTAATATTTTCCTGCCTGCCAAAAAATAAAAAAAGATCCAAGCCGGCATAAGTCGAATATATTTACTGACCAGATTCATATTAGAGAGACATTTTTATTTAATCCCTGGCCTTGAAGGGAGATAATATTTTTTCTATTATGGCTGTACATCACCCGGTTTATTTACTCGATGTTGGAAACCTAAATAGGCTACCCCAGTGTTCTACCATATCCCAGCTGCTCCTTATTCTTCAACTTCTTTGTTTGGCTTCCAACAAAGTCACCCCATCCAGCGGAGTACTCACGGTCATTCACCCCCTCTTTTGAATAGCGGCTTTCCCCTCATCAGTGTGCGCATCAACTGCCAGCACCACAACACGACCAAAGCACAGCTCCTCAGAGTGCATTTGTTCACTTTTTTCTTTTTTTTTTTTTAAGGGGAAAACATTTTTTCCCAGACTCAAGCATGTGTGCTGTTTGCTTTGGGCTTACCCGGAGAAATGTCCTCGCATACACATACTGTACAATGTTTGTAGGCATGTGAGCCTTCATTCACAAAATGACTCTGAATTAACTGATGAAGGACACTGGGTGCAGTGTTTTCTGCGAAATACCTTTGAACCGTCTTTTGCATGTTGTCCTTGTCTCAGTAGGCCATCAGACCCAACGTACAATCTTTATTTTTGGGTCAATGTGCAAATATTTTGGTTGCTTCAGTACCTCATGACAACAACTTGATAGAACATGCATATTGTGTTTTCAGTAGTTTATCTTTGTGTGTGTGTGTGAGTGTGTGTTTGTGTGTATAACACACATGTTTACTCAGAATATTTGATATTACCATTGCATCTTAGTTGTTTGCCTTGAAATTTAGAAACATATTGTTTACTAAAGCACCGAAAAATGTAAAATGCTGGACAAAAACTAGTATCCCGCTGCAGTCGCCACATCATTCACCAGTTAATAACAACAACAGGCAGCCCGGGGCGATGTCTGAGTTTTTTTTATATTGTGTTTGAAGGTATTTGGGGCCCAGATTCTGCACACCACCACCACAAAGGATTAGCAAGACAATAACATACTGTCAGACAACATGTGCGACGTTTATGAGGTCATTGAGTTCGCCCAGTGACCTGCATCTTAAGAAGATTGTCAAAATCATAATCAGTCCGACAAATGATATATCACTGACTTAAACAAAAAAGGAAGTACATTGCGTAAGTGCGTCTAAATATATAATAATATTCAACCAAAACTGTCTCGTTAGATGGCTAATAACAGTCTCTATGAGACAAATGATTTTCAAAGATGCTTCAACGTGTAGTAATGGTAATGGAATGTAATAATCCACTAGTGATATTTAAAGTGCTGTAGGCAATTGGCAAGATTTAGTTTAGCATAATCTGTCGTAGTGAATACTTTGCACACTGGAAGCAAGTTTTTTGTCTTAAAGAAGCTCCAGAAAGTTGGAATAGCTCATGAGCAACACAGCTGCTTCCAAAGGTGGACGAGTAATTTTATGTCATGAAACAGGGAGAATTCCAGGCATTCCCGATTTTGTGTTTCACAAAGGTGGTTCAGATGGTTGGGCGTGTAATGCGCGTTCTGCTGCAGACCAGGCTTTAAATTGGGGCTGGGTGAAACAATGCAACCCTTTACGCAATTTGGAAAATCTGGTCTAACTGGAGCAGGTGTACACTGAACCCACCTCATACAGAAGTGATGCATCATGTGGGAGGGACCACATTAGAATGCACATCGTTAACATGAGGCTAATGTCATCTGGAAGCAAAGGTTGCAGATTTTGGAGAGCTACGTTTATATATTACAGCACCAAGCTCGAGAATGCAAAAGAAAGTATGTTTAAAACACTATATATAAATATTCAACACTAACTGGGTATTTACTCCAAGCTTTGGTGGTGGTTATTCTGTTGCAATCCACCGGTGTCTCTCTTTAGCTGACATGTCACACAAAAAAGTGAGTCAACGCATTTTCTTATCACTCGTGTGGATGAAGGCTCGCAGATATTGCGTTGTGCTCATCCTATGGAGCGATGGCTGTGTTGACATTGCTTGAAAAAACTTGACCCTGTCTGCGCGTGTGTTCGCCAGCTTGCCAGCTAGTGGTGTGTGACCTGGGAGGGAGAGCGAAGACGGCGGAGAAAATGGAGCCGTCAGACGGCTTGTTGCTGCAGGTCAACAACGGGGAGCAGTGGTGCAACCGCTGGAAGCATCCCAACGATGACTCGGTAAGCATGCGGCCCCGCGTCAACGATTCCACCTTCGTGGATCCATGTCGTGTGATATCGCGTGCGTTTGACCTTGCCTCAGCATTCACAACTTGCCATGTGACATAGAGCAGGCGAGGCGCGCCATTCCTTTACCCTGAATGATTTTCGGGCTTGCCTCTGTTCGAAGGACCGCAGCACCAGCCCCTCGGTCCTGCGCTGTGTGGCCAGCATGTGGAAGGAGGGCCTGCTGAACAGGAAGAGGCCCTTTGTGGGCCGCTGCTGTCACTCATGCACACCGCAGAGCTGGGTACGGTTACACCACGGCTAATGAACTTGCACATAACTTCATTTGCTCCCCTCCAGTCAGGTTTTGTGTATTGGGTTTGTTCCAGTGTGACTTTTCTGTGGTTAAAAAGAAAAAAGGGGATCGATATGCAGTGGACTGCGCCCACCGATAAGTCCACCGAGCATCTGAACGCGTCTCTAAATATAAAGATTTAAGATAGATATAAAGATTCCACGACCAGAGAGCGAGCACAATAATTACCATCTAACCATATAACACAGGGTTGGGTCAAGAAAAATCATATCAGATCCCAACAAGTTTCTTTGATGGCCGACAATAAATGAAGTACGAAAATGGAAAATGATAATTTCTTACATGGATTATTTCCTTGAAGTTCTTCCCTCGTCTCTCTTCCAGTCAGTAATCATTTTTGGTTCCGTCACAGGAGAAGCTCTTCAACCCGAGCATTCCGTCCCTGGGGTTGCGCAACGTCATCTACATCAACGAGACCCACACCAGGTGAGCGACGCAAAAACATTAACTTCCCGCCTAGCTATTGGGGTTTCACACATTTCTTTGGCATTTGATGGTCCCTCAATAGCCCCCCCCCCCCTTTACAACAGCCAGATGAGTAACACCTCTGTTTACAGTACAGTACACACCTCACAAGACAGCCACCGGCTACCCTCACAAACTGTGTATAAAAAGTCAAGAGGACCCGATCTGCGAAACTGCGGCGAGACAGACAAGATTAACAATTTAAACGTTTTGTTAGTGGAAACCGAACACATGCATCCAGTAACGGAGCCAGTCGTACAAAACTCAACAAGACACCCCAATGCCTCAGCCCCAAACAAATTAAACATGAGTTTGGTATTTATCTTAACAGCTCGCCTGTATTTTCCAAGCCCAACGAGATTCTTTGCCTACATGTTCCTCACTCAACACCAACGCTGTCATGCAGTGAGTGTGGTTAATCATGTCTAACGCGATCAGTATTGTATTATTATACCATTTTATATATATAATGTAGTATACAGTCTGAATTTACTTTAACACGGTCGTTGCCATTGGTGTGAAAGCTGCGCGTAATGGATACTGTGGCCTGAGCCACTCACTGGCTTCTGAAAATGTGATCAGTTACCTGGAAATCTTTGTAACCAAATATGGGCCATTTGTGAGCAAAATTTGTGAGTTAAGCCTTTTTTAGTTTTGTGTGACGAATGGCAAAAGAGACGTGTTTTCACAGATTCTACATCAGATACCTCACACGGAGCATTTGTCTAAAAGTACACTACAAGTGTGTTTAAAAAAAAATAAATTAAAAAATGTTCACACAGTATGTTTTCTAATTGTGTTGCTTTGTCTCCACTGGTGTCTACCCGCTCATGCAGACAGCGGGGCTGGTTGGCGCGCAGGCTGAGTTATGTGCTGTTTGTTATGGAGAGAGATGTCAACAAGGACATGTTCACCAGGAACGTGGTGGACAACGTGCTCAACAGCAGCAGGTAGGAGTCAAATGTAACCCAAGATGCTCGGAGAAACAAAGTTACAAAGTTCAGCTTAAGTATCATGAGACTACGGAGTGGCCTTTTGTGTGACCCTTGGCCGTACTAGCCTTATTAGGCCACACAAGATGCGAAAATATTTTTTGTATTATGTTTGGGTTTCAAAGCACACAAAAGGAGAGCCAGATGGGATCTAATTGATGAGACAAATACGGCACTCGGCCGTTTTGCATGATGATGTTTGCCGTCTGGAAAGTGCAGCCTCATGTTTGTGCGCCGTTTCTTTTCTCTTTTTTTTTTGATCACAGCGTGGAGGCCGCTATGGCGGAGGTCACCGCAGATTTGGACGATGCAGCCGGCCAGCCTGGCCAGGAGCACAAAGCGAAAAGCAAAGTGAAGCAGAAAGCCAGGGCCTTCCTCCAGGAGATGGTGGCCAACATTTCACCAGCCTTCATCAGGTGCATGTACAGCAGAAACCTCCCATGTTATTGTTGACGCTTAACCAAACAGAGAAAAGTAATTGTACTGTAGTCCGATTAATGCAGACTGGTGCACGTCATATCGCCACAGCTACAGTTCTGTATTCGTATGTGTCTATACTACATATTGGCTATTCTTTTTTGTTCAGGATGACAGGGTGGGTTCTCCTGAGGCTCTTTAACGGTTTCTTCTGGAGCATCCAGATCCACAAAGGTCAGCTGGAAATGGTCAAGAAAGCTGCCACAGAGGTCGGTAACAAACTCTCAGATAATAAATGGGACTGTCATTCAAGATTCATGCACAACACGTTCTGCTTCACCAAATTCCCTCGACACCGACTAAATGTTCTGCGCTCATTCGCGAATGATCTGTGTCTTGTCTTTACAGCAAAATGTGCCCATGGTCTTCCTCCCCGTTCACAAATCCCACATTGACTACCTGCTCATCACCCTGATCCTGTTCTGTCACAACATCAAAGCGCCACACATCGCGGCCGGAAACAACCTGAGCATCCCTATCCTCAGGTAAAAGGCCCATGAAGCCTCATGTCGTGTTTGATCTGGAAACAAAGTGTATTTTCTCCTCTCTGTGAATGGAAAGACCAAAAGGAGGTTGACGTCAGACAAAAAGGAATTCCCTGGGCATAGAATAGAGAGGATGTTGGCTCAACTACAACACTGATTTTATATTGATGGAATTGAAATACCTGTTCAACCTGTTATTGTCCTATTGTAAATCACACTGATCTTCTGTGCTACATTTGTGATCATGGTATAGGTCAAATATTAACCATTCTGTTCTTAAAAAAATAAAATAAAATCAAGATAGCCCCACATAAGATGTCTTTAGGTCTTCACAATAACATTTAAAATAGTTTGATTTAGAGACATTGATGGACAATATGTGATGACGATTTTCTTTAACCCCCCCCCCAGCACTCTGATCCGTAAACTAGGAGGATTCTTCATACGACGGAGAATGGAGGAGACTGGGGACGGCAAGAAAGACATTTTGTACAGATCCCTCTTACATGCAGTGAGTCTCAAGAGTCTATTCATCTTCTATGGTAAAGGTCGCGTAAACATGGTTCCTAAGTTTAGTGGACGTCTGTGGATTATGTGACGAGATTATGCAACTGCGGCTTGGCTTTATTCTTTTCCGCTCTGTGCTCGTCCCATTACTGAGTGATGGACGTGAGGATTTAAAAGCTTTTCTTATATAATGTATAATGTTGGCCCTGCAATTTCTTCTCCATTCCTTGTCTTCATTTCTTTTCATCATTGCCTTTACAACTGTGACGCATCTCAAGAAAGGTGCTGGTGCAAAATCTTTTTTTTATTTTTTGCTCATGAGCACATGAGCAAAAAACCTGAAGTAGAACTAATGCGCTAATGATTATTAATGTTGTATTTTGTCACCACAAGCTGCTTGTATTATGGGTACTCCTAATTGAGCTTTAGATAAATAATTAGGAGACTTGGGGGATTTACATAATTACGCAGGGCTATTGGAATTAAAATATGACGCATGCCTGGAGTTTATGGGAGACAACAGAGAATAATGAAAACATCCCGGTGTGTGTATTTTCCCTCTAAAATACGTTTGTATTGTGCCTGTAACATAAGAGTTATCAGCTGAAGACACGAGCCACTGTAGATTAAGTTGATATTTTTTCTTCTTTTTTTTTTTTTTACTTCCAGTATAGCTTATCGCACATCCTGCCGAGCAAGTGTACAGATTTGTGACAGGGTGGGCTATGCACTGCGTTGACTGAAGATAGGTTTAAATCTTACAAGCCCCTGTTGCTCACTTGCAGAAATATAACTTTTAAAAGCCCCCTACAGTGGAAGCAATAAAAAAAGGAGCCGTGCACAGCCGTGGTGCTGTCGCGAATGCCGAACCTGGACGTCCACTCTCGTCACAGCTTACTCGGAATGCCAAAGGCTCGGGTCTATTTCAGGACAAAGCATTTCTTCTCAAACGTTTCTAGGCAGCGAGAGACAGCTGTGTACACATTGTACACGGGGGGGGGGTACCGTTGCACAACATGGCGTCTTTGGCAGGTGCTCAGTCCTAGTGCCTGTGACTTAAGCACAAATTTCTAACTCGTCTCCGGGCTGCATGCAGCAGCTGCACATCATTTACTTTGCTTGACTTCCACTACGTAAAGGAGTCTAGTTCATGCGCAAATATTGCAGCAAAGTTTCCCGTCAAGTGTTTTTCCTCTCACCGCCGCATTTCTCTCTGTTCTTCCATCCTTCAGTACACAGAGGAGTTGCTGCGTCAGCAGCAGTTTTTGGAGGTGTACCTGGAGGGTACGCGCTCTCGCAGTGGTAAGCCGTCCACGGCGCGCGCGGGCATGCTGTCCATCGTCGTCGATGCCCTGTGCACGGGGTCCATCACAGACGTGCTGGTGGTGCCAGTAGGCATCTCCTACGACCGCATTCTTGAGGGCAACTACAATAGTGAGCAGCTGGTGAGCGTGCGGACCGCGTCTTTTATTTGTGAGCGCTTTTGCTTTGTCATTAAAGAAAACACACAGGCGATACTAACATTTTATGCGGCCATGAATTTGGGACATGCGGGGGAAATCGGGGAACAAAACATTTAATTTCCGTGAAACAGTTGAAGAGGGTTCTTTTTTGCAACAAATGTGTGTCTTTGTTTTTTGTTTTTTTGTTTCTTTTTTTATGGATCATCATCAAACTCTGTGTGATCCTCAATCCCTCCAGGGCAAGCCCAAGAAGAATGAGAGTTTGTGGGGAATAGCGTGCGGCGTGTTCAGGATGCTGAGGAAGAACTACGGATGTGTGCGCGTTGACTTCAACCAGCCTTTCTCCCTCAAGGTGACGGATCGCAGATCTACTTTTATGAAATACAACTACTGCCGTCAATGCCCCATAGAAGTCTGAAATCTTTGATATAATCAAACTGTCATTAACTAAAAAATGTTTTACTATAGATTCAGTTTTGTAACCACGAATATTCATGATTTTCTTCTGTCTCAAACAAAGGAGTACCTGGGCAGCCAGAGAAGCCGTCATATTCCACCACCAGAGTCCCTGGAACACACCTTGACGCCTATCATTATTTCTGCACAGTAAGTGTAAACATCCCCTCTCACCGTACCCCCAAGAGTCCACACCTGACTTCTCCCTCCTGCTACTTCATCTGACACATGAGCACAGCACTTGAGCACTTGGCTTAATCAGAAGGGGTCACCTCAGTTCAGCGAAGTCCCTTCTTAACAAAAGCGCTTTTGTTATATAGTGTTAGCCCGGCTATTTTCTCTCTGTTCCCAGTGGTAGTTAGTTATTAGGCCATTATTCAAACCAATAACTATCTCGGGCCCAATTTCAGTCGCTGAATTATTAATAGTCAGTGTCACATGCCGAGTAGATGTGTATGCCAGTAGTTTTGACTGATACTGTCAAGCCTGTCTCGTCGGAAAAATGTTTGGCTGACGCATTTAATGACTGTGCCATATGCCCCGGGAAAAAAAAGAGACTGGGAAAAAATGGTTTAAACATTCCCCAGGAGCAATGTTAACGCAATGTTTTTGTGTTAAATGAAGAAATATTACACCAGGCAAGCTCAAGCCTTTTTGACGCCCTTTATTTTGGTCTTGAAATATTTTCTAAAATATCTCAATGAAATATTATCAACAATAACAACTTGGACATGTGATTTTTGGTTATATGTCGTAGCGCTTATGATGATTTTCAATTTTGCCACACACTTGAGCAGCACGTTTGACTAAACCCTCAAGAGAAAGAGAAACCAACGGCGGAAAGCTGGTTTTGTACTGCAAACAAAATCTGTAAAGCGGGACAGGTTGACATAATGGGACCACTTTATAACTGCATGTACAACTTACACTGTGATTATTCCCGTAGGCCTGATGCTCAGCCGTTTGAGGGGCAGGGGGAGGAGCAGATGAACAGAGAGCTGCCCGATGACATCTTCAGGCGACAACTTATCAACAACCTGGCCAAGCACGTCCTCTTTAGTAAGACGTTCACAATCGTGCAGCTTGTGATTGAAATGCTCCAAAATGGAAACATTGGCAGCGTCTACGGGGTTTTCATTTGATCAGAGGGCGTGAGTCATCACAAAGCAAACAGCAGGAGACCGTAGTCAGCGAAAATTAAAAATAGATAAATGTATATTAAATGTCAGGGCACATGATTCCTGCTTTTAGAGGCGCTCCTCTTATCTTTTGTAAGTGCGGGGCTCTCCTCGCGATAGAGGAGGGGGCACCTGCTTACCGGGGGAAAGGGCAGCTCCCGTGAAACGCTATCCATCATCCTGCCTCTTTTAATTGAAATCCATCCGCTTCACATCACTCAAGGTGTTCTGTCCTAGGGTAGCACCACAGAAACTGCTCCCCTCCGGAGAAATCAGCGGCATGTTTTTTACCCTCGACCAATCGCAGCCCCTCCAGCTGGATGGCATGTTGTTTTGAGCCAATCGGAGGAAGGGGAGGACAGAGAGTCGGGAGAGGGGAGGGATGCTTTTACCAGTGCGCACAAATGCTTTACACCCATGAACTTGAACTGTCTTTGAGATGACCAATAGTAACCTCAGCACGCCCAGTGTTTCATTCTAAATTATACCGAAGGAAATTAAAAAAAATATATATACATATATATATATATTTATTTTAAGCCAGTAGTTGGGAACAGTGATTATATTTTTATGTTCCAACATACTGTCTCTCATATATTTTTATAGTTAACATAGACACATTCATTCTGAATAAAGTGACTTGTTTTCATCTTTGACCGAGATCACAGCTCTACAATCTTTCTTGATGGCATCACTTCACCCAGAGACGTTTCCACTTTGATTTGTCATCTTTTGTTCTGTGTCTGGCTCATTGTCACATTTTTCCGACACAGCGGCCAATAAGTCCTCGGCGATCATGTCCACCCACATCGTGGCCTGCCTGCTGTTGTACAGACACAGACAGGTGAGTCTGGCTGTCTTTTCTTTCCCCTCTGCGTCTCCCCACCCCACCCATTGTATTTCTCCATTACACCAAGGTGATCCAAATGTCACATACCGCTGCATAGTTGTAAAAGATCTCACTCTTCCTGCATGTGCACGCTAGTGGTGAGCCTCTGCCCTCTGCTGGCACACTGCAGTGGGAAACGCACAACAAGGCCCCTCTAGCACTCTCCGTTGCACTGAATCTGGCTTTATTCCGCGCGCCATCACCTTTTTTTTCCCGGCTTTCCTTGTATTTGGAGCTTATGTCTTTCATCCTCTTTCGCTCCAGGGGGTGGTGCTGTCCAAGCTGGTGGAAGACTTCTTCAACATGAAGGAGGAGATCCTCTCACGGGACTTTGACCTGGGCTTTTCGGGGAACTCGGAGGACGTGGTCATGCGTGCCCTCCACCTCCTGGGGAACTGTGTCAACGTGACCAGCAGTGCAAACCGCAACGGGGAGTTCACCATCGCACCCAGCCAAACCGTACCAGCACTTTTCGAGCTCAACTTCTACAGCAACGGCCTTTTCCACGTCTTCATTTCCGACGCACTCATTGGTATGTTGATCCGTGTTAGTATTAGTTAAGTATTTAGTAATTAGCAGAACATAAGGGTCTCCTTCCTGAAACAGCTTCAGTTTCATCCCGAAACTCAAATTTCTGTTCTCATTTGTCTCCAGCCTGTAGCATCCTGTCACTGCAGCGAGACCTGGCCGTTGAATCAGAGTCTGATCACCAGTCTGGTGATTTCTGTCGCTCCCTCCTCAGTCAGGAAAGACTCATCCGCAAGGCGGCCGGGCTCTCCCGCTTCCTTAGCAACGAAGTGACGGTGGCTCCTGTGAGTCCCGCCTGTTTTTTTTAACCGATTGTTGTTGACTATGTATACTGAAGAAATACGAACATTTTGCCAAAATCAACGTGTTTTTTTCAATGTTCCTCTGTCTCTCGTCCTCGCCATCCCACAGCCCTGTCAGACGATTTACCAGGTTTTACATGATGCCGTGACCCGGCTGATCCAGTACGGAGTTCTCTATGTAGCAGAGGTCAGTTTATACACACAACCCTCACTGTTGGTGGGGGGAAAAAAGACACTGGCCAGTGTGGCTTATTTTAGAAGTTATATATTATATTATAGACATATTGGGAAGCACCGTTAACTATTATTGCATCTGTATCCATGGTGGGACTTTTCAATAAGCCAGCTGTTCCATCATTTGTGTGTTAGGAAGAACAGGAGGAATTGAGTCCGAGCCCCACGGAGGAACCTTGGTCCAAAAAGTTCCCCGAGCCCCTGTCCTGGAGAAGCGACGAGGAGGATGAGGACAGTGATTTTGGAGAGGAGCAGAGAGACCGCTACCTAAAGGTCCAACTTTAAAAACTTACACTCAAACAGAGTCAACATATTTAAAAACACGCAATGAATAACATCTAGAGCTCTTTCGAGGCTGTGTTTGATCCGGCGGCAGCCAGTCACCGCCAGTCTCTCACCGTTTCCCATTTTGTTTGATTTCGGTCTCGACAGGTGAGCGTTTCTGCAGAGCACCAGGACTTCTTCATTTTCCTTCAGAGACAGCTCAGCCCGGTGCTGGAGGCCTACAGCGGTGCCGCCATATTCGTCCACAGTCTGAGTGAGCCCATGGCCGAGTCCGACTACACCCAGAGGCTTTTCAGATACCTGCTCACCCGCACAGAGAGAGGAGTGGCTGCTTATGGTGAGCACTGAAACACTTCTCTTCTTGTAATATATGGTTATTGTGTTTACAAACGTTCAACACGCCTACAGAGGACAAAGGGTTGAACCACACCGAATGCTCCAACAAATGCAATGAAAAGGCATGAAAAATGACTCCAAAACTGCAATCTCATGAAATAATAACTATTGACCTCTTTGCAAATATAATATCATTAATTTGCCCCTGTATATGTACAGTACAAAACAATATCTGAATCCTTTGTAATATCAATTTCAGGTGAGAGTGCAACTCATTACCTGGTGAAGAACACAGTGAGGACTTTCAAAGAGCTCGGGGTAAGCCTGTGTATAATCATAACGTCAATCTAAACGGTTCTTTGTTTTTTGATCGTTTGATTTTTCAACCTCCCGTGCTGTGATATTTTTCTGTAGGTCCTAAAGGAGAGAAGAGAGAACAAGGTGACCACTCTGGAGCTCAGTAACACCTTTCTACCTCAGGCCAATCGGAACAAGCTCCTGCAGTACATCCTCGGGTTCGCGCTGCTGTAGCCGCGACACGCCGTTCGGCCCAGCTCAGACCCCAGGCTCTTTCCACTAAAGGGCTCTTCTACTGGTTACTACTAAACTAATCCCAGGTGCTACTCCGTGGAACGCTTTACCAGGAAGTGCCTTCATGCAAAAGCCCACTAACAGCTCGCTGTTAGCCAGAAGAGACTCGAAGCCAGTCTTCCCTTTTTTTTTTTTTTTTTTGTCCCGCTCTGCGACTCTGTGTCTCGGAGCTGTGCAGCTGATGATGAAGCACGTGTACGGTTGTAACATTCGAAGAGGTGCGTCAAGGAAATAATGTGACCTCGGCCAGAGATGGGAACGAGGTTTTAACACGATCAAAATTTTATCGATCAGAAAATACACCGAAGCAGGTCGGCAAATGATCACTCGACAGCAGTCCGAACAAAACGAGCTGCCTTTCCTCTATACAAGTGAGCAAGCAAAATATGCATAGAAAATAATGGTAAACATAACCAACAAAGATATTTTTTATGTTCAGTTTTTCTGCTTGTTTGTAAAGCTGCTGTATTCTCTCCAGTGCACTCTGTTATCATACAGTAGAAGACTGAAATAAGTTGTGTGATGATTTAAAGAGGAAGACAAGTTCATGTACATACGAGCCACAAGAGAAACGTCTCTTCTCATTTGTAGCATATTTAAATGCACACTGCGGTGTCACTTAACTTAATAACATAGGAAGCATAAATAGAAAGATCTGCTGACTCTGCAAACACCATACATATTCAAATGTTCGTTCCCCCCAAAATGTGTGTAGAAATCCAATCCTCCCCGCGAGCAGTCCTTCTGCACAGGTACTAGTTTAAGATATCCAGACAATATGCAGCCAACCTGAAATAGTTACCAGGTTCCCAACACAAAATGTCCCTGTTTCCGAGTCCTGCATAGTTGAAGCTTAAAATCCCGTGCGTCTACATATAAGTGCATTTAAACTGCGACTATCTAAGTGCATTCATTTACAGATTCCTTCTTGAAATGATTTTGAGCTGTGTGTTTGTACAACGTCTTACTTTTAATTAGTCAATGAATGTCACGTAGCACAGCACTTACCACTTTACTAAGTAGCCAGCCATCACATCCACTTACATTTAAATGCGAGCGGCTCCGAAACTCGTTGGTCATGCGTTTTGGGGACAGCGGAGATTTGGGGTCCCCACGAGTGAAGTGAAGGCCCTGTGTTAAGCTCTTATAGCGTCACTGCTGAGAGAGCAGATTTGTTCCAGTGGTTGGTAGGAGCTACACAGGCCACCGTGTAATCCAATGGAACAAGAGGTCAGGTCTTTGAAAGTCGGTCACTAATAAGAACATCAAAATGTTGCTGTTTAGCCCTTTTCTTTAAAAGGAAAAAGGTCATTTTTCTCCACAGACTGCTGTGAGGAGCAGAAACACCTACTACTTTAGTCCTCGACCGTCAAGTTTACCTATGATTTTTTTCTGTTAATTTTTTTTTCTCCACTTTTTCAGTATTGTAAACAACATAGTTTAAACACGCTTTAAACTAGCTGTGACTAGATCATAATAATATATATTTTTTGGTTGCCTTTAAAGCTCGTCACAAAAAGGTGTGTCAGGCACACGGGGGGGGGGGGGGGGATCTGTAGTTTATGATCATGTACATCAGAAAGAAACGTAGGTTTAAGTAAAACATGAGTAGACCACTCTTTAACTGTGCATTTAGCTGCAGGAGTTTTTGCGTTCATTCATTCAGAACACATCAACCCATCAGAACTTGTGTCCCGTGTTTTCCATTCGAAAATCATGAGGAGGTGCGTGATTCTAATGTAGGCTGATGAGAAAAGAGGAAGGCATGTGTCTGGAAAGGTCAGAGGAGGTCTGATGAATCGTTGAAATGAATGTGACTTTTTGGTGAATGTTAAAAGTCAACATTCTCGATACGTCTGGGCAGTGAAATATAAATGTGAAAATTGGTGTCTGAAGGTATACGTTTAAATTAATATTTATAAAAGAAAAGAGTTGGGGGAAGAGGTTTCTCTGCAACATTGCTTGTTATTTAATTGAGATTCTCTCGCCATGCAGCTTTATAAAATATTACGGCTCTTCATCCAGTTTTGTCAAATCTATTTATGAAATAATCCGTCAACGGTAAAATAGGTTTACTCGGTTAATGTCGCCAATAGCATGTTGAAGAAACGGAAAGGTGCGTGCTTTAGGCGGGGGCTATGATCCGAGGACACGAAATGTGTCCATTTGTGAAACTCACTCAGAGGTCTCTGACATTGAAAGCATTTCTGAGCCCATGAGCGCCCCCCCGCGCCAGGACAAAACCACTATACGTACTGTACTGCATGTTTCCTTCTGGTCGCCTTCAATCATCGACTCTTCAATGTGAACTCTGTTTAACCCGGGAATTGTATTTTATGGACTAGTGTGTGTGTGAATCATGTTGACGAGCATAATAGCTGTTTGTGTAGGAGAAGAAATGTGTTACCTCTTGAATGTACTCATGTGCCCCCCCCCCCCCTTAAAAACGGTCAGTGTGGTATTGTAGAGTGCTCAGTAGAGTTGGTACAGATACTATTATTGTTTTTATGAACTGCTCGTGGGGGTTGTTGAGACTCACTGCTAATGAAGTTACATTAACAACATCCCACTGCAACTACTATGTACAATTTTGTAGAATTAAAAAAACGAACAAAACATGCCTGTATCTGGGGAACAGGTGCCTTTTAAATGCACTGTAGTGTTCTTTGGTTGTGATTTGTTTTTTTGTTTTTGTGCATGTTAACAAAGATTGTTTGGTGTAGGAATCCGAAAGAACGCTGTAGGTTGTAACATTAAAAAAAACACACACACACAAGTGCGGATACCTTGTGGTTACTATAGGAGGAATCACCAGCTACTGAAAAGAAATCAAGCGAAGGAAAGCACAATTGGCATTATTAGATTGTGTTTTTGAATAAATTAACAATAGATTTAAATTTGACTGTTGGTCATTTTATGGGTTTTGGGGTTTTGACCGTCGGTGTCTTCATCTGTTTTTATTTCTCTTCTATACACTGTTGACACTCCAAATAATGAAAAAACTCACCATTCAAGATCAAATTGTAAAACCTAAAAGTTTGTGTTTCATGCCATTATTATTTTTTATTTATCTGACAACTGATGAACATCTCCATGGTTGTCATGTGTGATTAACAATAATCTAAACATCTTAATGGGCCTTAGAGAAAAAATAATAATCTAGAGGACATTGAGTGTTGAATTGAATTTTCTTCTTAAATCGTAGGTCACTACATGTCAGGTGGAGGAGGGAGGGCAGACTTGTTTGGTGCACCCATGGGAGGACAGGAGGAGGGCATATGGAGCGCTGAGACGCACCGAAGCTGCTCGACAACGAGGATGAAACGGAGGCGACATGTGTGCGTCCTTCTGCCCAACAAGCAGCACCTGGACTGCACTGTCGGGGTGAGGCCTTGTGACTTTTAAGTTTGTGTTTTTTAATGGATTGTTCAATTGTCCTCATGCATCACTTGGAATAGGAGCAAATAACTCGTTGTCAAATTTTGGTAGGGTAAAACTCAGTGTGTCACAGGTCACAGGGTAGACTTGTGTTAACTCGTGTGTTTCAGCTGAAAGCCAGAGGCCAGGAGGTGTTGAACAGTGTGTTGAAGCAGCTCAGCGTCGGTGATCTGCAGGTCTTCGGCCTGGCTGTTCTCAGAGGTCTGTTTGTGTGTGTGTGTGTGTGTGTGCGCGCGTGCGTGTGTGAATGCTTGCGTGGGAGGTCAAATGACAATGTTTTCACTTCATTCGCTGTGGAATGCTGAAATGTCGAAAGGCTGCCCGTAATAAAGGAGCTTCGTGGCACAAAAAGGGGGAGAGAAAAGCCTGTGAAATTACGGAATAACGGTAATTGGTCCTCACTGGTTTGATAAATTGCGTACCAATTATCATGGGAACTGTTCCCACCCTGTTCGATTTATGTTCCCAGATAATGAGTATCTCTTTCTCGACTTGGACCAAAAGCTGGGGAAGTACCTGGGCAAAAGATGGAACAGAGGCTCAATAACGGTGAGTCATTATATCAACCTAACAAACATATATATATTTTTTTTTACTTATAATTTTAACTACTCACCCCAGAGGCATTCGCAGCAAAGCACATCTTTAAACAAGCAGCATTCCTGTTTCCTCTGTTGAAATATTTATCTTTACATTTTCAGGTCCCGTTCATCGTATTTCTGAGAGTGCGGTATTATTTGGAGCATGAGCAGCTGATATTGTAAGTTGATTATTTTCATGACGTTTTTTGCCCCTATACACGCCGTACATTTTGGTGCCTTTGTGATTTCATGTCCTCTCTTGTTTGTTTCAGCAGCAGCAAAGTGGTGCAGCTCTACTACGCCGAGCTGAGAGAGAAGGTGCTGCGCTCGCAGAGCCGCCATCAAGAAGCTTTGTTCTTCCAGCTCGCCGCCTCGGCACTTCAAGCTGAAGTGGGTGATCAGGAGCCGAGAGAGGGGCGCGGTGACCAGAGAAAACAGGAACACTACTTTCTCGCTGAAGATTACTTCCCTTCCTGGGTAAATATAAATGAGGTCTTACCATTTTGGGCCTAACCTTGGAAAATCGTACTAATTGAATGTGTGTGCGTGTTGCACGTGGTCCTCAGCTGATAAGGCGTCGGGGGCGGGACTACTTGCTCCAGCACTGCCCGACATTGCACGATGAACTGAGAGGTGTGTCGCGCAGCCAGGCCGTCCTGCAGTTTATTAACGAGGCCAGCAGCCTGCAGGATGGCCCGCTCACCTTCTACAGGATGAGACAGGTCAGAGTCGCACCCGGAGATTGCCATTCAATATCGCGAAGCTGAGAGTGCCACCTACGGCACATGCGTTAAACACAGTATCCCGGACCACCACTGGATTGTTTTTGGGTGCACATTATAACCGAGCCATTAATGGAAACAACCCCTAATAGCCATAACCCCCCTGGTTCTGTTATGAGGAGGCGCTGAAAGGTGCTCCCTGATTTGTCTTTTGTCAAACTGGGTTACTAATCCGTTGGGTTGTCAAAGGAAAGGAGTATCGCCTATTTGACCTTATCGTGCTTAATCCTGAGTGCTCATCCATTGTTGTTCAAATTCAACTGAATACGCTGTTTTGCATTTTAACCTCTGCCTCTTCATCTGTTCTATTATACTCAGGAGAAAAGAGAGAGGAGGACTCCAATCCTTCTTGGTGTGGCATTGAAAGGAGTCTTCATTTATGAAGTTTGTCCCGTTTGGTAACAGATCATAACTCGAAATAAAAATATGGAGGATTTTTATTTATTTTTTCATATGCACATTGATAGAAGTAAGTTTTGACTTGTGTGAGGATGTGATTGACCTTTCAGGTCATTTCTGAATCAATCTACTTGTGAGTGGGATTTTATTATAAAAGTGCACTGATTTGATGTTTTTTTTTCTTCAGGAGGTGGAAGGGAAACTGTGTCTGCTGTACGATTTGTCCTGGAACGAAATCGACCGCTTCACTTTCCAGGTTGTGTCCCGAAAAACACCATATACAATAGATATACCTGTCACAAAAACATGCACATTGCGACATACAAACATGAACTCATAACTTTGCCTCTCTCTTTCTCGGCCCAAACCTTCCTCTTGCTCTGCAGGGCAGCAGCTTTGTGGTGACTGCAGTGGGCTCTCTGTGTCTCCCCAAGCTTGTCTACTACACTCCCTCGGCCTTCCACTCCAAACACGTCCTGAGGCACCTCAGTGACAGCCACCGGCTCCACATCAACACCCGAGACGCGGTCAACTACATCCAACAGCTGGAAGACATGCAGGGTGAGTAGGCCACTCTTCAGCTTGTGCCGACAAGCTGCCCCCCCCCTCCGTTTTGTACCTAATCACAATCCAAATGTGCCTTTGTGTTTTCTTCGGCCCGCCACTGCAGCCGCTCGCTTCCACGAAGAGGCGTACGTCTGTGACGCAGCGCGCTTGAGACAGAGACTTCAGAGCGTCAGCCTCACGTCCTCCGCGTCTGGCTGTGGTGTTGCAGTGGGAACAAGCTCAGCCTGGTCTAAAGCAGAGGAGGAGGAAGATGGAGCATCTGTCACAGGTCAGCTGAGAGGAAAAATATTTTCCAAGACAGTGCAGCTCCGCATGGCTCAGTGTGCTTGTTGGCTGCTTCCCATAGATTTTTTTTTGGAATACGCACAAAATGATTGCTACGAAACATACATTTGTTAAACAGATAACTTATCTTTGCGTGTTTATGTTCATTGTGGCAGAGTTTGAGCTGTGCGCCCATGAACCAGAGGAGGTTTTTGTGGATGACCCGGCCGAGGTGTCCTGGCTCGCTGAGCTGGTCCATCGAGGGTCTGTCGACGGACCCTTTGTGTTTCCTTCCTCTTGGACAGGTTGGTACAAAAAAAAAAACACACTGACACATTTGAAATCATTTTGACCTTGTGTTCTTCACTCACTCTTCACTTGTATGCCCTCTTTCATTATCAGCTGTCACCATGGAAATGAAAGAGGTGAGCAAAGTGCAGACCTCTCCGACTGATCATTTCAATGCGGCATCGAAAGTTTAAGTCTTTATTCTTTGACCTTTTGCAGGTTCTGGGGATGAGAGATGATGGCGGTGTCTCTGTGGACTAATGTTTCAGCCAGAGGCGAGAGGGACCCATTACCCATTCTTATTCTTCAGGACAAGACTTATTACTCTCCTGACACTCACATTACTTTTTCGAATCAGCAGTGACAAATTATGTGCCTTATGCGTAAATGATGATAAGAATGACTTCGCAATTTCAGTGCAACTTTCTTGCTCCGGCAAGCTCCTTAAGAATACTGTGTACAATAATTTAATTTGATTTCATTTTTAAATATTTCCGGATTTCTCGATAGATGGATTATATTCATGTAATGTTTGACATCTAATTTAAATGCACAGATTATATATACATAACTTCATGTTAACCAAATACAAGTACACTCTGTCCAAAGATATTTTATTTTCTGATTCAGGGAAATTTCCTAAAAATCATGTGCTTCAAAATGTCAAGGTGAGACAGGGTGGCTCATCATCGACTTCATCAGCAGTGGATAGAATTAAAGCAGATGTTTTGCACAAGAAGAAATTATATAAATTAAACAATTGTATAGAGTACTTAGTACTTTGTATTCCATTTAAATGTTTAAGAGTTTAAAAGTAAAATGAAATCTGGTTCTCAGGTTGTTTCACACCCCACGGGAATTAATACAATATTTTAACTGCGCCTTTTGAAGACTGACAGTAACTAAAAGGTAAGGAAATCCTTTCATATAAATAAATACTGTATATATATATTTATCTTTGAGCTGGCAGAAACATTAACAACGTCACGTTCACTCCAACCAATCAGCGACGGGCTGTGACCGAAAACACGGAAGCAGCCCAAACAACTGCGAAAGCAAAACTTGAGGCTCTTCTCTTTAGGTATGAATGTTTTAACACGTGTGAACAGTTACAACAACACAACCGCGTGGTGGCTCAACGTTTTCTCTCGATGGCGGTGACCTGGCTCTTTGTCGTTGTGTCCCTGTTCGTCGCACTTTTATCGGTTGCAGTCGCCGGACACACGCTGGGTGAGTTGTTCACACGTGGTGTGGCTGAATGTGGGAAATGGTCAGAAATGCGGTAGCCGCATAAAAATGTGCCTATAATATTGTGTATTTAAAAAATCGAATGTAGATGGACGTTAAGTGGACCAACAGCGCCACCGCTCGGCTCTCTGTAAGTCTGCCCTTGTCTGTGCAGCCATGCCGCCGCCGTCGCCGGTGGCCGCCGCCCTCGGTGTGTGCTCCCTGGCCGGGATGGCACTCCTGTGGAGGGACATCGGGAGGAAGGCGAGGGGTGAAGGCCGGACTTTGAGCGGTCTGTTCGGCCAGTACGTGGCGGTCAAGGCCGTGGGCTGGCTGGGCAGGAGGCAGCGGAGGAAACTGGAGGCGGACACGCGGAGTGTGAAGCAGGTTCAGGAGGACACTCTGCTCCAGCGCCTGCGTAAAAACGCCAACACGCACTACGGACGACAGTTTGACTTCGGCTCAATTAAAGGTAGACAAAAGAAATCAGACTTCGCTTTTAAATTCTTAATGTACACATATGCTGACAGTTACAACTTGAGCCCGTTGCAGCGCGCGTTATGAAAGCAGCTCTCGCTCACTGAGGTGTCCTTCAGCGTCCTGTGATGTAACGTTGTATGTCGCTTACATAGAGTCAGATTCTATATGCTGAACACAAGTACAGCAATGTGTAATATTTTAGTTTCTTTTAATATCCCCTTTTATTTATACTAACTTACTCCGTTTTTACATGTTATGATTCAAATCAAAAACAGAACCCCAAACATATGCATTTTTCTCAAAGACAAAGGAATTTTTTTTACCGAACAGTATGCAGGCAACAGTATGTGGAACAATTACACATTTGAACTCAAACGTATAGGACCAGTGTTTTCTGATTCTTTTAACCACATCTCATGGTCTTCATCAGTGAAATGAGAGTCAAATGGTTGTTTACTTTACGTCTGTGCTTTCAGACAGCGTCAGCTTCCGGGCACGCCACCCCATTACCACATATGAACACTACAGAGAGTACATCGGGCGCATCGCTGCAGGAGAGGACAACGTGATCATTGCCGAGAAGCCGCTGATCCTGGCCATGACCTCGGGGACGTCTGGGTCGAGTGCCATGTTGCTCAGCACCAAAGACACCAACTCTGAATTCTTCTTGCAGGTGAAGCCACAGCTTGGTGTCCATGATGTGTCGGACCAGTTGCAGTGCGTGTTGTACATATAAAAACTACGTTTAGTAGTGGAACTATATGTTTGTGGACTGGTTGGCGTGCTGTGCCACAGATGGGCAAATGCAGAGGATACATTTCACCCATTGTGTGTGTGTGTGTTTGCATGCGCATATGGGGATGAATAAAAAGCGTTCTTAATTCATTCTTAATAATAACAATATTCCTTTCTGTGTCCACCAGGGAGTGACTGTGTGTTTGGATGCCATGCGGCAGGCATTCCCTGCAACTGACAGCCTGCAGCGCACAACCAAGTTCTTCTACACACCTACTTTTCGTCAGTCTGAGGCCGGCATTCCCATTGGACCAAACTCCTCCACACCAGCCTCCTCCCGCCACATGCTGAACCTCTATACCACCCCAGGACCTGCCTTTGAGGTACAATAAACGTATATATTGCTATGAGATGTCACTGTTTCATCGCATAATGAGTGATTTATAGTTAAATACAAAGGCCTTTCTGAAAGATGTGTTTTTTTTCCATGCAGAACCTAATTCAATTTCTGAATGATTCTCAGCTAAACTGTACAGTCCCCCTCTCTTAAGGTTCCCAGTGAGAAGGATACCCTCTACCTGCACCTCCTGTTTGCCCTGAAAGATGCCAGTGTGGGAACACTAGAGTCCAACTTTGCCTCCACGATTTTCTATGCCTTCAGTGCCCTACAGGTGCAGCATAGTTCACTACACCATTTTATTAACTGTTGCTTGTCGTGTAGAAACCTTTATTTTTCTTTTTGCACCATGTTCATCTCTATTTAATTTGATTTATAAAAGCAGCAAGTATAGAAAATGGTACACATTTTAAAATATAGTGGCAGCTAAGTTCCATGACTTTTCCCTCTGACTGACACTGTTACTTTGTTTGATGCGATAAAGATAATTAATGGTATTCCTTTCTGATCTCTCTCTGTCCTGCAGGATCGTTGGCAGGAGCTGGTGGAGGACATTGACCAAGGTAAGGTCAGCAGCGCTCTGGCTCTGGACCCCAGTGTGAGGGTCAAGCTTGAAGCTCTGATGAAGCCAGACCCGCACCGAGCCGCCCAGCTGCGGGCCCACTTCCAGGACGGCTTCAGGGGGATCGCCAGGCGGCTGTGGCCCAACCTCCACCTGGTGCTGGCAGTGGACTCGGGTTCCAATCAGATCTACGGGGAAATGCTGAGGGAGAATTACTGCCAGGGAGTGCCTTTCTACTCTCCCTTTTATGCTGCCACTGAAGGTGAGATTAAAGGGTTTAAGGAAACAGCGCTGATAAGAATAGCCTGAAAATTATTTAATTTCTACTTGTAATATTTTGATTAATTAACCATAAATAGAACATTTTCTAGTTGTAGATTCACCTAAGAAGAATTGTGTAGATAGTGAAGGATTTAAACCAGGATGTCCTTAAAGCCAGAGAGAAGGAGAGTTGTGAGAGATGCCACATTTGTTACTGATATCTTGAAATGGCTATTTTAATAATTGACAAATCATAAATGAAATCGGTAATTGTTGCATCAAACATAAAATGTCAAGATCATCTTCTGTTATTATTATTCCAATTTCTCTGTTTCCACGCAAGTCACAGATCACCTTTAATTGAATGTATGGGCCACTGCAGGTCTGATAGGAGTGAACCTGTGGCCCCAGGAGCCAAACAGACACTATGTGCTGTGTCCGCGCTCCATGTTCTGCGAGTTCCTGCCCGAGAGCAGCCTCGAGAACGAGACGCCTCGCACTCTGCTTATGGACGAGGTGAATGAGGGACACAACTATGAGCTCGTCGTCACAAACGCTTCAGGACTTTTCAGGTATTTTTTGGTGCAGACCCACAACCCTCGCCCCTTTAAGGGGGAACAAATAACAAATTGAAAATCCAGTACGGAACATATTCTGGACAACTTTTCGAATTTTTATTACGGGGTTTCAGTTTTTTTAAGAATTGTGCCTTTTAAAAAGATCCAATACAAAACGCTGTCTCACTGATATTTGCTTTTTTTTTTTGCAGATACCGCGTTGGTGACATTGTGAAAGTAGTTGGATTTCATAATCAGTGTCCAGTCGTTGAGTTTCAGTACAGGTACGGTGTGGGCCCACAATAGTTATTTTGTTGACTTCAAGTGAAGATATCAAACTAAATATTTTGCCCGTGCTTCTGTCTGAGGTCAGGCGGGGTCAGATGATGAACGTCCGGGGGGAGAAGGTTTCGGAAACGTTGTTCCTCAACGCTTTGAAGAAAGCCGTTGATCAGTGGCCAGGGGCTCAACTGGTCGACTACTGCTGCGCTGAGAGTGGCATCCTGGGTAAGATGCCTGTCGGTAACGTAATTGGTGTAATTTGAACTCTGCGTGTATGAACACTTTGGTGTGGTTAGTCAGAATCAGTTTGAGATAAAAAAATAACCTTAATCTACTGGTGCAGGAGACTCACTAGGCGGCTCAGATCCTCATTACCAGGTGTTTGTGGAGCTGAAAGGTGTGAGGAACCTGACAGAGGGGCAACGATACAAGGTTCGACGATCACAGAAGTCAACAAAAATACACAGCATTTTTGCACTCTCTCATCGTCTTCTCTCCTTCCTGTCAGCTGGACGTCTGTCTCCAGCAGGACTCGGCCGTCTACAAGTCTTTCCGCACCAAGGGCAGCATCGGGCCGATGAGGGTGCAGCTGGTGGCCCAGGGTGCGTTCAAGGAGCTCCGTGAGCAGATGATGGCCTTTTCAAACACCTCACCCAACACCTTCAAAATGCACCGGGTGCTGCGCAGGAAGGAGTTTGCTGATTTCTTATTGGGAAAAACGGTTTCTTGAAACCTTTTGCGGAAAAACCGAGACAAAGTTTGTGGCTTTGAATGTGGTGAGCACTGACTTACTGAATGGATTACATATCTTCTTTTTTTTTTTTTTTTTACTTTTTGTGACAAGAGTTAATGAATTGTGCCTTTGGCGACCGCTTATATACGAAAACATATACATTGTTGACAATTTGATAATGTTTCTTTTCAATGATTTATTTTAACTATATTTAGAATTGTATTAAAGCAAACTGATAAACGGTCACTGTTGTTTAATATTTCAGGACATTGCATGGTACAGTAGAACTATAAACTAAAGATTAGTTTATTCGGTTAGTTGATACCATCTGGTGGTATGAGATGTTTTGGTATCAACCTATTAATACTCTCACCATAGATGCACCTACCAGTGCTTTGTCATCAACCACTAGAGGGGGCTATTCTCATATGTCTGGCCTTCACAGTGTCTCTTATCTGCTGTCCACTTCAGGCAACCAGATTTACTGCTTATTCGTCTCATGATCCTTGTTCTACAATCCAGCTTCTTGATCATATCGCCTTGAGCTGACGCACGTCACCGAAGTCAACCAAACACAAAACCAGAGGCAAGTAAGATTCGGATCTGAAGGGGCGAAGGCAAAATATTGGATATTTCTACACACAACAATATTTAATTGCAATGTGTATGATACAGATTACAGTTCTAACTTAACCATTTATCAAGTTGTCAACGGTGGGAAAATGTGCAGCTGCACAGTGAACAAGCCCTTTTCTGGAAGTGTGTTACCCTCAAGTGTTCTCTCCTGCAGGTCTCCCCATTCACAAAGTGGGCTAATATTTTTAGAGCCGTCCCATTTCTACTATAGATTTGACACTGCACTCTCTTTTCTCTCAGTGTGATCAGGCCAAAGCAGCGGCGTAGACATGATTGAAAAAGGACTACTTAGACCAATTGGACTTTAGGTGACACGATAGGAACAGAGTCTTGAGGAAATCCTCCTCACCTCAGACTTATTGCTGACTCTTGTGCCTTGGTGCAACACTCTATGTTGTTATATACTTCTTTAAATATGTACCTGTGCCAAATCTTAGAAACGGACATCCGAACAGGACTGAAACGACACGAAAAATAATTTTCAAAGCTATTGCTGATGTCTTTTTAACTGGTGAACATTATACCATAACGTTGGTATAATGTGGCTTGTGTTCATTTCCAGGCTGTGATGTCAGATGTAAGATGTTTATTTAAGTTAATCTAGTTACCAAATGGGAAAATGTGACTTATTTTCTCTGCGCCAAGAGAAAACACCGGCACTTTGGAACATTCCATTAACTTACAAACTAAGTGGGGATGCCGAGGAAACACACTACGATCATTTGTACATTATCATTTTTAATTCTAATAATTCGATGTAGATTCTGATTTCTAGTTGGTGTTACGTGAGATGGTTTGTGCCGTCCTCTCTCTGTCTGTCATCCTCACGTGCCTCGAGGACTTGCGCTCAAATATGGAGCTTTGGGTTCACATCTGCCCGGCCGCGACTTAATACAATGTAAACAGACGAGATTTCAGAATGACGGGCCTGATTTCTCAATGGGTTTGCAGAGGGTAGGAGGATGTGTTTGAGAGAGAGAGAGAGAGAGAGGGTGTTGCACGTTGCAAGTGAATGATGCCGGGCCATAATACTTATCTATGAGCCAGCTCGGATCAGGATTAGGCCTGCGGATTTCCATTCAAGTTCACGATGGTAAACAAGAGATCTCCTTCTAAATTCTTACAAACATTGGATTCATTTTGTATTTCAAATTTGAATGGCACCGTGGTTTTGGAGGGAGTGATTTCCCTCACTTTTTTTCCCCCTGTTGTTTTGGCAGGCAAGATCGGAACTGTGGGAAATGGAGTTAGGATAAGAGTTCACCTGGCAGCCTGGGCGTCACTCTACCGCACTAAGACGGCGGCGCAGATAGTGAGCATGTTTAATGGATACGACCCTTTATTAGTGACCATCAGAGATGGATGAACTACAAGAAGAAAGGACAATGCGAGCCCATTAAAAATAAATCGCAGTGAAGGGCTGCCAGACCTTGAATAGGATACGAGAGGGGGAACGATACTCTGTTACGGTCCTCGGGGCAGTCTGATACTTTCACTGGTTATCATTTTCCGCCTCTTTTTCTCCCAAGTGTTTCTCACCCGAGCTCCCTGCTTGGTAGAGATGAATTACTCGAACCAGTTTCAATCTGCGCTTCTCCACATCATTTTATGACAGACAGGATGGTAATGATCGGGTTATAGTGTCGCCCTTCTTCATCACTCAGTCAGAAATGATCAGAATCAGCACCTGCTCCCTCCCTCCCTCCCTCCCTCCGTATTATTTTGTAACCGCATTCCTCTTCAGTGTTATCCACCTAAATGCCAGTGCGAGTGCGAACGGGCATCGATATCACTTACCAGGTCTTAGACCTTATTATACTTAAGAGAGGACTGTCAATCGAGATCGAGGCCCACGTTATTTTCTCCCTAAAGAACAAACCTCATGGTTGGCCGAAGGAAGCACCCACCGAGTTGCGGAATTGGTTTATCTTTCACGAGATCAGGAAAAAAAATCCCCCCCCCCCCCCCACAAGAAACTTATTTGTGTTTCCTTTTTTTCTTCATCCATTTCGGTTTGCTTGAATCCCAAATTGCATGAAACCACGCTGGAGACGCAGGGTCTCGGAAATGTATTGTAAAGATTATTTTTCTCTATTTTTAGCAACTGCCCTAGAAATAGTCCAGCTCCAAACCGACTGCAGCGGGTTAGTTACTTCCTACTTACAATGATTCATGATTATTGGATCCACAGCAAGGAGAGCAGCAACAGTCACTACTGTCTGGCCAATTTACGCGTGGAGTTTAGGGTAGGTGAAAGTTATCTTTTCAAGCTTGGAAGTGATGTATTGCAGTTGCGAAGCGTCTGTTCTGGGGTTTTCTTCAGGCTCGTAGCTAAATTTATACAACCTGAAGCTCATCATAAATCACGGTGACAATTGTGCTTCACGGTTCAGCAATACGCAGACATTTTTACGCCCGTCTGGGGGAAAAAAAAACTACTTTGGTCTTCAGCCCCTCTTTTTTTTTTTTTTTTACCCCTTTGTCCAAAACCTGCATACTTTAGAACATTAACAGTTGATTCTGTTACATTGCATCTACGCCTGTGCACGATTCCTGTCATTTCATGTAAGAACCACATATGCTGGTTAAGAGAAAGGAACAATCCATCTTCTCAAACAAACCTAGTCCATCTAATTATCAGGTTTCTTGATGTAGTTTATAGTTAATATTTAATGTCACTCGCATTAATTGCATTTATAGTAGGCTCATCTTTCCCCCAATCAATGTGATATCCAATGACATTACTGTTGACATAGAAGGATGAGAAATGTTTGAAGATAAAACCGTTGTTTTTTTTTTCGTCGAGCATTGTCACCCCGCCTAGAGATATTTCCTTTCCACCGTGCTCTTGTTCGCTTGGGTCAAAGTGAGATAAGATGTGACGTTTCTATGGTGTGCTCAGCATCAAGTCCTCACGAAAAACATCTCCAGGCTTATCTTCTTAATCCGCTCTTAGCGGCTTTTGCCTCCGAGCCTTAATTCTCTCATGAGGATGCGCTCGAGGGTGGGAGGGCAGCAGTGACCGGGCCCCATCCACGGGGGGAGTTAACAAAAGTTTGAAATCGCGGCATTCGAGGAATGGGATGGGAGATCTTAAACCCCTTCGAGCCTCTGCGGCTCCTTCACTTTGCAAAGTGGATTTATAAGAAGAAAAATAAAATAGAAGTGAAATCTGACGTCGCGCCCCAACACACACACACACACACACTTTCGCAATTTCCCTTGAGTCAGAGTCCCAAGACAGAACAGCACAATAGAACACAGTCCGACCGAATACAATAGGCTACATTGACCGACGTGCAGGTAATCCATCTTTCCTTCATTTGCCGACATGCACACAAAAGCCATGTGCTGATTGTAGCTCTATGGGATGTAATGGTGCTGTCAACTGCTCGGGGGGCATCCTCCGTCCCTCCCTCCCCTGCTCCCTCTCTCCTCCAACTCTCCCCTTCTCACTCTCCCTCTCCCCTCTGTGTCTCTCTGCCCCACCACAGATGAGAACAGGTCCCCACAGAGGATGTCAGCATCTCATTGGCTGGGATACCACAGGAGTGGATAGAAGCAGGAGCGAGAGAGAGCGAGAGAGAGCGAGAGAGAGCGAGAGAGAGCGAGAGAGAGCGAGAGAGAGCGAGAGAGAGAAAGCTCAAGAAGATGCAACTACTCTGCCTCAGCATCCTGACAGTGCCCAGAGCTGAGGGATGACAGAGGTGTAGACACATGTTGTGTTGTTCTTTTGTCTCGCGGATTCCTGGTCCTTTTGTAGATGGAAAATGGAGTGGACTTTGAAAGGATAACTTCTTTCATGTTGCTGGAGTGAGCTCTCCGACTGAAAGGTGCGGATAAGCAACAGCTGGGCTGACTGAGAAAAAAAAAAAAAAAAAAAACTCTGGATCTCAGCGTCCCCTGAATACGATCCCTCCTTTCGGACTTGCTGATTGCACCTCTTAATTTCTACTCGTCCACGCTGCCCACGCCCCAAATTTCCTCATACGTGGAGTGAGCTATTTTAGGATTCTCGGGCTGCACTGTTGTCTTCGGGAGAGGCATCGCTCGGAGAAGTGTGGCCGCTTGAACTGTAAATGTGCGTCCCCGTGACCGGCACCGGACTGTCTCCCTCGAAGTGTCCTGTCCCTGACGAGAGCCCGCGGAAGCCCCCTGCTCTGATCCCGGGATGGTGTGACCTCAAGCCAACTGTTGGCCGCCCCACATCTGGGTCACGATGCCCGTGATGAAGGGCCTCCTGGCCCCCCAGAACACCTTTCTGGACACCATTGCGACGCGCTTCGACGGCACCCGTGAGTACCACGCCGACACTTTTATCTAATGGATGATCCTTTAGAGATATGCAACACGAGAGTTATGGAAGAGGATTTGTCAATTGAAGGACTGTTGTTATCATAGGACATTAGACAAGACTGTCTGAAGTACGACGGAATACGAACAGGCTGTCCTCAGTTCAATCTCTGAGGCTCTGTATCTTAACTACAAAAACAATCCCCCAACACTGACTGATTAAACCGACATCTGCTGTTTTGTTTTTTGTTTTTGTTTTTGCACTGGAATGGAGAGAAAAGTTAGTTTTCAAAAAAAAAACACAAAACAGAAAACTGACTCTCAGAAAGCATGCTGTCTTCCACCCTCACGCAACCAGCTCCACTTTACCCACCACAGCCCTTGAGCAGCTCCTCCATTTCTGCTTGGCCTGGTGCCGCTTGTTTTCTTACCTTGTGCCACCTCAGGGGAAGTCGAGGCTCATTGTAAACAAACACCGTGGGGACGTCTGTGTTTGTGCGCTCGTCGAACGGCTGCTGTTCTCCACAATTGGTCTCCGGGAAGGGGTCTGGGTTTGACCTGGGTGAAATAATACACCTCGGAATGGGTGACGCGCGAAATGGACGAGCAGGGCGTGCAGATTATAGCCTTTCTCAGTCAAGGTGTCCTAATGAGGTGTTGCGGTGATCTCTCAAGAGCATGAAACGTCAGTTATCAGGAATTGTTGTCATATCTGAACACTGACTGTGGTTCCAAATGAGGATAATACATCCAATTAGGATGTTTTTAAAATGAAAAGATATACACGACGGATTGAGAGACGATGCGGGTAGCGCAGAGATCAGCTACAGGACCTGGGGTCATGTCCTCATGATGCATGTGTGTCCTGCTGAATAGCCCTTGAGTTAGGGCGGCTCTTTGGCTGAACCTCCTCTCTTGCCTCAAAGCGTGCAAAGGCATGAGGGTGTCTTTTTGCAACGTGTATATAACACCCTTTTTCATAGAGAATAATGTAATGGCTCTAACTTCCTATTTTCAATATTCATGGGAGTGACTCGATATCGGTTTTATTTCCATGCAGCAGTCTGTCTATTTTTTACATTTTTTATTTTTTTCCTTACATTCTTGCGAATCCGTTACCAGATAATGGTCATTCATTAGCGCAACAGATAAGACGGAAGGACACATGTCGCCCACCGTGTGCCAGTTTTTGCCACTCCCGAGCCTTTCTCAAAGAGGCTCATAGAGGAGTGGCAGCGTGCCCACCGCTCGAAATAGCTTCCTTCCTGTTTCCGGGGCAACGGGGTCCTGCCGCTTGACATGGATGATGCTCGAACACTTTGTGGAAAAGATGGTCCGCTGAAGAGAAGAAAAAAAACGCTTGAACTTGCTGTCCAATCAAGGCCGCCGAGAAGGCAGCTGGTCTCTTGTTTCGGAAGGACGCACCTTCAGACGAGTGGCGTCGTGGGTGGTGCAGCTGCGACTTCTTTTAGGTGTCACCTCAATCTGCCTTCAACCTGACGCAGTTTCCCGTTTTGTCAAGAGCCAGTTTGGCTCTATAAACAGTATATTCCCAAAAATATGATGAGAATTTTGTTGTACACCTCCATCGCTGACAAAAGCTTAATTGGCCTTATTTCCCAAAAAAATATAGCGTCTCATTTAATGGAACATACATGTGGACTGATGCTCTAAATCCTCAAACCAGACGAGAGCACCTGTGCTGAATGATCACCCAGGACAGTATCTAATTTGTCACTACACTGTTGCTCCTGTCTACATTGTTATTTCCAGTTAGTATAATCTCTAGGAGACACTTATTTGTGTTTTTCGTTATTTAACATAATACATTTGATAATTTGATTTTTTATTATTATTTTTCACACATTTAATCATAAATCGGTGTTCTGCCACCACTTAAATGATTAACGTGGATGCTTCAGTCTATCAGTCTGAGTACACATTTAAAAAAAAAAGCTTTTAGATCAGCCAAACAAAAGAAAGTGCCAATGCTTTGCAGCCATGCCTTAAAACCTTTTCCAAAATGATCATCTATTCTTTCACAGAGCTCCCACCTGCTATTTACAAAAAGTGCTCTTTATACCAGATTATTTATGCGAACATCATTATCTTATTTTTCCACCATGCCAGAATAATTGCTCAGATTAGTACATATTGCTTCCAAACACTTCCAAAACAAGATCACATTGTTCAAGCACAGCTGAAGCTTCTCTGCTTGGACGATTAATGGAGCATTTTGGGTTTTAAAAATCATTATCTTTTGTGCAGCTTCCTCTTTCGCCATTTTAATGCCATCGGGGGTGGGTTCAGTGTGATTCTTCCAGCATCATTTTAATTTGAGTTATTATAAGTTATTATTATACACATTTTAATAGGTGTTATAAATATCAACCGGACCTTGCTTGACCGTAGGAACAACATTTCCAACCACTGAAAGCAATTTTAGGTTGATTTAATTGAACAGGTACGAGACTAGAGGAAATGACTCGTCTCAGGCCTATGGGACCGCAACACAATAAACCAAATGTCACAACAGGTTAAGTCACCAACCTTTGGTTAGCGCGCTGCACTGTGTTTGGCTCGCAGCAATGTCAGTGTTTTCTGCTCCCCAAAGGCAACGGGTGTATGTGTGAATGTGTGTGTCGGGGATCAGGGCTTTGTGTTTGTCATGCATGGTATGCTGATTGTACGTATGTGCCTGTATGTTTGTGGCCGTCGTCTATCGATTGCTAAAGGGAAATATCAAGGGTCAGAGGTCAGGTTAGGGGTATGGAAAAGCACTTCTGGAGCTGCCTTTTTTGCTCCAGGACAAATCAGTGGGGCAGATGGTTGTTGTCAGATAGGCCGAGACCTTCCACTTTCCGACTTGCACCTCTGTGCTGTTTGTGCTGTATTGTGTGTGTGCGTGTTTGTGTGTGTGCGTGAGCAAGGGCAACAGCATACACGCCTGTCCTTTACGCCCATTCCAGCCTCCTCCAGCTCCTTTATGCGACCTCCCTGGCGGCGTTTCACATTGACAGCAGAGCTCACCCTGTGGGGCGCTGTAACCACAGGGCAGCTGCTGGCAGAGATAAGAACCGGGTTTATTTTCCCCCTAAACACTATTTTCTGTTAAAAGGCAACCACTGAGCCAAAGCGGAGACAGGGAGGACAGTCACATTGAACCTGGAGGAGCTCATTGTTACCCAGCTGAGGACGGGCTCTTAATGGGCAGCAGCAATGGCCAGAACACTGCCGATATCAGGGCGATGGCCTCATCCGTTTCTGCTTCTTTTGAATCTCCTGGTTTTTACGGGTGCTACATGTGAAGCGGCCATTGATGTGTCACTGTGAAAGCCTTTCATTGACGCCGAGGCCATCTAGTAATCCCAGGATTGGTGGTTTAATCTGTGGCTTCCCTTAAAGCGCGGAAATCTAAATCTTCTGATTCACAGCCCTGTACCTCACATGGCAGCTCCGCCTTCATCGGCTATGTGAATGTAGGCGTGAGTGGGTTCAAGGCTTCGTACTTGTGCACGGAATAAAGGTGCTACGTGCTGTAAACTGCAGTACTTTTACATCTGAGGGACGCAGATCGCCAGAGCACAGTTTTTCCAGACATGCTCCAAACGAAGTCCCCGGTGCCGACGTTGTCTATGAGCTTCATTAAAAAAGGATCTATTGAGATCTGAGAGCAAAAAAACAAACAAACGAGTGATTGATTACCAAGGATTTTCCTCATGCCTCGTTTAGAGACCGTGACCTTTCTGTCAGCAATTGTACTTCTTGCACTCTCACCCAACTGCCCCAATAAGTAATTACATGCTACTGGATAGTAATTAGTTGCTGATGCAGTGGCCAAGCCTCGTGGGCCTCATCAGTCTTTAATACACTGAGGAACTCATGCAACGTGGACACTATGCGGGCTTGCTGGTTGCTGGCGGGAACATGTAGCGTTATCAAGTCAGATTACAGTTGTAGCAAGTCAGCACAGATGTGTAATTAAGGAAGCCGGCGCAGCGGAGCGGCCACTCGGAGCAATATCCCTGAGAGGATTACAGCCTAAGAATGCAAGCATTGTCTCAATCCCACTCACACAGTCAGAAAATACACACAGACACACACGGTTTATCGAGGGCTTTTCACGTGGGCGCAGAACGCTTGTTTACAAATTTCACCAGAAAAGAAACAAGTGTG
The DNA here is from genome assembly GCA_016785305.1 of Colistium nudipinnis. NCBI lineage: Eukaryota > Metazoa > Chordata > Actinopteri > Pleuronectiformes > Rhombosoleidae > Colistium > Colistium nudipinnis. The sequence goes on from JAFBJU010001645.1 coordinate 171,473, forward strand.
CAATCTTAGAAGCTGAAGTGAATTTAATGAGAGTAATTTGGGGATGTTTTTTTTTTTCCGTAGAAAGGACATGTTTCAAAGAAATATATTATCTCTTCCTTAAAAAATACACAGTTATCTAGATTTTAATCATCTGAAGAAACGATGCCGGAACAAAAGTCATATCGTCATATCATGCAGTGACTAATCTATTCCCCAGTTTGCATGTAGCGCCTAACGCGGCAAAAAAAAAAAGTTTCTTTCCTCAGTGGCTCGTTGGTTTAAATACATCTCTATAAAGTGATTTACGACTACACCTGCCATTGACCTATTTGGAGTAGCGGTTTAGGGGTTGCTGAGATGTACCTATTCTTAGGTGAACATTACATAAACCATAGATGAATGCAGTTGCTCTCCGACACTTGCTGGCTCACCAATATGCCGTGTCAGGAATTTATGGAGTGTGAAAAAGAGGGCTTGTGCTTTTCTTTCCCCAACAGCTTGAGCAATCATATAATTTTGGTTCACCTGTGTAAGACTTATGAAGCACCTTTTTTATAATAAAAAAAAAGAAGCAACACTTATCCGTCTCCTTTCATGAAGCCGGCACTTACAGTGTTTTGCAACTCTAGAACCTAAATAGTTCATTTTCCAAATCCAATCTGCTGAGCGGGAATAGTAGAAAGAGCAGAGGCATGAAAAAAAAAAGGGCTCCCGCCTCCTGATGGATCCGACTAATGCCCGTCTTTTTCTATAATTCCACAGTGACAATTTAGTTGCTGCTCACTGCACATGCAAGAAAGGTTGTCACCACTCAGAAAAGACATCCCCTATGGACCGCTTTCCGCTCAGTCTGGCCAATTAAAGTGCTGGATTGTAGAAAGTGCAGGAGCAGCTGCTTAATACTCCTCCTCCTTAAGCTGGCTCTCTATAGAATTCTGACGGCGCTGTCTGCCTGCGTGCTGCATCTTTGCTTGACATTCAAAAAAATGAGGGCTCTGATGACTTCAGCTAAGCGACAGAAAGAAGTCGGTTCAACGTTGATGTCTATTCTTATCTAAATATTCCATGGATATTTACATGTGTAATTACACCTTATTGGATATATACACTGCTTGCGTGTGAATGTGGGGCATTAATCCACATTTCATGCTGTGATCCCAGACCAAGTGTACCTGAAAGGATTGTGAACACCAGAATTCAAAGTAGTAGCGTGCGGGTGTTTTTTTTTTTTTTTACTGGCCTGCTGCTGGAGAACTGTCCATGGTGCTGAAAGATTTAGAAGGCAAAGTGAAGGTATGGAGCAAATATTTACTTCCACACTGTATGTCTGGCTTTATTACAGCCAGTCAGAGGTAATATTATTTTATAGTATAATATCAGATGTGTTTATTTCTGGTCATTGGTATTTTAATGTAATTTAAAGTACATACAGCATAATCCACTGCCCTTCCCTGTTCTCTGGTGCAAGCAGTTTTTCATTTGAAAGGTCAGGTCTTGCATGGGTTCACATCCTCCAATCAAGGAAGCCAAGGGTTACATGGAAATCAATAAATAACTCCTGTGCTCTCATACACCACAGTCAGCTGTTTTTATACCTGACCATCTGCAGCCCAAGACGCCAATTCCCCTGACTGCAACAGTAGTTCACACAACTGCAACAACATAACTCGATTCATAAATGTGACGATGACAGCCTGGGGAAATTAATTGAGCCTAAAATTGAGTCTACAACAAAGCCTGATTCATGTTTACTTTGAACTCATGTCAAAGCTTTGCAGGCTTAGTTCAACACTAGTTTATCGGTTCAAAGAGCTGAACAGGCTTTGATTATTAGCACAGGGGACAAACTATGTGTCAGACTTCAATCTCTAACATGATTTACCCAGCTGTGCCTTCCGTGTCCCCCTCACAGACAGCAATTTCCTGCTGGGTAATGCCCAGGGCCACCGCGGCTACCCCATCGTCTACTGCTCGGATGGCTTCTGTGAGCTGACCGGCTTCACGCGAACTGAGGTGATGCAGAAGAACTGCAGCTGCCGCTTCCTATACGGCGCGGACACCAGCGAGCACGTGGCCCAGCTGATGGAGAAGGCTCTGGAGGGCCGCGAGGAGTACCAGACTGAGGTCCACTTCTACAAGAAGAACGGTGGGTGCAGGGCAAAGAGTTTGTACCTAACCTTAAGATCTGGCTGTGGTGTCATTTTGTTCTTTAAAAATTCAAGGTTATGGAGCAATTAACATTCCTTTTCTCTGTTTGGTCAGTGGATCAAACTCTTTAATTATCTGGGGAATCCGCTTAATTTTGGTTTGATTAAGCGGTCCAAGTCTTTTTTTCAAAGAAAATGTAATTTGTGCATTGCTTTTATGTTCTCAAGATCTTGAATTGCAATTCTCCTTTTAAAAGACAGCACAACATTTTGGCTGAATTATGAATCTCCACAGTGGTGCAGAATTTTTAACACGGCAGTTCAGCAGTGCAATACACACTCAATTTTGTAGACGTAGTTCCCTTCAGTGCTCATTATTAAGGCAAACCCCATAGACTCCTTCAAAACACAAACACAGTGGTCAATTCATCTCTGCGATTCATTGAATAACAAGCACCTCCTTTTCTACATCTTTACACATAAAAAATAAAAGAAAAATGCATAACTTAGTGTAGGATAGAGTATGTTCATATTCATACTACATTGTGCTTGTTTGTGTGTGAGCATGTTGTTTACAGTTGTGTAAATTCAGAATTTAACTCATTCTTACTGTCTGGCCAGTCCCTTTTAGGTTCAAAATAAAATGTCATGCACGACAAAAAAAAAAAAACATACAGTGTTTAAGCCTTTCGGATTGGCACATGGGATTACGTGCCTTTAACAGAGATCCAGACCTGCAGTGGCCTCCGAGTGGATGAGACACTAATTGCCCTGGTGGATCACCAAATCTGCACTGCAGTTGGGGGGAGGCTTTTTCATCTGGTCATCGGAATTGTTGTTTGTTATGCCTTACAGTTATGAAGTAACGCTGAGGAAGTCCCTGTGCAACTAATGATAACATAGTCGATTGTAATTTATACTGTGTAGCGGCAGACACAAAGGCAAAAGAGAAGCAGGACATTTATAAAGATAGAATCTAATTAGTGGATTTATTTCACCATAAATCTTGACACGAAAGGGATTCCTTTTGAGTTTGTGCCTCCTGCTTGCGAACACAAAACGCAGTTTCTCTCATTTTGTATTTACACCCATAGTCTAGTTTTAAAACACTAAAACACCACCATCCCCACTGTGTTTTCTCTCCTCCTTGTCCATGCCTGACGCATACTGTACGCACACGCACACACTCGAACACCGGGGAGATGTGAAACATCTGTTTGGCGGCAGAGCACAGTTTCTGCAGTAATGAGCGTTCTGGGTTACGGTGAGGTCTGAGATCTATGATGCTCGTTCCCTGCCTGACTTGTTATCCCCAGCCCCTTGACTTGCTCTTTCTCTTCGCGCACAATCCTCCAGACCATGATCCAGGGCTAATTTGAGGTATATTTTTAGAAAGGCTGTGCCATACTTGACAAGGAGCAACGGTTCTGACATGTTGAGAGCTGACATGACATACTACGTCCTGGGCCTGGCGTGAAAAACGGAACTCATTAGGAGAAAACATTTCAAAGGGGGGGGGCTTGCGCCGTGATTCGGGGAATACTCATAAAGAGAAGCAAAGCGAGTAAAAGAGAAGAACCACACAGAGATACAATGAGACAAAGACACCAGACAACTACAGAGATTCAAGGTGACCACAAATAAATGCAGCAATTTGTCTTTTTTTTTTTCTTTTTTTCCGTCTGGATGACCCACAGTATGGGACCTATACTGTACATTTATGGATCCCGGGGCCCATTGTTTCTTAATCATAAAAGGCTGAAGGCAGCTTTTATTGCCATAAATAATGCACCTATAATAATTGAACTGTTGTCGAGGAAAGAAGAAGTGTGTGCAGGCTCCAACCCTCTACATTTACAGCTGTTTTATTTTCATTGAAGATTTTGCTCCTCTCCACTAAATGAGAGAATGAAAAAAATCCCACACCAAATCAACGCTACTCTCCTTTTGCTCCAGGTACGGCCTTCTGGTGTCTGCTGGACATCGTGCCCATCAAAAACGAGAAGGGCGAAATGGTCCTCTTCCTCTTCTCATTCAAGGACATCACGGACACCCACGGAAAAGGCCACCACAACAGCAGGAGAGAGGGTAGGTGGCAAGTGCATCTCAGAAAAAAAGAAAAACTGCTACTACATTTAAATTGGTCGTGACTTACGAGCGTGCCATCTCCTGGCCCCCAGCTTTAATTTTGCTCCGTGTGCTCTTGTTCATCACTGTCACATTCCACCCTGCAGCTTTGTTTCGGCTCAGACTGAACTCGGACAGTGGGGGAATTTGATTTAGGCAGCGGTGCGTCTTCAATTGGAACCCGGACACAGTCTGCGCCAAATAACGCAAAAGCATTATGCCGTCGGATCATAAACTGTTGTATACGTATCATGCTACAGAATGAAAGTCGCGTTCACATCAGTGGATGTGTTTTGCTATCTTGTGTGAAGGGAACTTGCATGGCGTTGCATGGGTGGACACGGCGTTGCCCCTCGGGTAGTCTTTGTCATCTGCAGCCAGCAGGAACGCGGCCCGGTGTTGACATGTACGAGCGCTGATCTGAATGGCCGTGTGACCGTTTCAGAAGACCAGAGGTGCAGGAGGAAAAGCGGCTCTCACTTCAGCCGGGCCAGGAAGCGCGGACGCACCATGCTGTACCAGCTGACCCACCAGTTCTCGGGCGGAGGCAAAGGAGACGTCAACCTGGGTGGCGTGAGTAAAATACGTCTCGATTGTCTGTTATCTGTTGGCATCTTCATGCGTGCTCCAGCGTACTCTTGTAGAAACTCTTGAGTTGGCATTATCAACACGGGTGTCTAAAAGATGAGGCAAGTGTTGCACCAGCTTTCCCAGAGTGTGGCTCATTTCGCCTGAAAATATATCAAATAGACTGACTATTGGAACTCTCCTCGGTTATTTCAATGGAAAAAGGCGGTTGAAATGCGGCTGCGGTGGTGGCAGGGAGTTCGGTTTCACTGTCAGTGAGGTGTTGTTGGTCATCGGGGGAAAACCAGAGGCGTCATCACCCTCACGTTTTGGGACTGCCTGGACATTCCAGTAGGAGCTCAGGGATATAGGTTATGATGTCACCAATGGTGATTCCTTAAATGAGCTTTGACCCCCAGGTTCCAAATGAGGCCGCCCATCTATTGCCGCACTGTATCATCTATTCGTAAAGCCTGTTGGGTAGTGTATGAATGCAGCACAAACCCGTATTATTCCACATGCATCTAAGAAACATTTTCAGACGCACATGCAATTAACTCTGTGATGTTTCCGTCCTTTGTGTGTCTCAGGTGTGTGTTGTGTTTCGAGTAGTTTGAGAGGCTGTCTGTTGCGGTGCTGTAGACCTAGCTGGGTTCTGCTTCATTGCCACTTGTCTTCCAAACACAATGGCCCTCGTAATAATGGTGGTGGAATACATCTAGCAATGTTATTCATGAGGGTCTGGAGAGGCTTTTTTATTTTTATTTTTTTACATTTTGCAGTGGAGCACCGTTTTCAGATAATCCAGAGGCTCAGTTACCAACTGCGGCTGTGCTCAAAACCGGTCCTTCAAAATACTCTCCCAGTTGGCTTAGGGGTAATTCAGCCCATTTCAGGAGAAAATTCCAATAAAAAAATAATAATAATAAAGCTCCCAGAAAATACGTCGACTCTTAGCGCACACGTACCTGTGCCAACAGGGTTCACACAAGACAGTGAGAGACGGCTGGCCCTCTGAGGCGGCCGACGAAAGTACGACAAAATGTCAACACACTTTGAGGCTCGGTGTTTATCATTCAAATGTTATGCCAGCACTCTCAGCGCGACGCTGTTTTTCTCACAAGAACAGTTTCTCTCTCACACACACACACACACACACACACAGCGACACAAAATGTAGCGATTTATTGTAGTGTCAATTTCAATAATGAGTGTTAATATATGTTCGCGGTTCAATGTTTTTTCGCACATTCACAAACTCCCCAGTCACTCATCAGTGTATGTTCAAAAGGAAAGTATAGGACACTTTCGATTCCTGTTGTATTTATTCATACATTTCATAATTCTGAAACAGACACTGTGTATCCTGTTTAGGAATGAGACTTAAAATGTGTAAATAATATATTACTGTAAATGATGCCGGCGCTCAAATAATTGTCCACCTGCCACAGTGGGAAAATAATGGTTTGCCAATGTAGGATTATTCATCAAGTTGCTATTTGTTAAAGGAAACACTTTCTATCTCTCTTTTTCTGTTTGTTTTTTGCTTCAATCGCTCTTCTCTTTTTCTGCAGCTTTTACAGCTTTTCCTCTCCCTCTCCATCTGTCACTCTAACCTCATCTCATCTTTTGGGTTCATCCCTCTGGATCCTGCTCTCTCTCCCCATATCATCTGCCACTCTGTAGCCCCCTTTTTCTTTTTTCTTTTTTTTTTTTTTTTCTTTTTTACTTTTAAATGATTTTTAACTTTCTTACTTTCTTTTAAAGCAGCTCAAATACTCAAGCCTTCCATCCAGTATGTCATTTTCCGACACAGCCAAGATTTAAATTGAGGTTTTGGATTTTCGGACTGTGTCTACTTAATCTTTATTGCACTTTACTTTTTTACATTTAACATGTCAAATGTGAGATTGGTTTATTAAATACACTTGATATTTCATTTCTAGTTTGCCTTGTTGCTTTTAATGAAGGATCACAACCATATTCGTCCTTCTCCAACTGTTGCTATATTTTACCCATCTTTTCCATCTTCAGTCTGTCAGCCCCTCCATCATTCTTTCACTCTGTCTCTCTGGCGGTGTCTTCCTGTCCGTCTCTCAGCAGTGAGCTAACAAGGTGATCCTCTGCCTCCACATCGCAGTCGGTTTTGTCGGCGCAGGCTGGATCTCTATTTGTAGCCTGCACGACCTGCACAGCAAGGAAGGAAAAGGAGGGAGCTATACTGTACCTTTGCTGGAAAACACAGAGACACACAAATAGATCTAGTAATAGTAACGCAATCCCAAACACATGAACTGAAAAAAAGAGAACATTTCAATAAATTGAAAAATACAAAAAGAATAATCTCCACTTAGATTCAGACTGTAGGGGTTACATTCCTTTTCCAAAACACATTACATCCCCCCTTTAAAAACATGCTCCTGCGGTCTTAGGGCTCCTTACCGAAAAGCATTGGCTAAATTGTTGTTTCTGTGTGTTTCAGACCTATAAATGTTTCAGCTGCACACTGTAAGTAATCCAAGGGCCTCTGACTAAAAGCTCAGGTTTGACTTGAAACGGCTCCATTTCTCAGGGGTCAACCGCCCTCGCATCTTGTCAGTTAAACACACATGTCAAGGGGCCATGAAAGAGAGAAATGGTGCAATCTTGAGGCATTTTAAGTTACCGCACAAATATGTTTGGGCTGCCTGTGAAATACACAGCCAAGTGGCCCATCCTTCCCTCAATTTATCTTTTTTCTTATAAATCTTGACTTTTCATTACACACTCCCAGCACCAATTTTTCCGAAGCTTGTCTTTATTCTCACACTGTAACTCAGCTCAGGAGAAATCCCTTTAGGGGAAAAAAAAGTGGGATAATATTATTATTGCTGTTGGATTTCAATTCAAGAACTAGGATTTGTTGCAATAGTTCTCCCTAGACTCTCTGCCTGGGGGTGGGAAGGAATGGTTGCTGCGTGAGTCACATGGTAAGCCATATGTATCTCCTTCCCCATCAAGGTCAGGCTTCCATCAGGGCCAGAGCCCAGAGCATGCTGGGAGATGTAGTCAGGGGGGGTTGGTGCTCTTGGCCACAGTGCGAGTTAATTTAGTGCGAAGACCAGCTGGGCCTGTGTGACGCGTGTCCCCCGCAGTGCCGGGCTTTCTTTTCTAATCACTGGACTGTGCTGGGCTGACCACATGAAGTGCCAAAGGTCAGGTGGGTGTCCTGACCTCTGTGGTGTTGTGGCAAATTGAAAAAAAAAAAAAAAAAAAAGAGAGAGAGAGAAAAAAAAAAAAAGACAGAGAGAGAGAGAAGAGTCCATCTTTTGCTGACATGGCATGAACTACTATTAAAGCGGCTGTCAAACTCGGTCCATAAAGTAGCCACAGAATACGCGATAAACACATCCAGCGTCAAGCAGCTGCGATAGACACAGTTTTGAACGTCACTGGGAACAATTTGAACAACATTTCCTTTCCTGAGTTCCGACTGTGTAATGGGCCAACGTGTTCTGTGGTATTTCTATTTTTATTACCACCAATTTAAGCAGACAACTGCAGAACCCGTGGGGAAATCTAAGGTGGTTAACCAGCCTCCTTGTTCCTGGTGTCACCTGTTTGTGAAGTGGTCATACTGTTTGTGGATGGATTAATGTTCATTTGGCTCTCCTTTTCTGTTTCGCTCTCACCACTGCCGGGGGTAATAGCTTCTCCTCCTGTCTCCTAAAAACGGTTAAGGCTATTATGTGCCGAGTGCACGGTCCCATTTGGAGAGCTGCGGCCCCATTATGTTCCGAATGGTCTCCCCAACTCATCAGAAGTAGCAATTTCATACTTTCTGCGATTGGATTTTCTTAATAAAAAATGAAATAAGTGGAATGAATAATATAGCTTCTCCAAAAATAACAGTAGAGGATGTCCAATGTTCATATTTCCATTATTCCTGTGCACTAGCCGAGCTTCTATTTTACCACCAGAGAATCAAGGTGTAATGGCATTTAGAGGGATGTAGTCATGTATGAAATGATAAGACATCCATGCTGTAATAAATTTCCCCCTCACTGACCACAGTCCTATCTTTATCACTGTGTGAATGCTGTTATATACTATTATATCATTCTATTTTTATATGTCTGCATACCTACATTTCAACCCTTGCTTGCGTTCAGCTTTTTTCAACCGCTATTCCATTTTTTTGAAATATTCCACCTTTTTCGGAATGTTCACCAATTAAAGTCACTTATTATATATTTTCTGCTTATTCCGCAGAGACATTGTGCACTCCCAGCAGAAGCCTTAATTACTAATACACATTCGCCAACACATTAATGTAACTCTCCAGCCTTCCACGAGGTACACACAGCTGCTGGCTTTCACCATAGAACCACTGACCACAGTCGTATCGCAATGATTTTTGCATTGTTACATACACTGCTGTTTAAAAGGTCCATCACTGCGTATGAGAGGCTGTCCGGAATAGATAACGCGTATCATTACCATATTTGTTTCACTTGAGTTGCCTCCCGTTCCAAATCATCAGCAGTCGTACCACGAGAGAGGGTGTTGACATTTACGTCGTCTGTTTCGGCACGAACCTTGGCGCTGAGATGGCAATTTGATAATCATTGCTCTCAAGGCAGTCAACCTCAAGAGTATCTGGTCGACAAGTTATTCATTTGAGCAGCTTCTCCGGTGACCCAGGTTTCAAATTCGAGAGGCCACTGTTACCTCAACTCACAGGCAAACCCCTTTTGTATAAGTGTGCGGTATTAATGTGTGTGTAATGCGCCTGCGTTTTTGTCCCCCATTGACCTCATAGGATGGGCTCTTATTGTCTTTTTTGACAGAAGGGTGTTTTTACCACGCTACACTTTGTCCACCTGTTCACTTACAGAGCATGACTGACAAGCCTTCGGTGCCGGAGTACAAGGTGGCAGCGGTGCAGAAGTCGCGCTTCATTCTGCTCCACTACAGCGTCTCGAAGGCCCTGTGGGACTGGCTCATTCTGCTGGCCACCTTCTACGTGGCCGTCACCGTGCCCTACAACGTCAGCTTCACGCCGTACGCCGACACCGTCACAGCCGCGCGCTCCACCATTGTGAGCGACATTGTGGTGGAAATGCTCTTCATTATAGGTGGGTGTTGTCGGCAGGTCATCGCCACGAAGACGCGGCTTGCGAAATGCGAGGCGCTAACGCTGTGGCGCTTTAAAGTTGTTTCTCGTGAGGTGTGAGGAGGTTTTTCATCCGACATCTCCTTCATGTCCCGACACCTATGGCAACGGTGAACAAGGGGCCTCCCCCGCATTCGTTTCCCCAGAAGGTTCCCCCCGTTCCTTGAAACCTAGGTTTTGCAGCCCCCCCGGGATATCCTGGATCTCTCTCAGGGACTCTCCTCTCAGTTGGTAGTGCTGACTCTACCTCTTGGGGATGCACCCGAGGGATGCACTGAGGGGGACGAAACGTATTGTTCTCCTTTAACAGCAGTTTAGAGTCAACTCAGCACAAAAGAAGATGGTGGCTACCAATTATGATTGGGAAAAAATATTTTATGCTTTTTTTGGTTCTTTTTTTTTTGATTTCACTCTATCACCACCCAGACTTATTGCCCTTCTTCTCAATGTTGGAAGCGGTTCTGAGCCACGTGCTATCATCTCTGCAAACACTGACAGCTTGGATAGCAGATGAAGTTTTGTGAGATCGGGCCTCGCAATCAGAGGTCTGCTTGTCGTGTGCTTGCCCCATTGTGGCACCAGGGTCCGATGATCTGCAAACTCAATGGTCTATATGGATGCCTAAACTTCAGAAAACTTCATCTTTACCTCTGTATAAATAATAATAAAACATATATATTTATATTGTTTTAATAGTTATGTTTATGCAGCTAAATTTGGCTGCTCTACCCTTTTTATATTCTAGAAAATATGCAAGTCTATAAATGACATACAAGTAAACTGTTGAGATTAAATCTTAGGCTGTGACCTTTCACTCGTCATTTCGTCATTGTTCTCCGCTTGCATTCTTATTTTGAACGTCATCATCTCTTCATCACATCGAGCACAATGAACCTTTAACTTTTGCATTTTGCAGACATTATCCTGAACTTCCGCACCACCTACGTCAGCCAGTCAGGCCAGGTGATGTATGAGGCGCGGGCCATTTGCATCCACTACTCCACCACCTGGTTCTTCGTGGACCTGGTGGCTGCCCTGCCCTTTGACCTGCTGTATGCCTTCAACATCACAGTGGTGAGTGTGCTCTCGGTGATTGCGCTCATTCTGTTTGAACTTATCAATTTCACTGTTTATAGTAAAAACAGAACAAGTACAATCTGTATGTTTGTAGATTATAACATGGCTAGACTTGCTGTCGGTTTTGGTCTCCAAACAATCTGCTTTTCTCTTCTTCCCCTCGCGTCTCCCCTGTGACTCCCCTCTCTGCCTCAGACCTCCTTGGTCCATCTGCTTAAGACCGTGCGCCTGCTGCGCCTCCTTCGTCTGCTCCAGAAACTGGACCGCTACTCCCAGTACAGTGCCATGGTGCTGACCTTGCTGATGTCCGTGTTTGCCCTGCTGGCACACTGGATGGCGTGTATCTGGTACATGATTGGACGTATGGAGTTGGAGACCACTGAGAGCTGGGACATTGGTGAGTCTCAAATATGTAAAGGTGGATTTTCACCATGTGCTATCATTGAAAATGTTGTCTCTCCTATAGAAAGATTATTCTGGCAAGTAACAAAAGCCAATATTGCATTACATAATTAATAGCGACCCATTCCATGACTATTCTGACTTTATCCACTCATCCATAATTATAATCCATAGCACGAGTTCGTTAGCAACCCACTCATTTCTTGTTTTGTCCATGTTTGAAAAGGGTTCAACATTTAATCAAAATGACAGGCTCTTTTCAATGTATTTAATCATGTGAGTAATATCTTGTCTTAATATTCACTTTGTTGTTTAAGTTGTTTCCACCACCAAACAACCATAACCGGAAACATGCACATATGCCACGTGCTGCCAAGTCAACTCTCTGGCTCGTGTTCCTGTTATGTGAAATTGTGCATACTTTTGTGTCATTATTCGGTCTCCACAGGGAGGTTAGGTCACGCTCTCTAATTAACACTCAGCCTTATTTCTCCCCGGAGGAGCCAATCTAATTCTGCCCTGTCCCGCACCCACATGCCAGCCTGCTGACAATCTCTCGCTGACTCCCACAAACACACGGACGCAAACATACGCTTTGGTTTTCCCGAAGACCATGTGTCGTAGTAACACTTTGCCACCACTATCCACTTCTGAGTAGACAGAATGCACACAGATAACACGAACTATTGCCTTTTGGACATTCTCCTCCTCTCCTGCCCTACCTCCTCGCCCTCGTTCCAGGGTGGCTCCATGAGCTGGGCAAACGTCTGGAGACGCCCTACCTCAACAGCACAGTGGGCGGCCCGGCGGTGCACAGCTGCTACGTCGCTGCCCTCTATTTTACCCTCAGCAGCCTGACCAGTGTGGGATTTGGCAACGTCTGCGCCAACACTGACGCAGAGAAGATCTTCTCCATCTGCACCATGCTCATCGGCGGTACGTCTGACACTGGGGTGCATTTTCCCTCTGGCATCCAGAGAAAATTCTGCGGCAATGGGTGGGTTTGGCGGGTCCTTAAGATGTCGCCACGGTGCCGATTATTGGTGAAGAAACCTACGCTATATGATAATTGCTTAAATTTTTTTTTTTTTATTATCCAGACTGCTTGTTAGAAGAGTGAAGTGAATTAACCTTTGCATTACTGTGTGGATCAATGAGGACATAGATGGTAACTTTGGTCGCGGTCAATAATAAGAAGTTGTGTGTTTTTTTTGTCATCATAAAAGGTTATTCTGTCTTGGTAAGACGGCTTTCAAAATGAAATTGTAATATGTTTGAGCAGAAATACAAATGCTCATCCTCTTCTCTCCCACAGCTCTGATGCACGCCGTCGTCTTCGGTAACGTGACGGCCATCATCCAGCGCATGTACTCGCGCCGCTCTCTCTACCACACGCGTATGAAGGACCTGAAAGACTTCATCTGTGTCCACCGCCTGCCCCAGCAGATCAAACAACGCATGCTGGAGTACTTCCAGACCACATGGTCTGTCAACAACGGTATAGATGCCAACGAGGTAGGAGTCCCCTTGCAGTCCCGCTGTCATGTAGCGCCGGTGTACGCGGTGCCGTCTGACCTCAGAGAACATCAAGGTCATGTTTTTGAGGGCATGTGAGCAGTAAAATCCATTCCCAACCCCTTTGCCGCCGTAATTGATCATGATCGTGCGCCACACTCGGCATTCCTGTTGACATTCAAAAGAGGGCAACGAAACAGTGCGTACTCATCGGTGTCGCAACTCATTGCGTCCGTCGCGTATCTCCCCAGCTCCTGCACGACTTCCCGGACGAGCTGCGGGCCGACATCGCCATGCATCTGAATAAGGACATCCTCCAGCTGCCGGTCTTTAAGGGGGCCAGTCGCGGGTGCCTGCGCTCGCTCTCCCTCCATATTAAAACCTCCTTCTGCGTCCCAGGGGAGTACCTGATCCGTCAGGGCGACGCGCTGCACGCCAGCTACTTTGTCTGCTCCGGGTCTCTGGAGGTGCTGAAGGACAGCATGGTGCTGGCCATTTTAGGTCGGTGGGATATTCAAGGGACTTATTGGCATTAGGTTTAAGGTGTCCATCAAGCACTTGCATACCATTTGTTTCGCTTCTAGGGAAAGGGGACCTGATTGGGTCGGACCTGCCCGGAACAGAGCAGGTGATCAAGACCAATGCCGATGTGAAGGCCTTGACCTACTGTGACCTGCAGTATATCAGTGTGCGGGGTCTGAGGGAGGTGCTGGAGCTTTATCCCGAGTACGCCAGCGTGTTTGCCTCCGACATCCACAACAACCTCACGTACAACCTGCGCGAGGGCAGCCAGGACGAGGTAGCAAATACACACACACACACACACACACACACACACTCACTCACTCACCCACCCAACCGCCGTATCGCTTCCCTGTTGCCGCCCCAAACACAGCAGGATGACATTACACCCAGACACTGCCTGTTACCCCAGAGAGTTATTTAAGAAAGCGATACGTAAGGCGGTGCAATCCTCTATCTTTGGAGAAAGTTCACCTGTTGATCTTAAACATGGGGCCGTCGTTGAACTGCGTCTGTTTTTAAAAGATGCACCTTGAAACCTAAATGCACAGTGCAACAAATTGACAACCAATTGCCTTGCTGGCTTCTTTTGTCGAGAACCATATGCTCAGTTAAAAAAAAAAAAAGACAAGATCTCCGTGATGCGTGACTGACGAAACTGACAAAGCTCCGCAAGGACTTACCTCATCCTTGATGTCAGTCGCAAACATTTGTGCTTTGCTTTCATTAGGCGTAAGCGTTGGTTCCCAAAGGCCTTTCCCAGTGTTGGAAGGTTTCGTTATTATTTATTCATTTATTTGGGCTTTTTTAGCGTGGAACATGACGGACAGGACATCTGCGCTGCCCACGTTAATTACCGTAGGGAAAATGGGCGAGGGGAAATCAGCATCGACTGAATTAATGAGGGCTTCAAAAGCGCGCGATTATGCTTGATGAGTTTCTTTCCAGGAAGAGACATTTTAGATTGGAAAAAAAAAAAAACAACGTGCGTGTATGACAGAAAAGCAAACCACTACTTAGTGTATAAAATCCATATGAGTACGTCACTATAATTATTGCAATCTGTAATTTACCAGAGTGACTGAATACAAGCATTAGTTCTCCTACTCTCTCACACCATCTGCTGAGGGCACGCGACCCCTTTGACAGGACCTGGCCAAGCTGCCCAACTCCTGACTCACATATAAGTATGTGATCACCCTGGTGTCGTCCACCCCATCATGCTTTGGGGTTTTAGGTAGGCGTTGAAGGATGTTTTAGAATAAGAGAACTTAGATGACAGACACAAATGGTTCATTGTTTGACTGGATACTGTAGTATTAGACAATAATCCCCTTTCCATATTGCTTTCACGTTGACTTTTCATCACCGTGATTTGAACTACATGATGACTTTATGTTCATTTGTGGTCTCACATGACTTGTGGCTGAGTTTTAACTTATTCTCACTCTGGTCTTGTGTACACATGCAGGCCATCTTTATTAGAACACGTTTATGGTGACAGGCAGAAGTTACCCAATTCAGTCCCTGCAAACCCATTTTACCATGTGGGACAGTGTGGCAGCGATGCCATATTAATTTATATTGATTTAGTTAGTCATTTAGTATATTTTTGTTTGCTGGCTAGTTAATCTGTGTGCTTTGCTCCAGGGTTGATTTAACTTATGAGGAGAATTTGTTTCCGCCTTTAATAGGCTGACATATTCCGGAAGAGTTGTAAAGATTCCTCGATATTTCCTTTTGAGCTTTTCCTTCCTTCTGGCTGTGGCAATTGCTAAGCTCAGTTTTGTGCTCCAGTGAAGGATTACGTTTAATGTGTATCCTCAGCAAATTGGCTGCCTTGCATCAAAGAGCATTACTGGCACTGGGCTGTTGACAGACTGTGGCTTTTGCTGTCACATTAAGCCGTGTTTTCAGAGGCACATTTTTCACACACGAGGGGAGGCTCCACTCTGCCACGGTATCGTTTGTCATTCAGCTGCTGATTATGCTAAAATGCCACCTATTTCTCCACACAGCGGCAGAGAGACACAAACTTTCACTGGAAACCCTGTGTGAATTTAAGTCTGGAAAATGATCTGTTGGATCTGTGGATTCAGCTTGTGTGGCAAAGGCTTGGTTACTGGCAAATATAATTTCGGTGATGGCAAAAGGGGAAAAAAAAATTCAATTGGGAAAAATAACTAACATTTAAGTCTTGCGGAATTGTGAAAACGAAAACAAAATTTTATGACTAATTTCTAAAGAGGTTAGGGTGTCATTGCAATAATGAATTTAAATCGTCTTTTTTTTTTAATGATTGATGATAGAGCTGAAGTAAATAAACACCGTCTCATCTTAGCTGTATCTTTTGTCATTCCTGTTCTCTTTTTTTGTCACTGCAGGGTCTCAACAGATTGTCGCGCTCCCCGAGACTCGGCCGTGTGAGTTCAATGCAAATTCACCGAACTGAAAGGCTTCTCCCTTTAGCCGTGTCTTTATTTGCTTTCTCACAATTGTGGTGCCAGGTGTACCTTTCAGTTTTTTTGTGGGTGTGCGTCATATTTTCGAGGTACAAACCCCCCTGCCCCAGTGGTTGGGACATGTTGATGAATGCTGTGCGAGGGTTTGTGCAAGGACTTTCCCTACAGGTTAATACTCATTTGGAACAAAGAGGCCACTTCCCTCCCTGGAGTTAGATCTCTAACTGGGTCAGCAGCTCTCCTAATGGGAAACCTTATGCGCTACTTTTCTCACCAGCCACTGTCTGTATCTCGCCATATTTTCATTATCCTGCTGTTCACAGCACTCTATTATGGAAAAGTATCACTTAAAATGTAATAAATTGGCACAGTCACTTATGGTTAGGTTGTCATAGTTTTGGAACAGGGTTAAAGAAATGTTGTGACATTTCAAATCTAACGCACAATCAAAGTAATACCTTATTTGCTCTGTATCTCCAGCTTTTTAAACAAATAGCATAATATGAGCCAGACTACTCATTAAATGTTTTAGGGGAGAAAGGTAGTACCTTTTAATGTGTCCGATATTCTTATATGATTCAGTAATCAATATGAAACCTCAGAGTTTGTATTCCAACAAACCCAAAATGCATTTCGGGCAGCTCAGATTAGGCTTACCCTTTGGTAGAGAAAGATTAACATCTAAAAGTGTATTATTAATGCTTTGCGGTATGTCTCCTGTTTCCCAGGAGTCTAGGCTCCCCTCAATAGTGGAGACCAAGGGGGATGACCCGGGCGACTGCTTCAATCTCTCTCCAGCTACCCGTTCGCGTCGCAACCTCCTGCTGCCCAGCTTCAGCAGCCCCGTCCGTCGTACGTCCCTGGGGAACCTCCTGGGGGACGAGTTACGGCAGTTCAACGCCCTGCGACGCTGCCGCTCCCCCAACCTCAGCCGTGGCTTCCACGGCCCGAACTTATCCCCGTTGCCACCCACCAAACACGAGCACAGAACCACTGCTCTGCCCTCCGTTTCGGCCCAGGCAGAGGCGGGAGCTGAACAGAAGCCTTGCAAGCTGCTCATCCCGACCGTCACCTGCTATGGACCCCCCGACCTAAGTCCAAGGTATTGTGAATGTTAAAATTCATTAAAAGTTCCAAAACGCGAGCAGATGATCACTAAAAGTAGTTTCCTTGTGACATTTTTGGCCGTCTATGGACTCCCCTTGCTGACAGCATCTCACTGAACTTTGCAGAGCACATGGTGTGTTTATATAATTGCCTTAGAACGTCAGTCATGACCTGGGTAAAGTGGTGCCGTAATGGACACTGAAAGTCACGCGAGCGAAACCTGCATCATCCACTTAATGTAAATCCAGTGTATTTGCATTGCAAATTTCAGCAGATGCCACTTTATTTCATTACCAGAGCACCTTATCCCTGTGCGCCAACCATCTGTATTCATAATGTATACCCAAGTCATCCAGTAAGTTCTCGAGGAGATCAGGTGTGCTCCGACACGGGCCTCTGCCAGCGGCAGCTCTCGTGGCGCATACCTGGGTCGTCAGCCGGCTCCAGTGATAATTGATAAAGCTCGACTGTAACACTAACTCAAGCCTCCCTCCTCGTCACCCCCTCCCACCAGGGTTGTAGACGGCATAGAAGACAATGGGCACAAGTTCCACTTCAACGTGGAGCACAGCGGGCCCAGAGCCAGCACAGGAGGCTGCAGCCGAGGTAAACCGAACCACCTCCGGCTGCAAGGGTTACCTGGGGGCCAGAGGGCTGGAGGGGAAAACTGAATAGGTCAAACAGTGGGCACCACAATGCTGCACAGCCTCCTCCTGGGGAAACCTGAGAGTGCAGAGCAATGAAATGACAGCCAGGTGTCCAAAAGAGTCAGAGGAACATGTTAAAGGACAATTGGGGTCAAAGCAGCGTCAGCTCTGAGCTGTCACAGGTCACTGTCATTCTAATAGGCATATCAGGTTTAATCGCAGCCTGTATAAATTACATTAGATTAATGAGTGCTTTGGCCACAGATGCATGACAGCACAGATGAATAAAACAATATTTTAAGATGCAACTCCTGCTGTTTTTTTTGGGTGGCTCGACAGCACCTCCTGGAGGATTGCCTGCTTTTTGTTGCGCTTAAAAAAAAAGAAATCAACAATTCTTTGAATCTTTGATTATATTGCCAGGATTGATTCTTTGAGTCTTCTCGTCCTTATAAATCTCAGCGGCACCATAAATTCAGCTATTAGATTATTAACTATTTGGTGTGTTGTGATTTGGGCTTCTAAGTCAGCTACTGTGTTTTTCTCCACCTTGTTTTTCCAGACTCCACACAGGCCAGTGCAACTCTTTTGCTGGAGACAGAGGAGGTCAGGCAGAGTATCAGTCAACTCAACCATAAGGTAAAGTCCCGTTTCGTCTCGTAAAATCGATGCGACCGAAGTTAATCTTGTCTTTGACTGAAATCCTCTCAGGCCCAAATCAATAAATTAATTTGAAGCATTAACACATTTAAGTAAAATAAATACGTTTTCGGATTGACCAATGTCTTCAGAGAAGGCAAAATGACAGAATACAGAAATAAATGGGGTAATCTTTTTTTCTTTGATCCATTTTGGAAATCTCATTAAATGATCCAAACTGGTAGTGCATATATTCAGTTGGGCAATGATGTGTCAGTCTGTCCCTGCAAGCTTTATATGAATGTGGATAGAGCAAAAGCAGGTGGAATGAGAGAGTTCAGATGGGCCCAGTTAGGTGCGGTCTGAAGTCCATATTAATTCATCAGTACAGCACTTCTGCAATGCAGAGCCAAACCAGGAGTGCTGACTCGACAGTCTTTAAAAAAACAAAAAACAAATGTTGATAACCCAGCTGTACTTTGCCCTGGTCCTCCTTTTTCTCTTGCTTTGCTTTGACTTGTCTCTAATTTTCTGTGTGACCTACGTCAGTCTTTGTCCTTCATGTTTTATACTAAATAAGAATCAATTTCGCATAGAGTCATAGAGGGCGCTATCAATTGTTTAGTTCTCTTTTCGGATATTTATATCTGGGCATGGGACTAAGATTAAACTTTGAAGATAGAGGATGGTTACTTTGTCACTCTGCTGCTGAGTTAATCGGGTAGAACTGTTATATGTTGAAACTGTTGGACCGGATGTCACCACATATGCTCTCTGGGATTATTGAATATACAAGGTAGACATGACTAAACCGTGACTACTCTCTACGCAGATGGGCAGTTTAAACCAGGAAGTATCTGAGCTCACCAAGGGCCTGCACAACATGATGCATCTCCTCCAGAGTTACATGTCTGTGCAACACTACAAAGCTTCGCTCCCCGCATACCTGTCAATCAACCGTGGGTCGGCCCACCACCTCCACAATGATCCTGGGAGCCACGAAGGCCACAGCCACCAAAGTATCGCACCCACTGGCCTCTGGAGCGACAGTGGGGCTGTGGAAGCCCAAACAGAGAGCCACCAACGACCTCACTCCCCTATTCCAGCTCCTCACTCCTGCCTACCCCTGCCTCTAAACCCCGCCCGTAGGTTAGGCCCATGTCATGGCCCTGAGAGCGTGGCCGCACATCGGTGGACCACCCCGTCTCATATCAACGTGAGCTCCGGTTTCCAGGGTGGAAGTCCAGACCTTTTAACGGACACCGGGCGTGAAGAATCTGACAACAGACCTCTCAGTGCACGTCAGACAACCATCAGCCAGTCCCAGCCCACTTTGTGCCTGCAGCCCCACCGTGACAGTGACGAATACACTTGCCATTTGTCCAGTGCACCTATGGGTATGTCCACACACAGCCTGATGGGGCCTTCAACGAGCGTCTGCCCTCCTCCCACCTGCCTGCCCTCGGAGTCTCGCCTCAACTTATCACAAGCCTCACTTGAGGACATGTTTATTCAAAAGCCCCACCCAACATCTCTTACTCCCATCCTGGACTCATCCGTCTCCCAAACTGAGACCCTGTACCCCTCCATCCACTCTGTGTCTCGCGATTCTGGGTCACCACGAACTGACGCTCTTGAGCCCCGTCCAATGCGCAACCCATCTTCCATGGAACACACCAGTCTGGAGTGCCTACTGGGGAATGGGGGCTCGGTGGAGAGCAGGGACAATGAAAGCATGTCATCGCGAAGGTCCAGCATCGGAGCACAGACTCAGAGCTCAGAGCAGTCGTGGTGTCTGGACCTCGCAGACTAAACTGTGCGCGTGTCATGCTCAGTGACTTCACTGCAACTGCAAATGAAAGTAGCAGCTATTGAAATTCATGTTCATACAGTGTTTTAAGTGACTGCTGGAGATTGTCAATGTGTGCCGTATTTCCCCCCCTTTCATATTTGTCAAACTCCACACGAGTTACACAATTTCTATGCAAAAGCATGTCATTTGTGAATTACCTTGGCTTTATTGAGCTGTTTCTTTAAAGAGAGTCGCCACAGCCAGTTTTAGTATGTAACGTATCCCCCCCCCCCGACATCCTCAGATACATTTTTAGTCGATAATACCCGTTACCTCCTTGCATGGTAAAGTTGTTATTCTTTTTTCCTAAGGAAAAGGTTTCCAAAACAATGTGCACACATTCTATAGTCGTGACAACCTGTTGATTGTGCACACAGATACTGTATTTATACTGAAGAACAAACATGGCATATGCTTCAGCTTGCATTTGGGATTAGAGTATGTACATAACGCAGCGTAGATCGCTTATTAATTTAAATTGAATGTTTTTCTCGATTCGCAAAAAAAAAATGCTGGAAATGAATATCAAAGTATCCACCAAGCAGTACATATTACATGATATATGATTTCAGTAATAATGTCATGTGACATATTTTTTCTCCTTAAGATCAATTGGGAGATATAAATACATTTCCAATTTTCTTCCTCACCAAAGCATTAAATCTAATGCTTGGATTTGGGTTTATTTGCTTTTCACACAAAGAAAAGTGGAAATTGCTTGCTCATGGGTCTGCAATTCTACAAACAATATTTGTTCATAATTTGAACATAATTGAATAAGTGATAATACATTTCCCATGAATATCTCATACTGTTAATGTAATAAATGCCTCCTGGGTTTAAAAAAAACAAAAACTCGTACTACTCATACAACATTCAGTATTCAGGAATTTTATTTTGATTGGTTGATTCATTGGTTATTTTTTCTGATATGCTTAATGATTTCTCTTTGCCTGACTAAATAAATTACACAGAAATGTCTGACTGTCCATTTTGTAGTGTCATATTCATCATCACAATGTATGCATTTTATTCCGATAAAGAGCATGTCACATTAAGTAACATATTTCTTAAGACCAACTGTGATTTACTGCTGATGTATCTCATAAGTGGCTGTGAATTCGAGTGTTTAGTTTTCCAGGTTTTATTTTGGTCAATCTGTGTTGACACTCAGTCAGATATATATTTGTTGACTGGGGAACTTGTCTGTTAATCTCTCCTGAATGGTGGAATAAATACAATGTTGTTTTTTCACAGTGCAGTCTACATAAGAAAGGGGTGAGAAAGTGGGATAAAGTTTCCAAATTTGAAAGAGAAAATCATCCCAAAAATAACTTCACATTTTATTTAATCTGGTGTTTAAATGTATATCACCCTCTGTGTTTTTCTCTTTCTTGTTCACTTGCAAATGGTCCACATTGATGCTTGGAAAAAATAGTGCAATTGCGAAATGGTGTCCTTTCCAAAGTTAATGATCCATTACAGTTTTTGCGCAAGAAAACCATATAAAAAAGGGAATCCTGCTAACTTGCAGCAATCATTTGGGCTATCAACACTCCGCTCAAATAATTTGTCAGGTAGGAAATGTGTGTGTGTGCGTGTGTGTGTGTGTGTGTTTAATTACAAAATAATAGTTTGGTTTGCCGAGTTTGATGATCTCAATCTTTTTTTCCTCCCTAGGCTGCTGTTGAAAGACGGGACCTTGAAAACAATGAAGCCTGTTATTCTCCTTTTGGTAATGCTGGTTGTCAGTCAAAGTGAGTAAACCTGCAAACCCACAGTTAGTTTAATTACAATGGTGAACTAGATCTGTCCACTCAAGACGGAAGACACTATGTTTCTATAAGCTACGTTTAGATTCGTATTGCGTTTCCAGGGCATGTTTTTTTTTTGTGTTGCTTTGTCTACAAATGTTTTTCCTTTTTTCAGGTGAAGCTTTGAGGTGTTTTTGTGGAGGCACACGTCAATGTTCAGACTCTGTTGAGGTTTGCAAAGGTTCAGGCAAAGTGTGTGCCAGTGTGATCTTTAATATGCCGGGCTGTGAGTATAGATCTTTCCTACAGTGTACTGCTTATCTAAAAATAACAATAACAGCAATAATAAAAAAATATAAATACATGAATTAGGGTTTAAGGATCCATTCTGTCTTTTCTATGTTGTCACAGATACCAACTACTTTCAGGGCTGCTACCCATCAGATGAATGCAATTATTTGCATCAGCCGCCTAAGGTACAATCCTTTTGCTGCAGCACTGATCTGTGCAACAATTAAATACCTTGCATATCACACATCTGCCAAGAAATGAATAATCCAATTCAATTCAAACTGCATTCTTCGAATAAAGATTATTCATTATTGGCATGATTATTCATTTGTCCTTTGTCACTTGTTATATTTCATATTTTCAGTGTTGGTTATGTTGTTGCTTGTCTCTTTAGTGGTTATTAAGAAGAATTGTAATGTAGGATTTCAATAACAAAAATATGAAAATAAAAGTAAGGGCACAATTCAAATTCCCACATTTTCAAGACATCAAAGGCCAATGCACACCTTACATTACACCACATTTATATTTCATTGTTGCAGTAAGAAACCCTTCAACTCGGCCTATATTTAATAATTTCTCAGTATATGAGTATAGCTCTACCTTGTGGTTAGTATGATTATGAAAAGTGTCGTTCTGAAAAATGATAGATGCGTTACATTGTAATCAGAGAAATCATACAATTACAGATACAAACACGACAACCTTTAATGGCAGGGATAACAGGTTATGATATGGTAGAAAATGCAAAAAGGAAAAATAATATAATTTGAACTAATTTAGTTCTCGATTAACATGAATGTACAACAACTTTGGAGAGCGTAGGTATATTCTCTTTGCTATGTAAAACTAAATCAATGATTAAATAAATAAATCTTCAAATCAAAAGCTGAATATTTCTCCAGGTTTTATTCCAGTCTTAAAAAAAACAACAACGCCTGAAACATTCAGGCTAAACTCTGGGTCGCCTCAGTCTGGTTTTGATAGGTTGTTAGCTTGCGTCACATGACAGGCGCATCCAGGAAGTATTTGGTAACACAAAGCGGAAGCACACAATTTTTACTCAATCCAGAAGTGTTCAGGCAGCAAAGGAGAGAATTCAGCCTAAGGATAGCACCACTGGTACAACTCACCGTTTACGACGCCGAGGGGAGATCGTTCTCGATGCTGGTAAAAACGTCAACGTGTTATATTTGCCTGCCTTTAGTCTTCTTGTCTCTTGTTGTCTGACGTTAGCACGACGATTAGCATTAGCCTAAAGCCACTTGCTTTTCTGTTCTTTAATCAAATTCTTGGTTCCTACGCCCCTTAAGTTCTCGGTGTTCTTCAGCCATTGAACCCATACAACGTTCAGATCCTTCAGCACTTCAGCGGGTTACGCTCATTTTCCACCATTACTACTTTGTAGAACATTTAACTTTTAAATATTCGTTAAATATTGAAACGAATGAGAAATTCGCCAACCCCTTCAAAAATACTTTGATGTTAAGGTTTCATCAAAGCAATATTCACACTATTGGTTTTTAATGATCAAAGTGATGATGTCAAACTTTGGCACATCTGAACGTTAAAACCTCTAGCCACCATCATCATTTTCATAATCATATTCATGCTTGTGTTCAGATTATTCAGTGAAGCAGCATTCACAGTGCATTTTTTTCAGGTAATCCAGGTTTAGTCTTTATTAACATCATTAATCATCATCATGCCTTCCCTTTTTTGCCCTATACATCTAGCACACTCAAATTAAACATTTAAGTCGTGCCAGCAAAGCAGCATTGACACTGTTGAACACATTCACACAAAGTAATGATGTCATAAGTGGGGAAAATGATGAAAACCGGCTGTCAATAATAGTTATTTGAACTTTTTTAGTTTTCAATTTTTTGACATTGTCACAGCATTCTACAGAAGGAATTGACTGCAGCCGTAATAGGTTAGATATGACTGTTCCTTAATTATTAAGTAACTATTTTGAAAAGTGTAGTTTGACATGAAAAACCAGTTAACTTTCTTCCTTCTCAAAAGATCCACATATTTATTTATTTTTTCCATTATGTTTAAATTTTTTCCAGGTAAACTCTGTCCTTCCACCTCTATCTGCCTGATCTGGTGCTCCCCACCAGAAGACCCATCCTTGATTTCATTCCCCACCATCGGTGCCTGTGCGTTCAAAGTGGGCTCCTGTCCTCAGCACCTTGTGGACTAGAAGTTTCTGCCCGCCTCTAGCCAACTCCACCCATAATAGTCTCTGTCAATGGCTGGGCGCAGTGGAGCAGTAACCAGGCCTAATGGTGCCACAGCAGCAAACAAAATCTGCCAGTTCAAACTGGTGTTGTTGGGGGAGTCGGCGGTGGGGAAGTCCAGCTTAGTGCTGCGCTTTGTCAAAGGCCAGTTCCATGAATTCCAGGAGAGCACCATTGGAGGTAGGAGACTGAAACATGTCCTGTGTCAGAGAGAGAGGGAGATATATATATATATATATGCTGTTGTTAATGTCATGGAGTTTGTGTACAAACTAATATGAGGGGATACAGAGTGTAAGAGCTAATATTGTATCATTCCAATCACCTTTTCTCTTAACTTGATTCCCCCGCTGTCCTCAGCTGCCTTTCTCACTCAGACTGTCTGTCTGGATGACACCACCGTGAAGTTTGAGATCTGGGACACAGCCGGTCAGGAGCGCTACCACAGCCTGGCTCCGATGTACTACAGAGGGGCACAGGCGGCCATCGTGGTC
The DNA here is from genome assembly GCA_016785305.1 of Colistium nudipinnis. Taxonomy (NCBI): domain Eukaryota; kingdom Metazoa; phylum Chordata; class Actinopteri; order Pleuronectiformes; family Rhombosoleidae; genus Colistium; species Colistium nudipinnis. The sequence goes on from JAFBJU010001645.1 coordinate 196,459, forward strand.
TACGACATTACCAACACAGTAGGTTTCGGCTGTAGGGTGGCAATCGGCGACACGCTGTCTGTTGGTAGCAATGCAATGAAATTAAATTGGTGTGCTGCTCATCCCCGCAGTGTCATGATGGCATTTAATTTTTGCAGCTTCATTTTGAAGTTTTACAACAAACGAGTCCAAATATATATTTAAGGAGAGGTAAAGTTGTTTTTAGAATGCACTGTGTTGGGTTATTTCACCTACTGATTCAAGAGAGTCGCCGATTTCATGTTATTGTAGCTGACAACATTCACAAAAGCAGTGAGAGTGATATTGATGAGGTTTCTCCCTTGATTAGGATACTTTTGCACGGGCAAAAAACTGGGTGAAAGAGCTGCAGAGACAAGCCAATCCCAACATTGTGATTGCTCTGGCAGGCAACAAGGCGGACATCGCAAACAAGAGGGCCGTGGAGCTTCAAGTAGGAAGATGCATTCATATGAATCAATTTAACAGCATCATTGCCTCAGGTATTCACATTGTGAATGTATTGCATCATAACATTGTATTAAAATGATCTATCTCAATAATGTTCTCAGGAGGCACAAGCGTACGCAGATGACAACAATCTGCTGCTCATGGAGACCTCAGCTAAGACCGCCATGAATGTCAATGAAATTTTCATGGCTATTGGTAAGTTCATTGCTCTGCTGAGTCAAAAGTCTACCGTTTACTTGCTCCTTAACAAACTAGGTAGTGGTGTGGAAAAAAATTTATATTAAAATAAATACACAATTTGAGAACAAATAGCAGTCATTTTAACATTTGTTCCTAAATCAACATAGGTATGTAAATGCTTAATTTAACAAAAAAATATATAAAATGACTTGATCATAAAACAAGTGATTACAGACATAATGAAATGTTTAATTGGTATTGGTAACAGCTACTGCTGTTGCCGATAACTTGACAACAATTTGTATACTTATGTATTCAATAGCAAACTCACTTTTATTGTTTGTTTTTTTCCATGACACATGCTGGGCTAAAAATCGTTTTTTTTTATAAACTCAATGACGGAAGGAATTGTGTAACCCTGCATTTCTCAACCTTTTGACCCTTGATCAGTGATAATTGCCGCTTGAGCATAGACCCGCACAGCTCAGTGAACATCAAATTTGCCCCCTCAGCTCCAATTGAATATTTTTTACAGGTGCAAAGAGGTAAAACTACCAAATATTAAAAGAAGCTGGATTCAAAAAATTGTCCTCTCATCCATCGTGTTACCCATTCCGGAAGCTTACTCACTGTAACTTGTATTTCTAGCTAGTTGTGCTGCACTTTTGAAGGTTTTAAATATTACCTCACCGATCCTATGTCTTCTTTCCCACGTAGCTAAGAAGCTACCGAAGAGCGACGCTCAGGGTGGAGCTGGACAAGGTGGACGAACCCGGACAGGAGTGGACCTCCAAGAAGCTGCTCCTCAGGGCCGCAGCGGCCAGTGCTGCAGAGGTTTTTAACAAGTACGACACCACGAACTTTGTGAGCGAGCCCTGAACATTGTTTTAAGGACAACACGTAGCTTAATGGGCAGGAGAGAGCAGAGCCACTCGCCACTCCTGCACTTAAACTGAGATTACAGATGAGATTATCTGGATGCGCTTTGACTAAAGGAACTTTTTTTTTTTGAAGAATTATAAGCTAGAGGGAATTACCAGGATCCCTCACTACTTCTCTTCTGTCTTTACCGTGTGCATCTATCTACCTCTCTGTTTCCCTCTAACCTCTGTCTCAGTTGATTGAATTCTGTCTTGCATTAAGTCTTTCCTGAATGGTGATACTGAGCGTTCTTTTTTGCTATTTTTCCTAGTTTAAAATAGTGTGCGTTTATGTTATGTGTGTATGTAGCATATACATCAATACACACACGCATAAACTGACAGTTGCTTACTTCTCTACTTGTGTCATTTCTTTTATCATCGTTATGAAAGATACACCTCTTAACAACGCTGTTATTGCGAAAGGCAAAGAGCTTCATCTTTTTTGGTCTCGTTGCAATTTCCATCCTATCACTTTGTTCATCTCTGTAGGGACCTGAACATGACACGGTTTTAAGGACAGGTAAAAGGCTTCACCATATATTTCAGAACTGTTCAACCAATGCAGTTGTTTGCATTCATTATGTGTTGATAGCTGTAACACCAGACTGTTGTCAGCCTTTTAATGAAGGCTTTTTTTTTTAATGAAACAAGAGATTAAATTGTCAATTCAAAAGTAATAAACAACATGAGCGATTTGTTTCGTGTTGTTTCGTTTTGAAGCGTATGGTTTGGCATTGGGGGACATTTTCATTCAGGACTGTCTTCTATTTGAGTCAAAAGATGTTTCGAAATTCTCAACACCATAAGAAACTGTACGTCTCGCAACACACCCACATCTTTTATAAGAAGATGACAAGAGTTTTTATTTTATTTTCCCCTTGTGCTTCTGCAATTCAGTGAACTTCAGTAAACATGTCTTACCACTAGAGGGCAGCATTACACTTGAATCCATGTAGCAAAGGACAACAAAGTCTTTTTGATGCAGGAGAGGACATTCATTTACATCTTGGCAATATCTCCTAATGGTAAAAAGGAAAGTGATTTTTTTGACTGGCATAGAATTCCACAAGTTCAAGTCCAAGTAATTTTTTTCGGATTTTGAGGTGGTGCTGTTTGTGTGTAAGCAGGATTGGACGAAAGGGCTTAAAGAAGCTATTCAGCTATTCGGCCTGTTTTTCCTATTTATATTCATATACCTGTGTGCATGTGAGAGTGGAAAATTTGTCGATTGATTATGCAAAAAGCGATTACTGGCGAAGTGAGAAAGAACAGAAAAGGAAATTCACAGAGGCGGTGTGCTTCATTTATGTTCACCTGACTATCCAGCAGCTAATTTAAATGGAGTTCTCTGGGTTAATACAGCAGTTCACTTTATTGTGATGAGTGTTGCCCTTTTAATAGAGGTGCTTGAGGCTCTTGGAGGTTTTAAGGCTATTGTTAAAGGAAAATATATAGCATCCGTACAAAGGACATGGTCTGGAAAGATGTTTGTAAAATATTGTAGCAATGATAATGAAGGCATATGTTTGCGTTTAATTGTTCTGTTGGTTTTCCATCCATATAAATATATACCAGATATACTACGCAAAGACTTTCTCGTAAATTGGTTTAATTTGGCTTTGAGGCTAAAAGACCTGCTGTTATGGTTTTGCTGCCTCATGCCCTCCATTAAATACACTTGTAAAGCCATTTGAACACACATACACAGGCACAGACTCACCTCAAAGACGAGCAGCATCTCTGCCAAAAGTGGGAGGCCGCTCTGTTCGCACTAAATGATTTCTCATTTGTTGAGCTGTCACTCAAGCAAATAGAAAGAAAAAAACTCATTGCATACTTGGCCTATGTGAATAATAATGGGTGCTCTTTTTAGAGGAGATTTGCAGACTAAAAGCAACATTGTACGTTGTGAAGAAATGCGGCCAAAAACCTTACACACATTTCAAATTTGTTTTAGTGATATTCCTTTCATTTTGTACAACAAATGAAATGATGCAGTCAAAACCCTACCCTGAAAAAGGGGTTTAGCTTTTCTGATTCCCTATTGAACTGTAATTGTATGTTTGCTTGAGAAGCCCCTGCCCAATTTTCTAGCGTAGGCCCTCTGCAAAAGACAGAAAACAGGCAAATGATTCCAACGGCATGCTCCGATGGATTCTCTCTATCTGCCTTGACAGAGAGAAATGTCATTAAATACCAAGGGCACAGGGACACAGTATCTGGATTGCATTCTGCGGTGCAGTGTGAGATTTCTGCTGATAGCGAATGTATATGTGATGTGGTACAATAATTGTCTCTTATCTAAAATGAAACATCTGACTGTGTTGCCGGAGGATGGGATGCTAGTGGAGGAAAGAACCCGACTAAAGCCCAGTAAACCGCTGAAAGGATGCAGATGGATTTTTGCCTCATGTTGTGTTATCCATGCTGGGTTTGCTGCACATTCATAGTGTCAGCAATAAAGTCAAACAGTTGTAAATGGTGGCTTTTACACCAATGGGAGGACACGATCAGTCAGTTTTTGATGCTGATATAAAATGATTTAGTCATTATCATAGTTTGACATTTTAAACACTATGCTTTTTTCATTTGAATGGTTTATTTGCTCCTTAAAGAGGCACCATCTGAATTCAAAAAAATTAAAAATTATCATTTTTCATGTTTTTAAAACAGAAAAATTGTTTCACCTGCTTAAAATTTCACATCCTCTGAGTCAAGTGTAACCAATGCTCTGCGCAAGAAATAACTAATACTATGGGAAATAAATGTTCGAAATGCTTGCAGCACCTGTGGTGGACACACTCAAATACTGCATTGTCATAAGTAAAAGGTTGCCATAGTGACCAGGTTAAACTGCAATGTGGAGATCTGAGGGAGCAGCCCAGTTATGGATAAAATCTAGGACCAGAGGAATAAGTGTCCTTTAATGAAAGCAATCGAGATGATGATGGAGCCGAGCACTGGTATTAACCTTGATGCTGGGAACATTGGACACGGGCTTCATGGAAATGGAGTTAACCAAATATACCTTATACATCCTATTCCAAACTTAACAACAGGAGCCTGAATCTCCGATTGTGCGAGTATCCAGTTTGAGCTATGTTTGTTTGTGTAGCTGTGTGCGCTGTATTCTTTTGTCTCCGCACATGAGCAGAGGCATCAAGAGCACTTGATGAGTTGTGCTATCAATGTCTCTGCTTATGTGTGCATACAGGCACTTGCGCACCTTTATTTTTAGGGTGTGTGCCTTGCAGCGGGGTCAAGCAGGGTGCCAAAAGGACTTCGACGAGAAGGACATAGCACAAACTCCAAGTATGTTTCCACCGTGCGGCCGTCACCGTCCAGGCTGACAGCTGAGCCAAGCGCACACCACCAGGTTGGCCCCAGTACACACATGTCACTGTGCGCCCAAATTCATCTGCAGGCATCTGCTTTTGAACGTAGACCAACAATGTTAATGAGGGGGTCCGAAGCGGAGGGGGATGGCTGGAGAGCTCTGTGGACCCCGTAGCCCACAAGCAAGGCCAATAGGTGGAGAAATAATACAACCTTTTCCTTTGACTCCTCAACCCCGTCGTTTTACTCGAGGGGCTGTTGTGTGGAAGGAGATTTTTTGAACAGAACATTAGTGCTGTCTCGAGGCTGTCCTGTTTACACCGTTTAAAATGAGAAAACAATGTGCAACAGGTCTCATTTAGAAATTAAAAATAAACATTTCCTAAGTAGCTATGTGAGCGCATGCCCAATGAAACCTCTCTTCATTATGGTCCCTTTAATATCTCTGTGGAAATTACACATAATATGCCCCGATTTCATTCTGAGGCTATGCTTCACTAGAACAAAACACAAACAAAAAAGGTCTAAAAAAAAAGCATTGCCATTAGAATGTCCAGGATCATTAAAGCAAGGCTCACATTACTATTTTACTACAATAAATTAACATTAAACCCCCCCCCCCCCGGCCCCCCCCCCCCCCCCCTTATCAACCCCCTACCTTTCAATTTAGGGCTGCCTGTGTATTTACATGACGATTATAAATGTAGTCGAACACCACCGTGGAGGTCGCATTAGTCTGCAGTGTCTGTGTAGTTGTACCGGCTTACACACGTGCTTTTGGAAAAAGTTAGGGACGTCAGTTGTGTCACTCTGAACAGTTTACACTGGATGTCGCGTTGTTTCAGACCGACGCGCCTCCTCTCGCGCGCAGCCACCGGGAGTCTCTGTCGCGCGGCACAAGCGCGCGCGCGCGTCTCCCGTGTGCTTTCCCTTCTCGCGACTCTCTCGCGGGACCGAAACGTGCGTCCGAGCGCGCGCCGCAATTTGTGACAGCTGGAAATGGACAGAGACGACGGAGCAGCCGCGAGCCCGTCTCACACAGGTAAGACTACGTCTTTAATTCTTACACAAAGCTGCTTTATGGTGCTTTTTGTTGCCTTAATTTCGGACACAAGTGTCTGTCTCCACTCTGTGTCTCTCTCCTGAGGTGAAAATGCATTTGCTTTGCCTCAAATCTGGCACAACCCAGGAAATACTGAAGAGCAATCACTTTATTTATCGCGTCTTTGTCTTAAAATGTACTCAACGTTAAGCTGCCACCGTATCGAGTGTTTGTTTTAAATAGAATAAAATTAGTAACGTGTGGCTACGCGTGATTGTAAGAACTTATTGGGAATATTTGACGAGTAAGAATGCAAACAGTTTCCCTTTTTACTTGTTTACCACCCTACAAATACTTATTTTGTTTGTAAACCGGTAAAATATATAAACCAAAAACAAAATACTTCTGATTACAGTTATAACCCTGTTGTTCTCTGAAAAGGCTACTCTTTCAAATGTGCATCCCAAAAGACCGGATTCATATAAAACACCAAAGTGACGCATTTATTGCTTGTGCCATGGCTAGAACTGCTTTGTTTAACGTAAAACGAGGAAAATAAGGGCCATAGTTCTGGAAAATTGTTTTTTGTGTGACATGCACAGCATTTCTGAATTAATTCACCGGTTGTAGTGAGACCCTAAAATGCTTTGCACATAATTGTAATGCGATGGATATTTCAAATAATGTTTGTTTTGCCATATTATTATTATTATTATTATTATTATGGAGGATTGGCTTCATTTTAGACCAAAACACACCTATAGTGAATGTCCAAGGTGTATTTAAAATGATTAACGTGTCCAGTTTAAAGTAAAAAGATCAGTACACTGCTCTCCAACATTATTACTGAAGAAACAATTATTTGACAGCTGTGGTCCTTTTAGCTGGCTGGGTTAATGAATGGGGTAAATATTTAAACCTCTGGATGTAAGCGTCTGTTTGCTCTGTCTGCAAGAATCCCAATTGGGGTGTGACTGCATGTTTTTGTTCCACATTTTAACGCGCTTGGTCTGAATGTGTGTGCTGTTGCAGGTCTGCAGATGCTTGTGAGCATTAGTCATTTGAAGCCGGACTTTGGAGGTAGGGTGAGAAATAAAAATGTCCGAGTGACATTTTCTCTTGCAAATTACAGTCTCGGCCGAGTGTCCATTCCTTTACTTGTGATGCAGGGTGATTTAGGCTTTTCTAAGAGCCCACCAAATATCCTTACTCCTATGATCAATGAATATTAAAATGGCCTCATATGAAGAAAAGGACTGAAATCTTGCATATTTCTACCTCTCCTTATGTGTCAGTATTGCCTGGTATATGTTAGTTCAGTCCATCTATGCTGTAGACGTGTCATGATGCTGATAAAGTGCTTCCATACCGTATTCAGCTTCTACACAATTCAGGCAAAGAATGCTTAAACACACAGCACTGGCCACAGCATCATCTTTGAATGACCTTGTTCGCCTCTGTCCCCCCCTGTGCGTCAGCTTCGACCCCAAATTGCTCCAAAAGACGCCCGCTTGCATGCCAAGCACCGCTGCGCGGCCGAAGAGATGTTCTTACCGACAGCGTGCAAGCAGTCACTTGCGCTGTGAACAAAAGGTCCTTGATTTATCAAATCCTGTGCCTCCTACTGCCCACTCCCCAGAGTGATGCTGTAATTTTCACTAGCACTCCTCCTGTTTGAGGCTGGGAGAGTTGGTAGATTTTTTTTTGTTACTACCCTCTGTGATTCTGCTGGGCTCTTGGGGGTGTATATACAGCTGGGCCAAATTCACACTCTCCAGGCAATATGACAACTGTAATTCACAACAATCTCTGACTTACTAAAGGCATACTATTTAGAAAAGCATATTTTATATTAACATTTAAATGATGCTCTTTAAAGAAAATAATGCCTGATTCTTTGTCAAGTTATAGAATAGGCAATTGCAGTGAAGGGATCAGGTTTGATCGGACCTGACCTGGTTTGCTCCTATTTTTTTTTTATAGCAAAAATGACACATGAGGGTGGTTTGTGTCCACAACTAATGGCATGTGTAGACTACGCCTGCATACATCATGCCATTTTTCCAGCTCTCTAGGTTTACATTATGGCCAAGCTTGTATTTTCAGATCCAAGGTCTAGCAGTACCCAACATCCCTCCTGCTCCTGGCAATTGGTCACATTCACAGATTATCTCTATCCCAAACATTGGTGATGAAGTTGAGTGACCAGCCTATCTTTTTTTTTCTCCCTCTCCAACTCCCTTTACCACCACAGAGCGTCCTCCTCTGTATTTTGGCATTTGGCTTCTGCCGTCTGTCTCTGTAAAAACCATCAGCTGTGAAATTGAGAATAATCATGTGGAACGAGATTGGGATGGGAGCAGCTTGAGCTCCAGCCCTTCACTGTCAATGGACTTTTGGGTCCTGCTGATAAAGGATTGAACAATCACCTACAAGGCATTTTTTGTTGACATGTGAGGAATATTGCTTTTTGTCATCAGTACTATTGCAAAGATGTTTCTCAACGACCCGTCTCTCAGTGTTTTTGTGTCAGGGTAGGCCTGCTATCGGCTGCAATTGTATTGTCTCTCTTAGAATAGAAGTGTACTGGTGGCAAATGTACCTGACATTTGTCATGGTAACATTAATCAACACAAGGTTGTGGATTGGTGAAGGATTGCAAGAAATTGTGATTTCACTCAGAAAAGCACACAGTAATGTACTTAGCTGCTCCAACCTATGGGCTTACAGCCAGATAATCTTTCAGGGTGTTAAATGGATAATACACAACAAAAGCTGTGTCTACTATATGTTTTAAATAGCCAAAGATGGGATATCCCATTACTCCTATTACTAAGTCTATTGCCCCAAAAGTGTATTAATGGGTATATTAGTAATGGGTGTATTAGCTGTGTCCACTGCCTGCTAATTTGTGCAACCTTAATTTAGAGAACTATGTTTTATGATCGCTAACAGATAATTTCTATGGATCATACAAAATGTCCATCCCTCTGAAATGTTCTCAAAGCAAATTCAATACCATTGTAATGGCAACATACTGCTAATCACATTTTAGCCATTATTTATTTAATTTTAAACACTAGCTTTTGGTTTTTAATTTGTTATTATTATTTGATTTAATTGAACATAACATTTTCCTAATCTAAACCTAATATACAGTACAAAGCAAAATCCCAAAACATGCAATCTGGCTTTTTTTTTCATCAATAAACCAAATATGATTTTATTTCGAGTACAGTGGTGTAAAATGTGAGACTGTAGTCCTGTGTTCATATGCACTGCTGTTATTCACAGCAGCCATTTTCTGCCCAGAATTTTATCGTTGCACCCCTTCTCTGCATCTAACACGCACATTTTCTTGGCTGAGGTCGGACAAAAGCGGAGATGAAAATGTTTTTAGAAAAAAAAAAACCCTCTGTATACTTCCTGGGCATCTCTCATCAATAGAAATGTGAAATGGACTGTGGAGGTGAAATTGCGAAATTTTCATACTCACTGTAAGGTTTGGCCAGTAAATTGCATGTGCAGCGCACACCTTATCACAAAAGACCCACGACCGATTGCTCCTCCCAAACCTCCCCCTCTGAGGCTGCCTCGTCGCAGATACACTGAAATGGATTTTAGCGTAGGGCTCCCATCATAGATGTAATGGCTCTCCTGCTGTGTCATTACAAGTCACGTGAGGGCCTCCTTTGCACAGCTCAAACCTGTGTTTGGACTTTGATCGTTATTTGGCCGATTAGAGGTGAAGACGGGGCAAAGCCACCTTGCAGACTCTCTCCTGACCTCCACCCTCCTGTCAGCTGGAGTTCAGAGTGGGAAAAGAAGCCCACGAGGTGCTGCCAAACTGTCAAAAATACCCACAAAAGATCAATAGATGACATGAAATGACAAAACACTGGTCGACAGGTTGTAATCTACTGAATGTTGAAAAGGGAAGTCCTTTCGGTCTGTATGACATAGTCAGTTTTTGGTGCGTGCAGTGAGCAGTTTTCACAGCTCATCTATTGCCACATTGACAGTATTTGTCGTATAGGTAAGATCATTGGGTTCTGTGAAAATCATAGCAAGTGTTGGGCTTGTGTGAAGGAATCCGACTGACGATAAAACCAACATAAATGCTCGCTGTAAATATACAGTGATCCTTGCAAGGTATTGAAGCATACATTGTATGTATGGATGGCACAGAGAGTCCCTAGTTTTCGTGGTGGGTAGCATTTGGTATGTAACACTGCAGCACTAATGCACAGTTGCTCTTTGAGTCCTAGACATTTGGGCAGAGGCATGGGCAGACACCTTATGAGCTGTGTGGGAAGTTGAATTTGCGAACGCTCCATTACCTCTCCATTGCTCTGTGGCCGGATTGCAGGTACGGTTTCAAGCACAGCAGGCAGCAGTATGAAAAAGTGTCTCTGTGTGTTACAAATACTGTATGTGTGTTTCCTCACGTACGTGCGAGTTGTCCGTGCCTGTATGTACACCTGTGTTCACAGTTGTGAGACTGCCGTGGATCCCATATCGCCGCAAAGCGACATTCCTCAGATACAGTGCCCTTATATCCATTCCTTCCATTTTATCTTTGTCGTTGAATTATAGTAATGCATCAAGGTTAATGTATCTTGCCATCTCTGCTAAACAATTCCCTGAGCAGAAACTCTGGGTAATAACGTTTCACATGGAAGCTGTACATTTGCAAAAATGTGATTTAAAGATTTTAATTTGTATCAATCATATTTAAAAAATTGACAATAAATAAAAATAATTTACTGTCAGAGAACAAAATGGTTCTCTGATAATCTCTGGTGATTTTCTGATTTGATTTTATATTTATGGTTTCATTAAACAATACAGAACTATGTACTGGTTGGCCAAATACTTGTCTTGAATGTCACTGCTCCACTCCACTGAATTTAATCTTTTGCTGATGGTACACAACATATCCCCACGGTGCTTCTAGTTCAAAGTTAATGGTTATAAAATACACTGGTCTTTATGGAAGAATAACTTTTAAGAAATGTGTGAACTTAAGAGTTCTGCAGCAGTTTTTTTGCCCTGTTTCAATGTTTGTGTGTACGTGAGCACGTTTGTGTGCAAGTGTGTTCGTGTGTGTGTGTGTGCAAGGCTGTGCGCACAGGAGCTTTTCTGGTGTCCTAACAAGGAAAGCTCTGTGTGTGTGTGCGTGTGTGTATTCCTGCAGTGTAAAGTGGGATACATCATTAATTACTAGATAGCAGGTATATGCCAAAACAGCATTGTTTGTTTGTAGAAATAACAAATTGCTCTGGTTTTGATACTTACCCTTTCTACTGTCATGCATGGCAGTACAAGCTCATTTTTCTATATATAGCCCGACCTACTGCAGGCTTTAGATAAGTGTGTTCATCAACATATTTAATGTCCCTCAGATATTATTGGAAAAGAGGCCTTATGCCCCACAGTTAAACTAGATTCAGCTGAATTGCTGACCAAATCGGTAGTCAGAGGCACTGCCATTTAATTTTTCAGTTCTCTCTGTTTTTTCTTGTAACAACTGACCCTGATTTTGCATGCAGACCCTTATTCTGTACTTTGTTCCTTCATGTGTGCTATCTAAATGGTGTGCTGTCTTCTCTCTAATGGCCATCATTGCTGAACGCAAAAGACCAGTCATGCAGGCTACATTAAATGGTCATTAATTGAAGGAGCCATTATAGCTCGGCTCTTTGGCTTGACTAGTGCCGTCTGCTTTAATCGCTGCTGAATCATAGGGCACTGATGGTGAAGCCATGAACTGTTCTATTCCTAATGATTTACGATCATCATTCATCTGACTAAAACAGTTGTAGAATTTGTATTTTTACAGTTCCAGCTTCATGATAGCTACCGTTTATATAAGGGTCTCATTTATTGACAAGGCCTGATAATATAATGTGTTGATATCTATATATATTTTCTTGCAACCTTTGTATAGTTGAGTTTGGATGTTTTGTATCCAATCTTTTCATTTTAGGTTCTCTCCTAATGTGCAGTTTGCTATGAAGCAAAAATACTATATAAAGTTATATTTCATTTACTCAGTGTAATGTGCGCATCTTTAACAATTGGTGTGTGTAAGTGTGTTTCATCAGTGTATTGTTGAAGATGATGATTATTGTTAAATTTAACAGTTTTAAAAAGGTGGTCCCATAATCACATTGTATGTCAAATCATTTCTCTGCAGTTGAACATAAAAAGACACTAAAAGTGAAGCCACATATAATATTATGTGATATTTTGGATACAGCAGACTCAACATGATTTCTTTTAGAATTTAGATTTGGAAAAAATGCTATGAAAAGCTATCCAGGTGCTTCTTCTTGCCTGACCACCAAGCGGAGCCAGTGAGATAATTAAGGCAATTAAACCGATTTTACCTAGGGAGTACACATAATTAAAAGTCAATCCGGTTTAAGCTGTCAGGTTTCCAATAGGAGTCAGCACAGATAGCAACTTAGAGGAAGGATGATTAGGGGAACTCGAGTGAGAATGAGCAGTGATCTTATCTGCACTCATCTGTCAACATTGCAACGATTTGCTCTGGAAATAAAACACCATTGAATTTCTTCACCATGTGCTTAGACTCCTAATCAGTTATCATTGCAGTGCAAAGCAATTTAATCTAAACTAAAATCTTTGTTTGGAATATTACCAATTCAGGTTGCCAATATAGTCAACGTATTAACAACCAACTATACACAATGGAAGCTGTCAGTTGTCATTGATGCAGAAGGAATGTTGCTTTATCTTCATAGATGTGTTTTGCAATAATAATTTTTAGCTAGTTAGTGTATTTATTGTTTTTTTATTGATCTGATTGATTTTGGTGGGGAAAGCCTAATGCCACTCTGTCTCTCATTCTTGCCAATACAGTAAGATTCTGGCATCCACTTGGAGTGAAGGTGCGGTCAAATGTCAAGATCACTGTGTACTCACAAAATACATCTTTGGCCATATCTCAAAAGCTCAAAGACAAATCATGTCATGTAAGAGATACACTTATATATAAATAGAAGGTATACAACTACAGATATTACGCAGACCGACCGCCTTCATCGACACAGGGATGTGTTAACTGTATAATCATGTATTTATATTTGAATAACGCAGCCAGTGATCAGTTTTTTTAAGCCACACTTGGTTTGTATTGGCTTGATTATGGCAATGAGATATTTCTTTTAACTAATTAACAGATCAATCTGATGTTGTGGGAGCTGCAACAATTAGGCACTTTGATTGACAACTTGATAGACAACTTTGAATTGTCTTCTATTGTGGTTATCAAATAACTGTTTAAGTAGAGTTAAAATACCAAGCATTCCTCACTCAACATTGTGAGACTTTAAATGTGTGTTTTTTTTCTCTACCAGGAAAATATAACCCACAGTGGCTATATTGAATGATCCTACAGTTCATATTGTATGATTCCTAGTATTTTTTTCTGGAAAAAAATAGGAATGAAAAATACAGCCATTACACAGGGGACTCGCCATCAGCTCCACACAATGCATATTTATCAACTGATGGGTTATAGACGTGGCCCTGACAAATGACATGGAAAAGCGCTCTGAATACATCTCTTAGTCATCCATATTAGTCATCCCTGCCTCCATGCTTCCCTCCTCCCACCACCTGCTCTCGCTGCGCACGGAAAGCACATGTTTCCCATTCAAATGAAAGGATTTTCGTGCTTGGCATGCCATCATTGAGCGTAAACATATTTCAAATTTTTTTGAGGAAGTACTAGAACCAGGGGGAGTGTAACTTGGTGCCAAAGCCAGATAAGAAAGGAGAGGGGAACGGAGATGAGGTACATTCGTCTGTGATTGAGTTGTCATGAGTCCTTGCCTCAGCCTTATTTTTTTTTTCAGGCTCACACAGTTGCTGATCTGAGATCTGTCAGGGGCACAAAGCCCAAAGGGAAAACAGTCCGAATGTGGTGCAAGTCTGCTCCGCCCGGGGGACATCTCCAAATGTAAACATGTGTTCACACCCCTGTGTCCGTGCCAGGAGAGATGAATAGTCTTTGATATTCAGGGTTGTTTTTAAATTCAAGGTTATTTTCAGAATTTATATCATGAAGTGTAATAATCTACACCACGACCTTGACAGTTAGATGCATTTAGCAAGCTGGAGTTTTGAGTAACTAACTACATGGTGGAAATGTAACAGGTGGAATAACTATTTATAAACAAGATACATTTTCTGTATATGAGATAAGGTTGTGAGCTTGACAGCGGGTTGAGCCTGTGAGACGGTCGGAAAGTGAAACCTTTGAGGGGAGAAGAAAATCCGCCAGAATACTGGGGATAAAAAAAAAGATGGAGTGGGGTTTGTGGATGTGAACTCAGACTGCAGGCATCATTAATCTGCTGAGTATCTTCTTGATAGTTTGTTTACCGCAGCCAATAATATGGGGAAAATATGGAAAAAAAAATACCCTTTAGTTTTATTATGTTTGATTATTAAATTCCCTTAGGGAAGAATTATTCAATTATTGTTTGAGCTTTATATTTAAACCTCGTTGGGTACAGGTCGTCTGCTTCTTGAATGCAACCTAATGAAATTATAATGATGCAATGTTTCGACCCCTTAGGTCTGCATTAGAGTAAAAAATTGTTTTTGATTTTTATCAACATATACCACAGGCTTTATCAATTTCTATGGTTTCTGGCGTCACTTGGCCAGGTTAAATTATTTCAATACGCTCCCATTTGTTAAATGTATCCAAAACGGTTAAAGAGAATATAGGTCAAGTTTTGTTTTCAGCTTAGAAGGAAGGAAGGCAGAGGAGGACTATAGCTGACTGCAGGCCGATCCCTTCAACAGCCCACGTGTCCCTGTCAGAAAAAAAGAACAGGACAGTTGTCCCACGTAATCCATCACATTGTAATCTCCACTCCCTCGCCATATTTGTATGCCCCTCAAAGTGTCATGAGGATCTTTGAAAGTAGCATTAATTAGCCTGAGATAGTAGGTGGAGTGAGAGTTCCCTCGTATGGGTGAGTTATCGGGTATGGTCGTCGAAAGCTTGTTGTATATTTGTGGAACATTGTATTTGTCCTCATTCACATTTATTTTGGGATGTTATATGTATAATTTGATGAATTCACTGTTTCATTTACTTGCTTCACTTTTGTCTTCAGTCACCATTCTCTCTTTGTCCGCATGTCCAGTGTCTGTGTTTCCTGTCCCATCTTCTCAAAAAGTGTTTAATCCACAAAGTCTTGATTTGACCTCTATACAGTTATAGTTTTTTTTTCAGTTTGCATGTTAGTGTTCCAGGCTCAGGTCACATTTGCCTTCGTCCCCACAGCAGCTTCAGGCCTCTCCCAGATGGCCGATGACAGATGCCCACAATTGCTGTTGCCCTTGGTTTGAGTTCAGTTCCACCCTCCAGATAAGAAAAAATCGTAAAAAAAAAAACGTCCTTCCTATTTGCCCCTGAACGTCAGTTTTCCCATTTGTGCTACCCCAATTTTTTATTTTGCATAGTCTTCTGACTATCTTGTGACTATTTTTATATAAATAGCTCAATTTAATTCAGCTCCAATGTCCCATTTATCCTCTATCCTCTCCTTTCCCTCTCTGTTGGCAGCACTGATGTGCAGGGCTGCATGGTCCTGTGGAGCCTCACAAGCCATCAGAGAAGGTGACAGATGATTGGCCACTCCAACTCTTATTTTTTTGTAGCTGCATCTCACTGTGGTAAAGTCTAAACAGTGTTTGTAGGTGGTAGGCACAATTTATCTTCTTAATGTTCTTGATGATGTTCTAAAGCGCCTCTGAGATTTAGGTTGTGTGTGTGTGTGTGTGTGTGTGTGTAGTGGGATCTGTGTCCTCAGATACCAGTGGTCTAATTAAAGAGCCACTATGTCAGAAACCCACTCAGCCTCTTTGTTTAACAGTGTTTCTAATCCTGCAGAGAGTGGTTGGTGTGGTTTTATCTGGTGAATGCAGTGAGGTGTCTGCAAGATGGATGCCAGCCCAGTATACACATCAGTTGGGAACCCAGCCAAGCTGCGTGTATGTGTGCATGATGGTTATTTTCACACGAATTACCAGTATATCAGGGACTGAACAAATCTGTTTCCATTATTATTTTTGCCTTATTTTGATTGAACAGGCCATTTTCTATTTGTATTGTTCAATACTTTATTCAAATTCACCGTACACAGTATATGTCACCCTCCTCATCTAATGTACAGCTATAGTATGTGCGGGTAGAAGGTGTCAGTGCAAGGTAAATGTAGGGACTAAAAATATGCACCCTCTGAACAGCTCCCACTCACTTACCTAACAGAGTGAATCATTGCATTATGTGAGTGGAGCATTTGCAAATGACCTTGTCATCGAGATCTAACACACAAAAGACCACTCATGCTGTGGGTTTATGTTGCCAACAGTTGATTCCATATGATACGTATATACAGTTCTATGCGTGCGTGTGAGAGTGTGTGTGTCTTGAAAAGATCACTGTGTGCATTTTCACTTAATTGGGCTTTTAGGTGAGTCTTGTGAAACATATTTTATATACACAACAGAGATACGCGTTTTCACACAACTGAGAAACACTTTTATCATACCATTTATTTTAACGTGTAAAACGATATACTTGTATTTTGTTTCAATTATTTGTTCCTGACCAACATTCCAAGTCTACTAGAACTGTTGCATAGCACAATAAAGGACCCAGAGGTTGATTTGATTGATTTATCAATTAATCTAATTATAATTCTTCCCTACTTTACTATTTCATACCATACTGTGTACCAAAGCTATTCCAAAGCCATCCTACTAACTTAGTCTGAATAGCACATGCTTTGACTGTTGTTATGACTGGGAACTTGAAGAGCTCAACTGTGGGAATATTATTTTATTATCAAGTTTGTCGATGTGAAACAGCAATACACATAATGCATAATTTTAATAGACTATGCTTTATATAGATTTGGATTTCATTCATCTCCGAATCTCTTAGTGTATGCATTGTCTGCTTCCATTTCTTGAGCCACCTTTCTGTAAAATGCAGCCTTCTGTCCAATTCCCAATTTCGACACAAAGTAGAGCATAATTGAGCTGCAATTTGCGTAGAAAAGGGTCAAATTCATCTTCACGTGGGATGTGCAGGGTTGCTTAGCGACACCGCTGTAATTGACTTAAAGACTAAAAAGAACTGCACAGGTGGTGGGGGTGCTGGTGTTTTGTGTTGGGCATCGGGTGTTTTTTTTAAGAAAACATGATGTGGTTTTTTTGCACTTGGATGCAAATATCACTTAGTAAATATGTCTTGCTATAAACAAAAACCTTATTAATTACTATTACCCACTGTCCAGTTGTTTCATGCCAGGCCAAATGCGCAATCTACTGTCATCTGTGTAATGGAACAGCGATGACAGGTGTGGCAGCCACAGAACTCCTCTTGGCATCAGTGTCTGGAGCAAGGCCATGTTTGAAAAGAGCATATGCCAAAACATCCCATTAACTGCTGCCGTTCAAGTAGGTGCCATGTAGACCTTGGTCGACCTCTTAACACATCTGGATTAGACATGCTCTTTCCATGAGGTCCCCTAGGTCCCGCGGTGGAGAGCTCAAAAGGTTAATGTAAATTAATAGCCTGGAGAGGATTACATTTTTCTTAATCTTAAATCTCAAAGGCCAGTCTAAACAGAGGACTTGGTTCTTTGAAATATATTCTTAGGCTGCCCTATAGTCGTATTATTATTATTATTATTAGTAGTAGTAGTAGTAGTAGTAGTAGTAGTAGTAGTAGTAGTAGTAGTAGTAGTAGTAGTAGTAGTAGTAGTAGTATTAGTATTATTATTAGTATTAGTATTATTATTATTATACAGGAAATTGTGCCGTTCAGGAACAGATGCAACTTTAATAGTTAGGTACCTTTATAGTGTAATAGATAGCCTATACTGTTGCATGGAATTAAGAGCAGCTATATTTAGTCAAGTACCATGGTGTACATTGTCCCCTTGAGAAAATATAGGACAGGGATCCACAATTTTACCGTGTAATTAATGTGATTTAAAAATGGAAAAAGATGTTTTCATAGTATGGAAAATAGTAACATAAGTAAACGTGCCTGTTCAGTTAGCACAACAATTTCATACCTGTTCCTGAAGAACACCTGAAATCACTGCACATCAAGGCACGCGGCACATCATACAGATGGACAGGGCAGCTCGAGGGGAAACGTGTTGAACAGGTTGCCAGTTCTGTGGCTGACCGTGGAATGGATAGAGCTGCTGCGGCTGCTTGCCGTAGTTGCACTAACCAGACCCTCTCAGATTAGCATGAAGAACATCTAAATGGAAACTTAACAATGCACTATGCTTGTCCTTCTCTTTCAAACAAATATGTTACACTGTTCTTCATCTATCTTGACATCCATGTGGAGAGCATACCGCTATCGCCAGACAAGGGATAAGTGAGTCCTCTGATAGAGTACTTTAAGAAGTGGATAGGTCAATTCCATGCAGTTATCTTCGGCCGTAAAGAAAAGATGGTGCACGGTTGGCTTTAAAAGCTTTTATGGTGATAAACATTAAGACCTAAAGGCATGCAGGATCAGTAAATTGAATTATTGGCATCCTATATAATCTTCAGAGCTATGGCTATACTATACTATACTATACTATACTATACTATACTATACTATACTATACTATACTATACTATACTATACTATACTATACTATCGGGGGGGCATCAGGATCAGGTGAGGGAGAGAGAGTAGAAGAGTTTTCTCCTTGTACTCGACCAATAGCCGCAGTAGTCAGCTGTTAGACAAGATAAAGTCACTTTCACGACCAAGATGGATGGCACAACATTGTTCACAGAGAAAGTGAAGAAACGCTTCTGATACTGACCCTGAAAAGTTGACAGTGCTCGTTCCTGAAAGGGTTTGGGGTCAGGGCTGGGAATGGGGCTTGAAATTTAAATGATGAGTGTTAAGATGAAACAGTTGGGGAGATGATGGAGGACACGACTGAAGATCAGCAAACAAAGTTATTCTTGTCAACAAAAACAGCCGGCAGTTATGCCGGTTTTGAAATGACTAGAATGTCGTGGTTCATCTACCAAAGGAGGGTTAAACTAAATACTAAAACAAGGTAAAACACTTGTGTGGAAAAGAAAAAAGAACCGCTTTAACCATTTGCAAATGGTTTTTAGTCCAACCTTTGGCTGCAGTCTGCAGGTGACACAGCTCACTCTGTGGAGCACCAGTCCCTTTAGTCATTCAGTCTGTAGCACACGACCGGGCTGCTCCCAGCTGCCCATGCAGGTGCCAAACAGGCAGGGCAGCACTGGCTGTGGCACAGCGCGCCATCAGAAACTAACAGCTGCTGGCCGCCGGCGACCTGTTTAAAGTTGTTTTGTAATGGGTCTGTCAGCTGCCAACTCCAGCTGACCACATAAAGATGAGCCGGGGAGCAGCTTGGGCGTTTTCTAGTGGGTTGGAGGGTTTAAAGACTTGTGGCATCAACGTGCAGCGATAGGCATGAGCCATCACGAGCATCTGAGCAGTGCTCGACCTGGACTGGTGCCAGCACTTAAATGCAGCAGACTGAAGAGCACGCTCCCTCCATTTATACACAAATGACCATTCAGGGGGCTTTTTATGATCCAAGCTGATCATTTGCAAACCCTTTTTTTTTTTTTTTTTTTTTTGGAAGTGTGAGCGAGGGAAAAGTTAATATTTCTGATTGAATGGTGACGAGTTTCATAATGAAAAGGGTTACATAAAAGCATAGTAGGAAGTATACTTTATATGGCATATTTATGGCTTTTTATGCGCCATCTGAAGAAATCTGGCTCACAGCTGTGGAATGGATTGATGGACACCCTGAAAACATAACGCCTCTGGCTACGACTGTTGCTGGCATTGGACGCATGAAGATGAGTAATCTCACTTCCTGTGGGTTTATCAATCCATTTCATCCCTGAATAGAGGAATCTTATCAATGCAGACCGACTTAAAGCGAGTTGGACGGCCCACACCTCCCCCTGACTGACGCTGTCGCATGTCTCAGCATCAATACCGGTGTGCTACCAGAGCATTTACTGACCAAACACTTTGGGAGCGAGAGTAAAAGTCCGAGCACTTGCCTGGAAGCTGCCTGACTTTTAATTTTCAGCAAAGTGATATGTGAATATATATGAATAATATGATCTTATAACTAGAGTAAAACAAAGTTGCATATTTTTTTACTTTTAAAGGGGGAATAAATGAATACATTTTTAATATGCAAGTGTGTGGATATTTTTTTTAACCCAAAAATACTTATATTACCAATATCCTATATATAATTCAAGTTGTTGTCACTGTGAAGAGATTTGAACATAAAATATATAGTCACTGAACTTTTTAATAATAATAAAAAATTCAAATATATTTGTTGTAGTTGTATTTGATTGTCATCTCTAGCCCGCAGGGTCTTATTTTTTGCCTTTTCAGGTCCATGTGTATATGTATTTTATTGTTCAAACAAATCTGAGCATCATTATAACCCTGCCAGGTACTGTGTAGCATTCATGATCTATTTGACTGCTACTCTCTGGCTGCATTTATGCCCCAGTACTTCTCGAGATATTGGGAATGAGTGATTTTCCACTTCTTCAACACCCTGTGAGTCTTAGGCATGCATGTGTTGTGGTTAGGATTAACAGCTTGTTGTGTTGAAATCCTCCATATTCCATCGCCATCTTCACCAGCAGTTGCTCACCCGCTGCGAGACTTTTCCCTCAAATAATTGTGTTGATGGGCTGCAGCTTTGAAGTCCATGTAGCTGGTCGGTGGCTGATTGATTCCAGTGAGCACATTTTCCATTACGCTTTCATCTTTCCAGTATTCAAATTGAATTTTTACAACCGCAAAGATTTCAAAAATAATGGTTTCTGTTGACTGGTGGCGGTGGTGGGGTGGGTAAATTCATCGAGGCGGAGGATAAAATGTACGACGCAATGAGGACTTAATTGATGCCATTATCATAGAAACGGCACCTAAGCAAAGGATTCAGTCTCTCGGTGACATTCCACACTCAAAATGAAGCTTGTTCTTATCTGCAGCTTGATTTATGTTGTCAATCTGCCGTAACCGCTCAGCCATTACAGGCATTAAGGCTGCGTACCCTCACAAAGAAACATGTCGCTTGGTGTACCAGAGGTATCCGCTTTTATCATCTGATGAATTGAGAGACGCTGGTGCAAGATACTTATCTGCACACAGTTGTATTGCTGTGGTGTATGTCTCAAAGAAAGGGTCTCATTCAAGCCCTTTGATGGGATGTCACATTTTTAACATTTTGATATATACATTTGGTCATTTTGCAAGTTCTATAGGCTGATGGTGAACACTCTGACCAAAGGATAGAGAAGTCCAAATGTCCAGCATCCATTTGCGAGGCTTTCAACTCTCAGTTTGGTTCCGTAAGAAATCAAGCCTTACAATGCAATCGAGGAAAAAAGCTCAACAGTACTCTAATGTGAATGGATGCAGCTCTGTTGCCCCCCTGTGGAGACAACAATGCCAAACACTGTCTCATAATGTGGATGTGATGCTCCTGTTCACATGACATTTAAACATTTATAATCATATAACATTTATAACATCTGTTAGTAGTAATCTCTTATAATGACCTGCCTTTTCATCCTCCAGGTATGGAATCTCCCAAGAGCCCTGAGTGGCTGGACAACAGCCCTGCCCAAAAAAGCCATGCGGAGGAAGTCGTCGGGGATGAAGAGGAAAGGAAGGTGGGGTCCGGGCCCAGGGCCAAACGGGAGCGACGGCACAGCACCGGTAGTGCCACCATGTGCCAGGTGTGCAACATACAGCTCAACTCCAGTGCCCAGGCCCAGATCCACTACAGAGGGAAGACGCACCAGAGGAGGCTGCGTCGACTTGCAAAGGCTGTCACCACTGGTAGGGATGCGACGATTTTAATTTTAGACAATGTTTGTTTCAGTTACTTGAAACTAGGCTTGAACGTTACACAAAATAAGCACATGAACTACATTTCAATACTTGGTGAACGGTTGGTTACAGGTTACAATTGATTTCTCGTTAAAAAAGGTTCAGTGAGTGCTGAGTTAGTAATGTAAAGAAAGCAAAGCAACTCTGTGGCAGTGTGACAAAAAACAAAAATATTATCTTCCTGTTATTTGTCTGTGAACGATCATGTTAAACTGGTCATTTTTGAGGCGAGGCAGATTAGGACAATCAGCTGGGTTACAATGAACTCGGGCGGTTTATGCATTTGTGGACCATTTTGGTCTGTGAAAGCAGACAAAACAACAGGTGTAAGTAATACGCATAATGTCTGACTGGCATGGATAATGGAACCATCATTACGGCCAGAGCCCATGAAGCACCGAAATTGTACAGCGCTGCCCTTTTTGTTATTAATTACACCTGTGCCATTCATTGAGTGACAAGTTAAATGTCTTTGGTTAAAAAAAAAAAAGAATTGTTGTGGGTGCGTTTCTCTAAAATCCTCACATTACTTATTATCAGAGAGCTGTATTGTCAGTGGTGGTGGTATTTTTTGAGTCAATTTTCATCTCATAAAATCTCTGTTTACAAGAGCCGCCCAAGGATACTGCTTTGTGTCTGCTTAAAGCCTGAGTCTCGGCACATGTCACAGTGCAATTACCTGGTCTGGCTTCTACTATACTTTATCTAAAAAGCTACAAGGAAGAGCGAATACAAAGGTGCAATGTCAGAAGAATAGGATGAGGTTTTCCCCAGAAATGTTATAAAATTAGAAAGACAAACTCTATATGAATGAGCCCAAAACATGTTAACCCCTCGTCCATCTAAGAATGAACTTTTGTGGTCTTCACCCTTTTGGAAAACGTCAGCAAACACGTCGGAAAATTTCGAGGTGGGGTTATTTTGTTACGTATTTCTCGACATGTACATTTTCAGTCAGGAGGTATTAAACATACAGGTTATATTTGTTATTCCAGAAGAGCCCCTCGCCTTTGCCTGGCATTTTTAGGATTTCCCCCCCCCCCACCTGTTTGGATAAGGGGCCATTAATCACATTCACTCGCCACCGCCTGTCACTCTGCCACACTGACCAGTTTGATCAGTCAGACCTCATAAAAAAAAAAGCTTCTAATCAACAACTGGCCAATAAGATGGCACTTTTCAAATTTTGATTTATGAGGCTGTCCCTCTCAGTAGGCTAACACGTATTTTGGCTGTTCCAGTATAATAAACTGCATGAAATTACATAAAGGCTCAATCCCTCGTTTAATGTCTCCCTTATTTAAACCTAATTTTGTTGTCGTTAGAAGGCTATTGAGTTTTCTGTGTCAGATAATGGCCTTTGCAGATCATCATTCATACTTAAAAGTGTAAGACTGATTTTCTTTTATTCAATATGATAGAAATTTGGGTCAGTGGCCGACTGGCTGACGTTATGGTGCGGAAACAGACGCCCGTGTGAATGCTGCCTATTCCAGTTGATAAAAATAATTGGCTGGTGAATGTGTAAGGGAGGAGACACGCGTCTGGTATTACCCATATATATATATATATATACTGTATATACAGTACATATACTTTATTTTATTACTTTCCTCTTGTGAACAAAATACATACTCAAAAACCTGCTTAGTTTTAGTTGGTTGTATGGACCTTGTTCAGCATTAGATCATTTGCATTGTGTGTGTATTTTACTTAAAGTTTTTATTTATTATCTGTGGTATGACAGTGTTATAATGGCATGTGTATACGGTTTTCTGAATTTGACCTCCATTTTGACATTTCAACAGTTTGCTGGTAAGAGAGCTGGGGGTGATTTGTTCTCTCGGATGAAATGCTGACGTGTATGTTGAGCTCATGAGTGCTGGCGGAGTTGAACTACCATGTTTTAACCAATTATATTATATGGTCATTAAAATGTCACGAATGAAAGAACATTTTCTAGGAGCAAAATAGTTATTTGGTGAAACTTTGTAAACAAATAACAGGAAAGGTTCACACACAAATGCAGGGTTTTGTACGTTGTCTCGTGACATTTTTTTTTTTTCTCAGGAATTCATTCTCCTGGTTGCCCGTTTCAGAGTAGAGAGGATAAAAGGTAGACAGGCCAAGTCAATTAAGGTGACTGTAAGTACAATGCAGTCTGAGCGGAGATGAAACCAGCCAATGAATTCCCTTCACATAGCTGTTCCAGCATTCCCTTTATTCAGCCTCATGAAGTTATTCCTTAAATGAAAATTGGGTGGTTCTGACCGGGGGCCTTTTGAAAAGAGACTGGAGAAAAAGCAATTCGTAGCTCCTACTCTCACTACATCTCTGGACCATCTCTGGACTCTATATATACTGTATATATATATATATATATATAGCACCAAAAACAAAAAGAGTTCAACCTCAGTGGTATATATATTATATATTATATATATATATATATATATTTTTTTAGATTTACCATTACAATCATATTGTGAGCCCGAGAGCAGTTTATTTAAAGCACAGCACACACACTGATGGTGGCAAGGACATTTACGTTTAAGGCTGTAACCACAGATTCTCTTGTGTGTCTTGTTTTCCAGTTTTCTATGAGTTTAGACAAACTTTCCATACGTCCTAAAACTGAGACGTGACCTACATTTCTTGTACCGTTTAAAGCTATTTCCACTGAAAGGGGAAATTAAGCCTTTTTTTTTTTTTCCTCCTGGAACTAAGCTTTCCCTCCCTGATGGAAAATGTCTAATTTCTCCAATAAACCTTCACTGTCGGATGACTTGGTTAATGCTCTCCTGAAGCTTGTCTCCTCTAAAACAATACTGTATACATGGTACAATAAAAGAAATTGCCATTAAAACACTATAATATAGTATATTCGGTGGGTCGTGAAATAGGACATCCTTCAGCTGAAATGTTGTGCTGCTTGGCCTCATTTCATGGAGCAGAGGCTGCTGAGAAAACACAGCAATTTTTACTATGTCACTTTTTCTGTCATCAAGGATAATTCTGCACACTCTGAAAACCTGCAGATACACGCTGCAGACGGGGATGCAGGAGATGAAAAAATAGAAGGTGATGGTGGCTTGTTCGCCAGTTCCCACATTTTGGCACATATGCCAGCAAAACTGATGGGGACTCATGGCCTTAAAGCAAATACCTGTTTTAAACTATTCCCAAAATGGCCGTGTCGTCGAAACAGGTCACTACTTACCCAGGGAGATGTACCAGTGATGAAATAGGGATATATCATTATGTAGTAACAAGTATTCAGGGAGAATGGTTATTAGAAGAAACTACAACTATGTAAGCCCAGATACTTTTAAAACGTATTGGTTCAAGTAAATAGCTTGTTATATATCATTTTGGTTTCTAGTTACGTCTTGTCACTCCTTCAGTCTGTGATTCACGTAAATAATACGGCATGTTAAGTATACACGTACAGAGTCTATAGTGGTTAATAGATGGTATGCACATGTCGAGTTGGTCCACTGCCAGATGACCATTGTGCTCGCGGCTGCTCTTTCATCTGAATGCAGCCGCCTGAAATCAAGTGTAAAACTGTCAGGATTTGTCAGCGTTGCGCATCCACACCGCACTTATTCAAGTGGACAAGGAGCCAGAAAGGAGCACACAGGGCAGACCCTAGCGCTGTGTGCGTGCGTGTGTGTGTGTCTTGACGAGGCTTGTATGACATTTAAGGCCAGGTTTTCAGGGCAGTGACAATAATTGTGTTTAGTTGAGGTGATTATAGTGTCAGTGGAATAAATAATGCTGTGAGGACCTGCCCTCCTCGGCGGTGCACACAGGCCTTGGTGTCGCCTCATCCAGAAATGGGCTTCTGCGGTGGGTTGAGTTTTCACATGTAGTTAAAACTAATCCTTTTAAAATAGAATTTGTAATGCTGCTATGCAAGTCTTAGGCTAAAAATGGAATTGTATATATTGTATATTTTAAACATCATCACTCAGTGTCATCATTGTTGCGTTAACATTTTACGCCATTTTCATTCTATTTACATACAGCACCACATATAGTCACCATTATGAAAATTGTACCGTTATCATTTGTTAGGTTTTTTACACATCTTAGTTATTAACAAAAATTGTACAATGTAAAATGAGTCATAGCTCGCTTTATTAGCTGAAAGAACATCATCAGATGTTTTCCCAGCGGTGGTGATCCTCACTTTGCAAAAAAAAAAATTACAATGCAACTCGAGCCCGTCAAGGTAACTACAGAGCTGTAAAACGCCCTATTTGAACAGTGGTGAAGCGCGACGGGGCACAGCACAGATCCCATAATCGTACTCCGCTCCATGGCGTCAAGAGTGTAATCATCGAAAGATTAGTCAGAGAAATGAGCACTATTAGGTGAACAATAATCTCCACCATCTGCTCATTGAAATAAGCACTCTGTCAGAGATTTTGGTTGGCTGGTATTCCGATTTTTGTTTTCCTTCTTTGGCACCGCGTCCCTGAAATGAAACGTTGCAGCCTCTTATAGCCCCCTTATATGTCGGAATACAAATGACAAAAAAACATAACACAGACAACGCTAAACTGCTGCTGTTTGATTATTGCGATTGCGATTCTATCAGTCACGCTGAAGTGGTGGTGAAAAGAATAACGACTCTGTGCCGCATGAGTGACTCAGGATTTTTTGGACACAAACGCTCGACCTATTGGAAATGGCGACGTGACGGTAGAAATAATTGTTCGTTGGCAAAATGGACCTTGCAGTCAATTATCACAAACTCTGAATTGCAAATGTGAATCACAACAATGTTGAACCCCAGCGTATGAGGTGACCTTTCAGTCGGATGTGGAGCGAAAGCTTTTAAATGTTTTCTCTTTCCCTCGTGGCCGCGACGCTGATAAGTCGGGGGAGCAACGCAAGCGTGGCTGCATTTTTGAGCAGAACTGTAAACAGAACAGAAACAGACTGATAAATGATGCCTATTGTTGGCATGACAGGTAGGAAATTACACCTGAGTGTCCTCAAGGGAGCAGGCAGGTGTGAACCCTGGATAGAAAACATTGCTGGCAAGGAGCAGGAGAAGAGGGTGAAGGAGAAGAAATAGAAGGGGGAGATGTGGGATGTTCATGTTGGTAATTTCCAGTTCTCTGCCAGCTCTTTTTCTCACTCTCTCTCTCACTCGCCTCACCCTACAATCTCTTGCTCTTTCGCTCTCTCGTACACAAGCATACACACAGCAGGACCCCCCCCCCCCCCCACACACACACACACACACACACACACACGCTGGCTCTTCAGACAGTCTCAGCCTCTTCTCCCCCGTCCCCAGCTTCTTTTCCCCTCGTTCGTCTCAGGGAGGGCGGCGTGATTGGCGGCGCATGAGGATTTTAATTGAAGCACGTATGTGTCATTCTTAAGCCGCGGCAGTTTGGCTCACGGCCAGGATGTATCGCTGACTGAGAAGAGGACCTGCTGTTTCACCTCGGTTAAAGAGTCCGCGTGGAGCGAGGAGAGAAAACCGTGGCGTGGCGGGGGAGATAATGCGCGAGGTGTCACTTTGTTGGTTTTTGTTGAACTTCTCTGGTGGAAGATAAGCTGGGCAGGGGAAAAAAGCCCAAGTCCATCACAGAGAGCAAAGGAATCACAAAGGACGCCAAGATGCTGTTCGGTGAGACTGCCATTTATTACTATACTCTACTATATGTTTGTGTAGCTCTTATTTATAGGAAGACAATGGCTTCGCAATTAACGGCTGTTTGGTGAGGTTGCAATGTTTTTGGTCTGCCTGAATGTGACTCCCGAGTGTCGGCGCTTGTGTTGTGTGACTTCCAGCGTCTTTGCTCAAGGGCAGGCTCAGCCTCCCGCCGACCATCTGCCCTCTGTCTGTTCCCCTGCATCCAAAACGCGTCCCTGGCCTGTTTTTTGTTTTTTCCTAATGGACCCCTTTTGGATGAAGCCAAGTGTGGAGTTTGTGCCGATACATCACTGTCCCATCCCAGATGTGTCGAGCCATTTTAAGCCACTCAAGAAAAGCAGCAATCATGGGGTAGATTGCGAGCAATTATGTCTTTGCCTCCCGAGGGAAATATGCCCAGATTAGCAAACATAATCAGGGCCTGTTAAAGATAAAGGCAGTGCGGATCATTTGTGCTTGTGAACAAAATGCTGATTGCGTTTAGGTATTTAAAACATAAAAAAATAAAAAAGTAGAACAACCTTTAACTCTTTTATTTTACAAGCACACATTAGTAAGTGTTCTACATAATCTCAAATGAACTTAGCTATGTGAGACCCCACCAGTGGATTCATCGATTACAGGGTACAGACTCAGATGATTTATATCTTTTACTGTATACAAAAAACCTTGGCCTCTTGGTTGTTCCAATGGGCATTTTTTTTTTTTTTTTTTACAGTTTTATGACATTTTGTAGACAAAGCGATGAACGTTAAATATAGGTAATCACAAGACGAAGCAATATCAATACAATTCTTATTGGCAGCCCAAGAATTCACTGAGGCAGATCTAGTTACATTCACAAAGAAACGTCAGCGCTCTCGTCTTATAGATTTAATGCAAATCCCGGTATGCAATTTGTGACATACTTAAGAAGCTTATGGATACACTGGCAGTGCAGTGTGCGCCCCGGATAGAGATGCTCAGGAGCGTTTGTGCAGCGGCTCCGGATGCTTTCTTCTTGAAATGGCAGATTAGGCAGATCAAAGAAAAACAGTCGGAGAGGAGATAACTGCCGAGTTTTGCCTGGTGGCCGTGCTGCACCTCTCCTTCACCCCTCCACCACATGAGTTCCGTTTTGATGCTGTGGTGACAGACCATGCGCACTATATCTCTCTCTGTTGAATATCATATGCAACAGATGTGACACAGTGAGATATTGATGTACTGTATTTCTCTCTGGCCTGTGTTTGCAAGTAGAAGACAAAAAAAAAAGAAACAGTAGAAGCTGGCAGCAGAAGGAATCAGTGGTGACAGTACCTTAATAACTACCTTAATATTTGGTTAAAATCATTGTTGCCGCAATAGAAGCACATTGATGTATTTATACACACTGGGGGCTCTGTTTCCGTGTATCATGCCACATGCAGCACAGTCACTGAGGCAAAATAGCAGTCGACTATGATACGACATTGTGCGTGAATTTCGGAAATGACGGGATCCGAGGTGCACTAAACATTTTCCCCCCGTTTGACAGGGTCAAAAGCCAAAGATGCGACGAGATGTGTCACTTTAAAATATTTGTGCACCTCGATGAAGAGGGGCTTACCACCCACGCACAACTATTTACTGTATCGCAGAAAGAAACACCCACTGTAGTATTGTTTTAAATTGCATCAAATAATAATCGCCTGATGAGCCTAAAACAACTCACTGCAGGGTTACAATCGACCTCCATGATTGCCTGACATTATGATGTATGCATTCTCGGTTTCTTGCTGTGTGATGGTAATGCTTTTCAAAATCTCTCCAGAGCCAGCAGTTCATGAGTCAGTATAAATGGGACCATTCATTTTCCTGTCAGGGCTCATATTCGCCAGCCTCCCGTGTTAATGATTATTCTTATCAAAGGGTAATGAACATGGCACAGTATGGTTTTAATTGCAATACTGATTGTGCAGATTATCTCGGAGAACGTAGTGCTGTACTGTAACTCAGTGCTGTGTGTCTGCGAGAGCATTTTCATTTGTTTGTATCACAGCGGTATTGAAGAAAAAGGCTCCAAACGTCTGACATCAGGCATCACATATTGGGCTCCATTCAGAATTTTTGATCTGAACATTGATAGCATGTTTTCCGCCAAAAGTGCTCGATGATCGTATTTGCTATGAATTTACAATACAATTTCTTATATATTATGAGTTGGCATAAAATGAGCCAAACTTTGGCTAGTGCATTCTGGTTACTAATGAAAAAAAAAAAAAAAAAACGTCATTACCCAAACTGAACCCGAGATGCGGGAGGTAACCAAATGCATGGTATATATACATTTGCCAGTGTTTTTTTTTTTTTGTCCAGTGCAGTAGAGTCTTGCATGTACTGTGCCCTCCTTTACCTCAGCCCTGGTAACAGAGACTGACGGTCCCAATCAGCCAGTGTAAAGTGTTGACTGTGTGGGTTTGATTAGCCTGACTGTGACGCGCACACACACACGCATGAGGGCACGCGCACGCACACACACACACACGCACATTGGTCACCTTGCTTCTGCTCTCATTTACTGTCAGTGTGTCAGACATTGCAACATTTTTAAATGAGAATGTGGCTACAGGCTCGAGCTGTGAATGTTGGAAGACTCGAGAAGAAGTTGCTTATACTGTATATATGTATTATATTATGCATATGATATTCACATTGCATTTGTAACTCATGATCGCATTCAAATTTGACTTATCAATGCCGGTCAGACAGGGACCCCTTTGTTGCACTGTATACATCTCAGCCATAATTGAGCCTAAACACATCTAAAGCTATTCAAAGAGGAGGATTTGAGCAATAACTCTCTGTCCAAAGATCCTGCAGCAAACTGGGGGCACATTTTTTCCGAATGCAACAGAAGAATTGAGCAGCATGCCAAGACTTACTACACAGTTATTTAAATGATTTAGACACATGCCATGGTCATATTCTGGATTTGCCAAGAGCTCAGGCAGCCTGTAGATATCAGGTGACCGGGGATCCGGTGCAGTCCAACATCTGACTATACTCACCAGGGCTGCGAGAGGCTGATCTCAGTGGTCTGTGGAAGCCAGGAGGGGAGACTAAAGGGCTCTTTTTTTTTTTTTTAAGAAAGATTACTTTATTTGCTCTGGGGCTTCTATGATTAAACTAAAATCAGATGTCCTTATTTTTCCACATAACAACATAACATATTGGAGAGGGAGAATTTGTTGGATGCAGATGTGCAGTGTTTTGACGATTAGGAAAACACTGCAAAACAATTAGGGCTGGGCTCATTTTTAAAACTTGATTTTCATGTGACTCTTTAATCCCAAACCTCTTATCTGCCCACTTCATACGTTTCCTAACTACTGACTATCTGTCCACCTAGTTTAATTTGCTTATCGGAATCTGTCGAAGATTTGAAGGGACTACCGTGCGTATAACTGCTGCATCGAAACAATATGAGCGGCGTAGTGTGTTGTGTCTTCATACGCGGCTTTATAGCCATGGGATACACAGAGATTTTTCTTCGGACTTAACTTTTTGTCTGCGCAGCTCGTAAACGCTTTGAGTACAGGCAACAGACTGCTCACGCCTTCACAGCGTGGAGGTAGAAACAGACGGGAGGATAAACGGAACTCTAAACAATCACTTCCATCCTATCAAGATGCAAGCTGGGCTGGCTGAGGCTCTCCTTTGTGTCGAGAGCCATCAAACTGTATAATGCTCCCTGTGCAAACGGCTTAAGCCTCCACAAACGGGAGAACTTTGAGCACACCGCCTGCACAGTGTTCACAGACAACTCCGCTATTCACATGTCTAATTTTGTTCTTTAGATTATATTTTCTGTCCCGTTTGTTCAAATTAAATCGGCACTTCCGTATGTATGTGGAGTGAATGTTACATGAGCAAAGGCAGCATTGACCCTGTAATGCAGTATGGAACTATGTAATATATTAAAAATATATAATATACTCCTAATATTACAAGTCTTCTGATCAGACGATTTTATTTCTTTCAATTCCCTGTTACGCTTTGTTATGGCTTATTTTATTCCCTTTTTTATTATATGTTTGCTTGAATGACACGCAGTGTTTGAGGGAGCTTTTTTCCTACTGTAACCTATAACACCACAAACTAGTTACCGATGAGCTAACAATCTGGTTACGTTCTATTCTACTAATAAACCACAATATAAAAGGAAGAAGAAGACAGTTGCGCCGGTCACTAAGTTATGATGGAACATTTGCTGTTCCAGGCTACACATTTAACTTCACAAGTAACTAACCTAACAATAATTTCCCCAACTTTGCTTATCTCTTACAAACAGGCTAAATTGAGAGAGGCCTTAAAGTCGCTCTGGCTAACGTCTTTGATAAATCCACTGATGCTGGCTGGTACCGCAATGTAGCCCTGATTAAACATCTTTCAGGGCGCACGAGTATAATTACACAATTAAGTTCACGAGGCGCACAAATCTGCACGCAGTCTTCAAAAATCAATAAGCATGTTCTGCACGTCGGATTGGACTCTTGCTTATCTCAATTCAAGCAGATGGCTGCATTTTATTTTAAGTGTCCTTGATGCAGACATGCAAAAAAGCAATGGAAGAGCAGAGGCTTGGTGCAGAAAACACATCACAACAAACACGACCATGTCTGAGCAGCACTGATAGTGCATTTAGGCTTTTTTGAATGGTCCTCTTTGGATTCTCAAACCTTTTGGAGTTGAACACATTTAAGTGAGGTTCGTGGACCCTGGGGTGAAAATGTTGAAAGTAGGACATATTGCCATGGGGAGCCTGATTCGGGCTGGATGGTGCCCTGCAGGTAGAAATCTCACAAAGCTGCTGGCTCTGCCAGCTGTGGCTGTATGACTTTAAATAGACGGTGACAGCCAGCGGGAGAATTTGCCTGTTGGCTGCCAGTCGTGGCCTAAATGTACTTTGTCACAATAAAGATGATTTATTTAGAGACCACACAGTGCAAGGTGGGGGCAGCATTTTAAGCCATCATGGAAATTAGGCCTTCACTCTCCACTTTTGTTTCCAACAGAGAAAGCTTAGCAGAGCTGTCAGTGGTAGTTTTAATGGATGCTAATTCATCCACCAGAGCTCATCATAAATGCCCATCTCAATGTCTGTTGTGTAAGCTATGAATGGCATCGGCATCGCTGCAAACGCAGCAGTGCACTAACCACTTCTGTTTTATGAGTCAGAAAAGCTGTGTGTGTGTCATGCTTTTGTGGTGTGGGAAACATACCATTCAATTTGCATTGTCTCACAATGGGTTTTGCAGGCTTGACAGAGAAAAACAGTCAGAAGAGGCTGCAATTTGTTTCAGCGTTTGAATTCCACATTCCTTCATCCATCCTATTTGATGAAACCATTCTTTACAGGAAGAATAGTGTTAGGAAAAGATAGTGTAAGTGGGATATTCTGATCTACAACACTCAATACACTTTGCTGCAGTGACTCACAGTGACTTAAAGTCATCTATGAAAAGCAGCTGAGTGGACGATATTGATTGTGGTCATCGCAGCAGTATTTATATCAGTATAATACTATTTAATATATAAAAATCGAAGGAAAAATGCATTTATTGTCGGCAACCATTGCAGTTCTAGTAGGGAAAAAACGTGACAAATAGAATAAATACAGTGGATCTTGTCCTGATTTGAGCCTGATGGAGTAAAGAGTATTTGGAGGCCAAACTGTCCCATTGACAGTACTGGTCAGGCGGAGAGTCAAAGCTTTAATAACATATTATTATTATTGTGAAATTATCCCTATATGAGAGAAATAATTTGCACTTTATTCCAGTTGCCCTTCTGCATTTTGTCTTGCTATAGATTCACCTACCAGCTTTGGGTTTTGTCACTCTGACTAAATGAATTTCCTTCTATAAATCAGTCACCAGTTTAATTTATCGCCATATTTCGATGGTAATATTGTAGCAATGCTACATCGACACTATGCATTCCAAATTGAAGGGAAGAGCCTTAATTCATATGGTAATGCAACACAGAGGTGGCTCAAAGAAGATATTGGCAGATATGAGAAGTGAGAGCATGCCTTCACATCGCCATTTTGTTTCAGGCCGTAGACAGAGGAACTGGCTCCGACAGATGATGCTATGAAATCCATTCACCATGAAATGAGCCCAAGCAGCCTTTCCTCCGATGCTTTCGCTCTGATTCGCCGCTTTAAAAGCTGCTCATCCCCCCTTTTTTTCTGCGGCTGGTGAAAAGATGCCATTTCTTTCCCTCTTTGATTGCTGTGATGTTGAGTCACCCAGAGACTAATCCTAGACACAATAGAGATGAAGCTTTTCCCCGGGGTTTTTTTTTCTCACAAGGTGCTATAATTTCTCCAGTCATAATGGTTTATCCCTTCTGAATTCCAGATCCAGAAAAGGTTGGTTCCTGTGACCTACTCTTTGAAAAATCCTTCTTCCTGCATAGAAAACGAAAGGGAATACAGATTAGTGAGCAGGAACTGGCTCAGTTTAATCTGTGGAATTACACACATGAATTAGGGGGGAGATCAAAATTGACACAAGTGCAATTCCGTGCTCAATTTACTGTTTAACCCTTGCAAAGAGCAGAATTGCAATGGATGTTTTTTTTTCTCCCCTTAAACTGGCAAACGTGTTTTTTTTACATACAATATATATATATATATATATATATATAGATAGCCATCCAGACGAAACAATTATATGGTTAAAACCCACAAATCCCACATCATAAGTAGAGAGGAGATGGGTAACTTTAAAGGAAAAATGTCCCTGTCCCCTGTCCCCTGATATTGATACATTTTCGTTTATTTACTGCAAACACACGTAATTAAACATCTCACCCTGCTGTGTTTCCGGAAATATATGCAGAGGAGATTAATGAGATCAATTTTAGATTTGTGTAAGAGAGGGACTCAATGTCCCCAAAATTCACACGGACATGCAGATTAAGCACATTAGCCTCGCAGAGGGAGAAAAACATCAGTGGCTCTCCTGGTGGAGCGTTTTAAATGAAATTGGAACTCATCAAAATCAAATTCAATCAGTGAACATGTGTTACTTGTGTGTTCTTTGCATCAGGTGTGTCTTCCCGAGGAGATCTGCACGTTACACATGCAGGGCAGGATGCAACAGTAATAATGATCATAATCGCACCTCTCATTTTAATTTCTAATGTAAATACATTGGATCGGCTCTAAATCCCTGAATAAACAGAATTAAATGTGACGATATAAGACGGTAACATATATTTGATTAAGGTCAAGATCGAAGTTCTTTAGATATTCATCATTTGTCACATTGTATCCCCCTCATCCGTATTGTCTCTATTCTTTTGATATTATATTCTTTTCTCAGATCCCAATTGCTTCTGTTAAATGTACACCTTAAAGTCAGCTTTAACTCATTGCACATTGTATAACAGAGACAGGCTTAAATTGGGATGAAACACATCCAGATCCATGGCCTGTATTATGCCATATGACACTTTATTCCTCCAGTCTTATTCTTTCATCCACACGACCTTTTAAACTTAGCAACCTCAGGACTCTGAGCAAAAGGGCATTACAAACACTCTGTGATAAACATGCTCATATTAGACTATGTGAATTGTGATGCAAAATCACAAGAGTTAACTTTGGGTGGAGGCAAAGGTCAAAGCCACAGTGCTCTTTAAAGCATGAGCGGTCTGAAAGCATTTAGGGCAACCAAAATTAGGCATGATGGGATGGGCGGTCATGTGGAGATTCATTTTGAAATGTGATGTGATGGTTAAATACTTTTGAATTCAGCAAAATCAACCATCCTGAAGTAGTGTGGGCAAAAAGTCAGACAATTGAGGAGTTAAAAAAAAAACTGACTGACCCACTTGCAGGATCTTAGGCAAAACAAAAACACAATTGCTCACACACGTGCTGTGTTTAAAGGCCATCGACATTTGTTGTGATAAATAATGGACTTGTAAAGCAGGAAAAGGCCACACAAAGTCTCTCATCAATTATCCCCTGCTATTGCTGAAGTCATAAAAGCTTTACCGAGCGATTCATTCACTGCGGGAAGAGGTCTCGACGTCATATGCTGTGTGCTAAAGTCCATCCTAATCCATAAATCCTCAAATTGGATATAAAAATGGAAAATCTGAACAAAATGACAGATGAAGTTTGAGAAGCCGGTTGTCACAGTGATGTGTTTCTGTAAATGTGATTCTACCTTTTTGTAGGTGCACTCTCCCAGAGTCAAGTCCACCCACTCCTGGGATCCCTACCTCTGCCGGGGCGGCCCCTCCAGTCACACGCCCACGTCCAGCTGGAGCACTTCCTGCCGCTCAGGGTCAACAGCTCCTCACCGCTCAGCATGTTCCCCAATTTCAACGCGGTGAGATACCACATCACTGTAGCCATGTCATACAAGACAATAAGAACATTGATTTCATTCAGGACTGGTTTGGCGGGGTTCCTGATATTTCTACGCTCCAGTCGGTGGTAAACATACCCGCATGATCAAAATAACCTAAATCTAACACTTCTCTCACAA
Organism: Colistium nudipinnis; assembly: GCA_016785305.1. Classification (NCBI taxonomy): domain Eukaryota; kingdom Metazoa; phylum Chordata; class Actinopteri; order Pleuronectiformes; family Rhombosoleidae; genus Colistium; species Colistium nudipinnis. Next base: position 232,619 of record JAFBJU010001645.1, read on the forward strand.
ACATATGCGTATAGGTTTGGTCTGGCACTTAATGGTAAAGCACAGACCTTCCTTGTCTACATTTAGCGATGACTGGTAATGAGACAGAGAAAAGTGTTAAATGTATGAGGCACGTGGGAAGGGGAGGAATCCTGTCCGACACCTAAAGGATAAATATATGACTCCACAAACACTGCTGCACTGTAGGGATTATGCACTTTGAATAGACTTTAATCGGAAATGGTTATTTAAAAAGTGTCACAAGATAATTTATTCACATTATATGCTAAAATGATATCCATAGTTGACTAACTGTTTAAACATATTATTGAAATCCTAATCGGTTAAATCTCAGGATCAGTCATATTTAGACAACTAAATATATATATATACTGTATAAAACACATTTTACTTTTTGAATTTATTTGTGCAACGCATTTGAACATTGTGTTTCCCTGGCATTTGGGTACCATGGTAGTTGACCTCGTTCTCATGTTTGAGTGTGTGTTGTTTCAACTCACAGATGGACCCGGTGCAGAAGGCGGTGATCAACCACACCTTTGGCGTGGCCCCGCCCAAGAAGAAGCCCATCATCTCCTGTAACATCTGTCACCTTCGCTTCAACTCCACTGTAAGTCAAACACTCTTTTCCTGACGCTGCAGCAGACTTTTGGTTTTTTTTGCATCCACATAACTGCACCACATTCCATATTTTTACATTCCAAGGATGCTATTTTTCTTATCAGTCCAATCATACAGCTCATTTTTTTTTTATTATCAACCACTGGGTTCTTAAACGAAAAGCAGTCAGCTAATTCTGTGCCTTTTTTCCTCTTATCACACGTCTCTCTTTAAATTCATTTGGCTCCCAATCCTATGGAGTTCGTTTATACATATTTGCATTTATATAGTCAGGAGGAAGCTGGCAGAATGGCAATGACTCTTCTTTGTGTCACATTCTGAAGCTAGAAGGTAGTGGTCCCCTGACTTCCTCATCTCTCTCTCTCTCTCTCTCTCTCTCTCTCTCTTGTTCTGATCTTTGCTTTCAGAGTTGGTCAGGAGTCTTTTTATATCTATATATATATATATAATGCTAACAGGCTCTCTCTCCTCCTCCCCTCTGTGTTACCTGCAGCTGAGCTGATTGACCCTGGAGGTGGATGCCAGCTTGCAGTCAGGTACCAGGTCCCAACAGGGGGCTGCACAGAGTGGAATATTTGCACCCCACAAGGCTGTTTGAAGGATTTAAAGGAATTGTTCAGAATGTGTGACGTCCATTTTGTAACCTCACTGCTTGTGTGGTGACTGCAAGGTTTTACTGTCACTGACATCCATCTTTACTTTTTATATTAGACATGCAGCTTCAGCATGGATGAGTGAGTGAGGGGGCAGTTGTTGCACACTGTGTGCGAAGCATTTGGTGGTATCAGTAGTATGAACAAGTGTAACGCTGCTTGAAATTAGGTCAGTGGCGGACAAGCAGTCCTGACAATCCAACGGCTTAAAATGTGGATTTTTTTTTACTCTGCCGCCCTTGGACACACATTCCATACTATTTGTTTGTTTTTAAGTTACTATGATGGAACATGGTAAACGGATGCTACACTGGCATGATAGATTGTTCAGTAGTATGCAGATAAGAGTATCCCTCTGACTCGGTTGAAATTGACGCTGAATGGTTACTGTGCACTGACATTCAACGTAGCCGAAGGGGTCGTACACCCTTTGCTCCGCCACACAGTTTGACTCCTGGCGGTGTCCTCTCTGTTTGTGTAGCAGCCCAGGCTTTATGCAAAGTGTTGATGAGCAGACCAAGGCCCCCTCCACTCTGTGCACACAGTCGCTAAAAGATCACCTTCACACAGTGTGCGTTTCATTGTGCATTGCCAGGGGCTGTGTGTGCTTGGAAACTGGAATGGATAATTTGACAAATTATCTCGTGTGAAGACATTTCAAGTCTTGTTGAACTGTTCCACTCCGAGACCTTATGTTGATTTAGGAAGTACACTTGTGTCTTTTATGTACAGAAAAGCTCTGGTCTTTTTTTATTTTTTATTTGTTACTCTAACAAATCCCATGAAAAGAGCAAAATCAACGTCTGTCACAATTGACCTTAGATCTACTAAATGTAGTCAATGTATTTGTGTAATGTATTGTCTGTGCAGTGTGTCTCAAATGATTTTTTTTTGTCTGATATTTAAAATGAGCTAAATCGTATAGTTGGGTACTGTCCTTTTTATCTTAAACAGGCTATCTGTTACTAGGGTTTTGTCTGCCGCTCATGATAATATAAAAAATATAATATTTAGAAGACAATACTGCATGTTGCAGAAAACGAGAAACAGAACAATTCAAATAATTGACTGTATTGCTGTTTGTTTCCGAAAGCTAAGTGGTGCATTCAGAATAAGAATGTCTTTCTGGATCACAACACGCTGTAAAGGTTTTTTTTGCTTCGGCTGATTTGTTTCACTGTGGGTGCATTTCGGTTTGCCGGTCACTGGTCTTCCTCTATAGCGCACGTCTCTTATCTACGGCCATTCAGTGCCATTTTGGGTTCCCAAATCTGCATGCATCTGTTGTCAGGCTGTCGCAAATGTGTTCTCTCTCACTGCAGAAGGCACAGAAGTCATTCTGTGCCGCAGCATAATGGACACAGGCCATTTTGTGTCAGAATGAATCACTGGAAAGATGAGCAAGTCAGCTCAGAGGATGGTCATGAGACGCCATGGGTCCAACTGATGCTCATTTGTGCACAGCCATGACGATGATGATGATGATGATGATGATGATCAAAATGGTGTTGTGACTCTTCCTCCAAGTCAAGTGCTCAATTGCATATTTTCCCCCAACTCCGTAGAAGCATGTGAAGCCAGAGAGCTGGAACAGATGGAAGCATTACAGTTAACTGATTTCATGCGGCCCTTATAATCACTTTAACCTAATCAGTGATTTAGTGCATACACTGACTTTCCCCTATTCTTGTTTTGCTTGCGTGTAAATATTTGTGTGTGTGTGTGTGTGTGTGTGTGTGTGGCCAGACACAGGCGGAGGCCCACTACAAAGGTCACAAGCATGCTCGCAAGCTGAAGGCCTTGGAGACCCACAGGAACCGGCAGAAGAAGGGACCCAGTCCATCCACAACGGGAAAGGACAAAGAGAGGGGGAAAACGGGAGGCGTAATGGTACCATCAGACTCTCTTTCGAAAGACAAAAAAGGTAATAATCTTAGATAAAAAAAATAAAAAAAAGGCTGTGTTTCTCCAACTCCTGATTAATTAGAGCGACATAAGCAATTAGGCTCAGTTGCTGTCACTCGTCTGGCTAATAACAAACATTTACCTGCCCTGATATCTTTGGTTCTGTCAGATAGGTAATTACTCGCATCACGCTGAAACATTCTGCAAGATGTAAAAGTATGACTTCTGAAATCGGAGTTTTCATGAAGAGAGAACTGGAGTTGATTTTTGTGATATCCATTTTTTTGAGTTTTCCTTTAAATCAACACAACTCTTGCAGTTCCTGGTTGGACTGTATCTTTCCAGAGAGTTGCCTATGGTATACGTGTCTTTCCAGCACAAATGCAACATATCAAAGAAAATATAAAAAGGTCCCATCAGGTCTCAAGGCCACCTTATTTATATTGCACTAATACACCCTGTGTTCCTTGATGGTGGGCAAAGCTTTAGAACCATTCCACATTTTTTTCAACGCTTTAACCACCGCTTTGAATTTGTTCACATCTTACCTGAAAAATAGGTTCCGCTAGACTTTGACAACTTGGGTATCCTTAAGTGTCTTTCAATCATTTGTCTTCATGTTTCGCATGCTGTCTGACTGAAAAATGTCACCATCGTCCCTTTTCTCTGCTCTGCCTAGCTTTGTGTTTCATTATTGATCTCCCTCTCCCATTTTCTTCTCGCACCTATCAATTTTCCTCTAACCACATAATGATGAGCTTGTTTCATTCAGCAGTTGCCATGGTTGTTGATTGACGGTGACGGAGGGAGCCCGAGAAGAGGGAGCGAACAAATGACAGAGAGACAAAGGAAGATCTGTTTAGATGGCAGGAAAAAAAGAGAACATTATGCGAGAATTAAAGAGAAGATAGAGCAGAAAAGAAAAATATGTCAGGGACGATAAGAGAGACAAAAATGACTGATATTTCTCATTTTGCATTAGGAAGAAACTGTATTTATATCAGGGTTGTGTGAAATCCATGTAATTTCAGGACAATATTCAATAATATAATAATAAAAGTATTATAAAATTTGATTAATTCACTGTTATGAATATGCAGAAATATCTCAAATAAAAATGAGAATCTTGAGAACACAAGTAGTCATCTCCCGGTCAATTTAATATTATACTTTGCTTCAACAGTTGTTTATTCTTATTTTTATGATGTCAAGATATGCATCATATTGTGATGTCACACATAAACCTCTGTTTGTCTCTCAGGCCCTAGCACCCCTTCTCAACCTGTACGGAAGCAAAATGAAACCAGCCAGGGTTGCTCGCTGGCAGCCGCCACTTCCTCTCAGCCCTCGTCCGAGGATTCCTCGTGCCGCCCTCCTCAGCTGTCCCCACATGTCTCCCCCGGCCTTCAGCTTTCAGATTTAACATCAGAGAGTCCACCTGTGGAAGGGTGCGGCCTGGCCACCAGTTCAGCCCCATGCTGTGGTCATCAGGGAACCTCCTTGGGAGGTGAGGAGGACGTGGCTAAGGGAGACGAGGCCAGGGACGGCAATCGCGACAAAAAACTTCATATCCACTGTCCTACGTGCAAAGTGACAGTCAATTCCAGTTCCCAGTTGGAGGCTCATTGTAGTGGTATGTACTTTACAAAAATAATAGTTAAATTAACATTTGTGGGCCATTTCGCCCCTGATTGTAAAATGATACGGATGTGTTACAACGACTAATCTGTAATTTCTCCTCTCCGAGTGGCCGAATCAGGCTCTAAGCACAAACACATGCTGGACGGTCAACACAGCGGCCAGTCACAGCGCAGGGTGAAGATGACATCATCACCCAGACCGGCCTGCAGGATTAAGCAGCGGATGGGCAGCAAGCCCAGAGCGGTGGTCCGTGTATCCAGCCAGCCCTTTCACTGTGAACTGTGCCAGGTGTCCGTAAACTCGGAGACGCAGCTGAAGCAGGTATGCGGGTTCGTCCAAAAATAATGAACGTGATGCATGGTGTAATTCCACGACTTTATAAACCGCTGACAATTAAAAAGAGAGAACCCCCTAACCTTTGTGTTCTACTGGGTAAACATTTTGTTGTATGCCTGTCCCTGTTTAGCACATGAACAGCAGGAGACACAAAGAGCGCTTGGCTGGGAAGCCTGTCAAGGCGAAGTTCACCCCCTATAACAAACTTCTGCCTAGCGCCGTCTTAGCGGTAAGAATTTGTCACGCACATACACACATGCCACACATTTTATTTTGCCCATGTTGACAATGGGCAATATGGCGCAGACACAAACAATGCATACTGTATATGCATATAGTAGATTTAAATAGTGAAGATGCACCTGTCAATCTATTTGCAACTCGAATAGGTGTGCCTCTATATGGTGTATTTAATTAAATGCCTTATTTTATCTAGATATTTCAAGATGCCCAAGAATATTGTTCTATGTTTGTCTCTGATCATCTGAGTGGGTATATATAAGGTAGACACTAAACGTGGTATATACACTGTGTAATTTGGTCTATATTAGGAGATAGTGAAATGTCAGCATTTATAGTTTTTGGAGAATAAAAGTATTTTGTCTTGTGTGTCAGGCTAAACTTGCCCTGCAGAAGCAGCTGTCTAAGGTCCTGCCAGCAGGTTTCCTGGCCAACACCCTCAATCCAGCTGCCATGTGCGCCATTTCGCCTGGACCCCTGGCACTACGGCTGCCGCCAGGCCCCGCGCCCTTCTTCCAGGGTCCCCTGATCAGCCCCGCGCTCTTTAGGCCTGCCCCGGGACCCTTGAGGGCCACGCACACACCCATTATCTTCTCTCCTTACTAGCAATAAGCGAAACTAGACTGGAGAACCTCTGGCGGATGAGCGGAACAAACCTAGCGAAAGCTGGACACAACATGGGACCCCCCGGGACGACAGCAGGACACTATGCAGCAACAGAAAGGGCAACATGTCACCATGTTAAGTTTGGCAAGCTCAAATCATGAGAACAGTATGCGCAATCCCCAGGTGCGGGTTGAAATATCAGCGCTGACTCACCAGTGTATCACCTCCTTAAAAATGGAAGGACCATCTTATCACTCAGCTGTTTTCCTCATAACATACTGTTGTTGAGTGCATGTTCCCTGGAATCAGGGGAACGTGGAAGCCATAATGACAAGTATCTTTTAGTTTTATTTATAAGACTCTGTGATAGACAAATAACACAATGGTGTGTAATTGTTACTGACTGTTGGCAAATGTCTTTAATTCTATGAGGAGCTGTTGTTCTTTGGGAGAACAAGTACGATACAAAATCATACTTTTGGTTTCATAACCTTATCGAAATGAAGAGAATCCATATTGTGTTTATCTCCCGTGAAATTAAATAGTTCCATATAACCCCTACACCTATTGAAAAAAGGGAAAATCATATCTTTAGGTTGCTGATGATATTGTATCCCAAAAAAGTCTATCTTCACAAATATTGTCTGTGCTGAAGCCTGTGCCTCATCATTTATTTAGTTGCTTACATCCTTTTTGTCTCTTTCTCTCTCTGTGTTATGAGATGACAATCAAACACTACCATAATGATAATGCCAAGAATACCGATACTTGCAATTTGGAAACCGACATGTGATGCGAGAAGTTAAAAAGTGTGTAAAAAAATGTTATTTACTTTATTTAATTTCATCATAAGCCATTATATAAAGCTCTTCAGGTGATGGTTGCTTAAAAATAATTTTGCAACAGCTTGATGCTGTTTGTGCAATATTTAGAGATGTTTTTTTTTTGTTCAGAATGAAAAAAAATGTTAAGCTACATGTGTCTGAAAGAAGTAAACATGATTTTTTTAGAGTTGTATTAAAAAAAGTTATTTCAATGTAGAAATCTCTCTCCCTCCCAGCTGTGCTGAATCATCCTAAGCAATATGTATTTTAAAGTGCTCCCTTACTGTGTAAAAAAATGAATAGTGTAACTGCATCAATTGCAATAATGTATTTATAACATGCTAAAAATGTCAATAATGTATTCTATCTATCTAAACTTATAAATACTACTGTTTTTACACAATTGTGATTTTTGTGTTTTTTTATTCATATTGGCATCAATATACTTTTAACTTGAGTACTTTTAAGTACTTGTTGGATATTTTGTCCAGGCACAAACAAAACCAGAACTAAATTACATCATAACGTTGATACTGTTTTATTTTAGATCATTCCGTTCAGAGAACAATAGTATTATTCTTTTATGTGTGATGAATCCCAGATCTTGTAAGTATTTTGAGCCTTTGGTGTTCTCACAATCACGAGGAAGTGACACATTAGTACTTTGGCCAGAAATCAAAACAATTAAAATTACACAAAAATTACACAATCACTGCTTATGCATAACTCATAATGGAATATATATTTTAGACTTTATGGAAGTCTAGTGCCACCTTGTGATGTACTACAAATCACAACACTTTAGTTATCATGCTTTGGGCAATATCTGAATATGAGCATCATTTTAATATGCAAAATCAGCCACATGTCCAACTGTTAGAACATTATTTGGAAAAACTGTAAGATTTGAAAACTAAGATTAGAAATTGTTTTGCATTATCTATTACATGTGTAAAACGGAGAAAAGACTAAATATATCACACGGGTTTGCGTGTTATAGATTAAGTTTAAAACATATTTTTACAGGGGCCTAACTTCTCATGACATAAATAAATAAATAAATAAATAAATAAATAAATAAATAAATAAATAAATAAATAAATAAATAAACGTCTCCCGGAAGTGACGTTCGTTCCTGTTGGTCCTCTCCAGTAAAAATGGCTGCTGTTGACATCGACCTGCCGGTAGAAGCAGAACCTCAAATTCACGATCAGGAGGACCTGGAACGGTAAACACTTAATGTCCGCAGGGATTAAACGTTGCTGTATATGTAGAGTGAAAGTAATGTGACTGAATTCGAACCCTTCGCCCGGAAACAGCGCGCGGTTAGCCCGGAGACAAGCTAACGGGGCTAGCTTACCGGGACGGCGGCAGCGTGTTTCACCTCTGCTAAATCTTTATTGTGTCTCATATGATCTGTGTTAGTAATGACAGCGGTGTTATTTCGATCCCGATTGTTAAAAGCACATCGTAAATGTTGGACGCGACACGAACGAAGACACGGAGCAATTGCTTGTTAAAGATTTAATAGAAGAGATAAGTGAAAAGGAACGTCATGAAACGTGTTCAGTTACATCTATACACTATTATTATATGTCCCTCGTGTGGGTAAATTCAGGTTAATCAAACTATTTTTAAAGACACTTTAAACATTAAACACAAAGATTATAGCATCTTTGCAGTTTCTTCCTGTACTTCAAAGCACTCGGTACTTTTCCTTTTTCGAGAAACTTCTGTACAAGACATCCCGGTAGTTAGCCCTAAGCTAGCCTTTGTACTCAACTGTTGGATTAAGCGATTATATACATTTATAGCCCTCCTCAGACATATAAAACAGTATCGTTAGTTAAATTGAAAACAGTGTATTAAGAGGGCGATGTCAGAAATGAAAGCTTAATAAGGGGTATTCTGTAGTTTAGCTAGCTAATGTTATGGATGAGAGTAAACGTATTTTTTTTTCTCCAAATGTGAAGTAACCTTATATATTTAATAAATGAAACACATTTGTACATGCTTAATTACCGTACTTACAAACAACCCTAAATGAAGAATACTTCTCACGATGTGAAAATATAAGGTAACTTTTAATTATTGTCATGTAATCTGGAAATTATTATTATTGTCGGTTGGATCATAATAAGAAGAAGAATAATTCTTGTAAGAAATAAGCAAAAAATGTACTTAAACTAACATACAATAATTTTCGCACATACAATCATTTTCAAGGTCACTATAAATGAAAGGAAATATAAAAAGAGAAACATTTACAGTTGGAAAATAATAGGCATCCTCCATTAATTCAGGAAATTATCGGTTCAGTTATTTGTGAATTGAAACCATCCAAGGTACTAGAATGAGTCAGTTCCGGATGACACATGATGATTGCGCTGAGATTGTTTTGGGATGTGACCTAAATAAACATTTCTTTCCCAATGTGAATCACAATTGATTTACCCTGTAATCACACAGCTGTGTATAGTTGTGGAGCTATTAGGACTGTGCGTACCCTGCTCTGCTGTCCCAGTTCCCGGTGTAACACCGCAGTTGAGTCTCATCACTTGTATTCGCTCCATGTTCTCTGCCAAATATTCCCAGATTGACATAAAAAAAATGAAGTGAATGGTTTCATGCCAAATATTTGAATTGTTTTACATGCTATCCGTTATTTAGATTTATCTGTGCCAAGTTTGTGTTTTACCTTGACGTTGGCTTTTGTTTCCCCCCCTCTCCAGTCAGGCCGAAGGCTTCAAAGAACAAGGAAATGCACTCTACAGCAAGAAAGATTATTCTGAGGCTTTCAACTACTATACTAAGGCAATCGGTGAGCATTCATCCTTTTTTGTAGGAAATGGGATTCTATAGGGGTCAGGGTTATATATGCTGGAATGATATCAGCATGATTATCAATCATTTAATTAAAATGGAGTTTCAATACATATACCTGTCAGATGTGTTGTGCTGTGAGTGGCTGGGGCTCAGGATGTAGCCCATTTAACAGGAAGTTGGCTTTTGGTCCCCAGTTTTCCAATTTGAATGGTACTGATAGTGTAAAGTGCTTTAAGTGGCCAATAAGACTAGAAATGCATGTTATTGCAGCTCCTGTTACTGTGCATAATGAAAATTGAAACATCACAAAAAGCCAGACCCTATCCTTTAATGTGTTGAAATAATTAAATGGAGACTTGATAAAGTGGTGCTCTTCACTGTTTGTGTAACTGATATGGTCCACTACAGCAGCTCAACTGCTATGCTCAATGAACATGCCTAAAGCACATGGTAATCTCTAGTATACCAAAGCAGATGTCTAATGCTTTGGGAAGTTGTAAGCAGTGTGATTATATACACATTGACCTTCAAAAAATTATGTAGATTTCCATTTACTCAAAGACATAATACAGGAGAATTTCTTATTAGTCAGCACCAGCCATCGAAGTAAACCTTAGTCACCGCTATCTACAGTAATTAATTGCTCGATCACTGGACCTAATATGAGGGTCTAGTAAAAGGTATATCAAAGTCGAAAGCAATTTTGTGCTGAAAAGAAAAAGTCCAGCCACTGACTTCCATCTTAATGCATATTCCAGCATATTTACATTACTATTTTTCATTTCAATGCAATCTCTATTTTTGATGACATGGTGCAGATGCTATTCTCGGATTTATTCTTTGCAATTTCTATTTGCATCTTTGTTTGTCCGTGTGACATTGTTTTTTTTCTTTCATCTTCAGATACTTGCCCCAAAAATGCTAGTTATTATGGCAACAGGGCAGCCACCCTCATGATGCTCTGTCGCTTTCGAGAGGCCCTTGAAGATTCCCAGCAGGCCGTGCGGCTTGATGACTGTTTCATGAAGGTCAGTCTGAACAAGCTTTCAAACTATGAGCGTCATATTCAACCTCGCATGTTTGCATCTGACTTAAGTCCTGTTTGCGCTTCACAAAAATAGAGTTGGATATTTTCACAGTTTTTACATATAGGAGATGTGTCCTTTTGTCCCACAGGGGCATCTGCGTGAGGGGAAATGCCACCTGTCTTTGGGGAATGCCATGGCGGCGACCCGCTGCTTTGAGAAGGTTCTGGAGTTGGAGCCCCTCAACAGAGAGGCCCAGCAGGAGGTTCGGCTGAGTCCTCAAGCTTTTCCTTGTCGCACTGAAGAGACGGTGTTGATAGAGATTTGTTGTTTTATTTCAGAACAAGAATGCAGCGACTCTAGTGGAGTATGAGCAAATGGCCGGTTTTGGCTTTGGAAAGCGAGATTTCAGAAAGGTACTTTACATCCATTCTCTTTTCCCCCCAATTCTCTTCATAGTCTGTCTTACAGTCTTCTCTGACCACAACGTTGCACTTTTGAATGGCAAAAAAATGTAAGTGAAGCGTAGAAATGTAAGTTTGGTTTACGAGAGAGCCGACCATAACGCTGCAATATGTAAGCATGGACAAATGTTTAATGCACATAATCGGTTGGAAATAAATCCCATGCCTGTTAGTTACAGGGTTTATAGAGGGAGTCAATGGTTTTGCTGTTTTCAATCCAGGTGGTGTACTGTATGGACCGGGCCTTAGCTTTGGCTTCAGCCTGCCACCGTTTCAAAATCCTCAAGGCTGAGTGTCTGGCTCTGCTGGGACGCTATCCCGAAGCTCAGTCTGTAGCAAGGTAGGAATAATAGACCGATATGTAGTGTTTCTGTCATTCGCTTTAGATTTCAAATTACGGGACGGTATGTGTCGGAGATTTGATTCTTCACAACAAATCTTTAAACAAACCTTTCTTTTTTTTTAAGTGATATTCTAAGGATGGATTCAACAAATGCGGATGCCCTGTACGTTCGAGGTCTATGTCTCTACTACGAGGACTGCATCGATAAAGCTGTGCAGTTCTTTGTACAGGCTCTGCGCATGGCACCCGATCATGAAAAGGCCCGGCTAGCGTGCAGGGTAGGACTGCGGTTTTGTTTATTTGACTACGGTTTGTTCTGAGAAACAAGAATTTGAATCGCATCTTACTTTTTATTTTGAAATCGATTGACTGGCCCAAATCACATGCCAAAGTCCTCTGCTACTGTTTTTATTAAAGTTGGACAGTTGCTGTAGCGCTGGCACTTTGTGAAACATTTGATAATTGCTTGTTAGCAGCTTTTTACACATTCTCTGTAATAGCATGGTACAACTTGCATAATCGTATCAATAATTACAGGTACAGCTTTTTGTAATAATCTCAAAAACAATTGTTCCGAGTTTAAGACGACGTTTACGAGTAACACGAGGATTTATCTTTCTAAATCAGAATGCCAAAGCCCTAAAAGCCAAGAAGGACGAGGGCAACCAGGCGTTCAAGATCAACAACTTTGAAGCTGCCTACCAGCTGTATACTGAGGCCCTGACAATAGACCCCAACAATATCAAGACTAATGCTAAACTCTACAACAACAGAGCCACGGCAGGAGCAAAGGTAAGCAGAAGCAAAAAGTCTATTCGTCTTTCAAAACAACTCAACTAAGGGAAACGACTCTATGAGAAAATTATAATAGCCATTTAGAATAGCGCCTAGTCCTGTCTCCGATCCTTTTATTTTCATTAATTCTTCCTCGTCAACAGCTGAAGAAACTAAATCAAGCCATCGAGGACTGCACCAGCGCCATCAAACTAGATGAAACCTACATCAAGGCCTACTTGAGAAGAGCTCAGTGGTATGCTATACAGCACAACATGTTGTACTTTTTCTGTTTCTTTTTCTGGCAGTTTTTGAGTGACTCTGTTCGACCCACAGTTACATGGACACAGAGCAATACGAGGAGGCTGTGCGTGACTATGAGAAAGTTTACCAGACAGAGAAAACGTCAGGTACGCCCCCGCCGTCTCCTCTCCCACCCTTAAAGGAACCACTGGCCGGGCACGTGCACACGCTGACCTGACGTGATGTGTATTTTATGGCTGTAGATCACAAGCATCTGCTGAAGACGGCGCAGCTGCAGCTAAAGAGGAGCAAGAGGAAAGATTACTACAAGGTGCTCGGTGTCGGCAAGAACGCCACCGAGGACGAGATAAAAAAAGCCTATCGCAAACGAGCCCTCCTGCACCACCCAGGTAGCCCTGTTGTCTTTACACACATGCAGAATGCTACTTTTGATATTATTTTTGATTATTTTATTCAAAGGCTGTACGTGTTGAGGTTTTCTTTATTGCGTCATTGTTGTACAGACCGCCACAGTGCAGCGACTGCAGAGGTGCAGAAGGAGGAGGAAAAGAAATTCAAGGAGGTTGGCGAAGCCTTCACTGTGCTCTCGGACCCAAAGAAGAAGGTCCGCTACGACAATGGACACGACATGGATGATGATGGTGGCGGCGGCTATGATGGTGGAGGTAATTCCTTTAAGTTGTCTGGATGAGAGTAAAAGTTAGTGGTTGGAAATAAAGTACCAACCTGGTCCTGAGTGCATTGGAGCTAAGAAAGACTTGTGCTTTGCAGACCTTTAAAATTAATTAAACTCTTTTTTTTGGTTTATGGTCATTTTAGTTTCCTTGCCTCGAGACCGGATACATTTTCCACCAAATTTCACAGATGAATTTGGATATTTTTTTTCCCAGGACATATTGTACCGAATCAAGTCATTTGTGTCCATTCTATTGAGTCGTATCAAAGTCATCACATGTTCAGAAGTTCATGGTATACTTTTTCTGTGATCTTCCTGAAGCTAATACCACGATACTTGTTTGCTCTCTTTTTAGATATTGATGCAAACAACATCTTCAGGGCTTTCTTTGGTGGCCATGGGGGAGGATATAATTTTGATTCCAGTCCAGGTTGGTCTAATTAAATTTATATTTTTTTGTTTTTTTTTCAGTTTTACGCATACTAAGTTTATTGAAACATGGCAGAAACATTTTGTGAATGTCAATCATATTAACTAACTTAAGTTATTATTATTTTTTCCCTCAGACTCCGCACCTGGGAATTTCTTCTTTCAATTTGGCTAAAGTGAAGCATGAATTTGGACCCACAGTCACCTTGTGACGCCCTTAATACGAGTGTCATGCAAAATCTACCAACTATTTCTTAGAAAGATTTGTGATTATTGCATACACTCCTAAATTTACTCCTTACATTGACGTTAATAATCACTTGGAAGACTAATTGAAGGTGAAGAACATTTTTAAGACTTTTGGTTCAGCTGATTCACAGCATGTCACTTTTGCCAAAATCGCATTCAATAAAATCTAATCTTGTAAAACTGCCTCAACTTTCTTAAAAGGTGAGTATTAGTAAGGAATGCTTTAGGAATACAAGCATTTTGGTCGGAACTTTTTTTTTTAAGATACATAACCTGATATACATTTTTAAGGTTTTACTGGGTCAGCAGGTATATTGAGCTGGAGTCTTTTTCTGTATAAAGTTCAATGTCAAAACTGACCTCAGGAAAGACTGTTGAGAACAACCCTGGTCTATTGCGAATGTGTGTCCAGATTTTATTGGTTTGCTTGTAATTAACAGAATTGACCCGCTGGGGTTTTTCTTTTTTCTTCACCTCTTCTCCTTTCTGCAATGTAAATTTGACTTGAATGTAAAGTGTTTTGTGCCCTTTATTTTCTTCAGTCTTCCCATGGTCTATTTATATTTATTGTAAGGTGTGTACTAAACTGTGCAGCAAGATGCCATTGTCTTCCTCCATTTGTAAGAGACTCATTTGTACATGTTTTCCGCTTCATTGTCTTCACTTTCAGATTGTGCAAGTTGCGTTTTCTTCTGAAACTGGCCATAAATCGGCGTACACAAAAGCTACAGATTTTTTTTCTGTTCAAAGCACCAACCACATGTAGTCTAATGTTCCATTCAAATGGTGCCTTTACCAGAGTAGATCAATTAACCTTCTCGCAGTGGAACCTGGTTCATAAACTAGAGCAGGCCACATCCTATTAGCAAAGGCAACAGTCACACGCATGCATGCTTTCTTTTCTTTTCTTTTTTTTTCTCCTTTTTTTGGCCAATAATTGGAAATTCGCATCAAGTTTTTTTATCTTGTCAAACATGAGAAATTTTGTTTCACGCTGCCATTGCTGTTGCAGTTACACCCAGCTGCCAATCTCCAATTCTTGTCATGCACGTTCAGTGAGTACAGCCCTTCCCCTACTTGTTCCGCCTGTTTGAAGGTTGGTTGGGAGCTTCGGTCATTGTTTTGTCACTGATCAGTGTATCATTTTTAAAAATGGTATTAACCAGATATGCTTTTCTTATTGCGTAAATAAAGGCTCCTCTTTTACTGTAATGTTGGACTTTCAGCTTGCATTTATTTTGGCAATTGTCATCTTTTTTTTTCTTTCTTTCAGCTGTAGAAGTAGACTGTGTCAGTAGTATATTACTAAAGTGCTACCTTGGTGCATGCAACTCATGTGTTTCCCTTTCATACCAATTTATTGCAAAAATAGTTTTGACAGAATTTAACAACTACACTTACTAGTTACTTTGAACATTTTAAACAAAGTTTTCTAAAAACTGCAAACTGCATTGTCAATTACTCAACAAGATGTAAGGTCACACAAGTTTCTTACTATCATACATTTATTTTATTTGGTGCACTTTGTTAAATTGTATAGGACTAACACTAGAATCCAAATTACTTTTAGTAAGGTTGACTATGTAATTGCTTCTTCCACAAATGTCTACAGTTGTGTTTCAATGTATGTCTTTGTGTGTGCGCGCATTGTGTCCTTGCATTTTTCTTTTACTTTTTCTTACCTGGAACTGATTTATTGAACAAACTTAAATGAATTGGCTCAAATACCAGTTCCTTCCCACGGATTATTTTCATTTACATCGTTTGAAGGTGATTTCCCCCCCCCCTTGACTTCTTATTATAAAGCTGTGGGTGTTGCCTTCATTTCTCACGTGACCACTTCTACGCCAATCAGGGGCTCGCAGCGTCGTCTGATTATGGTGCGAGGCGAGGGGAGTGAAGTGATCACGGGCAATTGCACAGTCAGCCACGGGAAGAAGTGACTCCACCGCCGCGTCGTCTCACGTCGGTACACAATTCCACACTTCCACCAGGTATTACTTTCGTTGACAAGGTAAGCGGGCATGCCGAGTCGTAGTATAGTCCGACGTTCTCTGACGGCTTCTCTGAGTGGCAGTTAGCTAGGCTACCGCCGTTAGCCATAACATCAGGGGTCTAGGTCGGCGGACGTGAGATGCTGCGAGGCTGAACCGTGGACACAGTCTCCTGTCAGATGCTAACATGCACGTTATAGTTAAACTTAGCTGCTTTGTGTTTGTGGTGTTTTAATGACTGCTAACTTAACTGACATGCTACCTTAACCCCATTTCCCCCCCACATTAAAGCGTGTTGTCTCTCCTCGTATCAAACTCTGGAGGTGTTTGCTGTGCCTTCTAAATGTGTCCATTATTTGTCCTGTGCAGGACGCTTGTCCCCCCAGCAAAGCTCCAGCTCTTGAACCCGGCTGCCAAGCTAGTTGTGACTACACTCTCCAGGAGTGGGTGTGGTATCTGATGCAGGGGCACTGGTTCACTTCTTATTGTGCCGAAGCATATTATTTAGCTTGATGTGTTCAGACAGCAGCTGTGTGTGTGAAATAGTAACCTTCTGTTGGGCCCTTTGGGTCCGCTGCTGCCTTCCTAGCCCAGCGTCCTTCATCTCAGGACACCATACAGTATGACACGTTTCACGGTTAGATAGGTCCAAACAATGGGCTGGTCCCTTGGATTATGTCAGGATAAACGCCGGGACATCTGCCCCTCAAATGCATGACAGGACGGCCGGTTGAGTCAAACCCATCAGCTCAGACATCGCAGACCTCTTGCAGGCGTTGTTTGTTGAGGTGGTGCCGCTAAGGACAAGCCACAGCTGGTATAACAACCACTTGGTATTACAGAAGCAGATGAGATTACATGCTATCATGTTATCAAGCCTTTTCGGCTTATCGCAGTTTGTTTTGTGTTGGGAGATGAAGGGTAATAAATGTAATGTAAACCTGCACATCGATACGTGCATATTCGTGTCGAACGAGATAACACTGGACGTGACGGTTTGGATGAGCAAGTTTGACAACATTAGTGTGATGTTTAAAATGGGAATGTCAGGGCAGACAGTGCAGCCCATTGTCCTTTATGCGCCCCAAGAAAACCCCTGGGCTCATTGCATCCATTGCCTTTTCTCAGATAGACATTTGTTGTTGGATTATTTCCCAACGATGTTAGATTGCTGGCTGTCTTTGCGTTTTTAATGTTGTGCTGTGGATTATGACAGAAATGTACAATAGTAGGTGAAGATCTGTCTCTGTGGATCGTAGCTTGGTTTTGTCACATAAGGGTCTAAGAATGTCTGCAATGATCTAAATGTTGGGTATTGACAAGTTTGATTGCATGCTAAATATTGGGTCACAAACACATTTAAGTAGGTCTCAATTATGTTCCTTGTCCTGCTTGAAGTTGAAGTCATTAGAGAGGTTTTGGTGACCTGCATACCTTGTAATAGCTCTGAGTTGTCAATGTTTTTTAATCCTCTAGATTTTAGAAAGCAAAAACACAATCAAGGACAAATTGGAGCTGACCACTGATAGCTTACTTACAGTTTGTAGGATAACATGGTGAATGAAGGTTATTGTCACCTAGACTACTTCATCTTATCTTCAATGTTGGGGAAAGTGTGTCGGACAAATATGTGTCTGTGCAGCTAACATAGATGTGTGTTTCAGGCAAGATTTTAGAAAATCTGTAGAAGGCCACGTATCTTGAATTCAGTAAAACATGTAACCCATTAGATAAAGGGCAGCCAGTCTTGTGCTGTACCGTATACCAATACTGTATATTTAACTATTTAGTTATAGCTAATTAAATCAATCACTTCTAGTCTATGTCTTACATTGTATGTGCACATATCCTGGACACGCCCTTATTCTTACAGGAATGCAACACTAAGTAATGTTCCAAGGCCACCCATTAAACTATATAATTAGGCACATTAAATCATGTCTTAATCTACGCATACATTTTTCAACTGGGTATAGTTTAAAATCTTAGGTGATGGGGCCTGTGGTTTCCATTTGCTCACGATGCACATATGCTTGTCTGTTTCGTCCATCAGTATTATGTCTTCCTAACTGTGATGTTGACTTTTGGCCGCCCTTTCGCAAAGGTCCTGTGCAAGCCGCCGACGCCATGTCAGCGAAAGCCATCTCAGAGCAGACGGGAAAAGAGTTCTTATACAAGTATATCAGCAGCTCAGCGGCTGTGCAGAACCGCTTCTGCTATGCCCGTGTAACCACTGAGACTGACTGGGCCCGCCTTACACAGGAGCACCCATGGTTACTGACAGAGGTAAGACTGCAGCGCCCTTATTAACATCTCCTAAAAACGAACACGCGCACCATGACCGTCTGAACCGCTGAATCTGCTGGACCTGAATTGATGCAGATTAGCTAATATATTTTGTGGTTTTCTTCTTCTCTCTTTCCGCATAGCGACTAGTTGTGAAGCCAGATCAGCTGATCAAGCGGCGCGGGAAGCTCGGGCTGGTGGGCATCGACCTGGACCTTCAGGGAGTCCAGGAGTGGCTCAAATCCTACCTCATGAGAGAGACCACTGTAAGCTCACCTTAATCTCTTTTAGTCAGTGTTTGGATATAAAAAACAATCCATCTTTACTTTTTAGACAATTGAGTATGATCTGAGAGTAACACATCCAAGGGTTTAAAGTTTCAATCAACACACTTCACAGTGGTTTATAATACTATGAAGAAGTATCCTTCTTCAAGGAAGAAGTGCTTTTTGCAACTGTTTTTGTTTTGTTTGTTTGTTTACGCTGTTTACATTGTTTTTCAGGCAGGTCAGCGTGGAGTGTGTGTGTGTGTATTGAAGTCTTTTTATCCTGACAAACAGCTGCGAGTGTATTTTGAATACAAGCAATTCTGTGTAAATGTCCAGTGTTTAAGTTTCTTAGGTTTTAATGAGACGTTTATCACAGTACAACTTATTGGTCCCCTGGGATAGAAATTTAGGACATTAGCAGACTCAGTATTTATAGTGTATGGGGTGTCACAACAGATCAATTCAAACATTTCTTTGACTCTTACATGAGGCTAGAACATGGTCCTTGCTCTTTTTTGCCTTTTTTCTTCTCACACAATATATGGAGAGAATGTAAGTTGTAGTTTCTTGTCCATGTTTACTAGCATCTGGTCCCACGCAGTGTGTTGAAATATATTGTGTCCAGTTCCAAGGGCCACAGACTTATGTTTAGACTTGCCTGGTCAGAGGGGATGTGGGTGGTGGAGGAGGGTGATCTATTTTAGTCCACCCTACATACGTATGTATAGTCACACCTGGTTTAATTACTGTTTACTTTTTGCAGTTTGTGTCAAATCCCTTCCTATAGCCTGTGGCATTACCTAGTTAAATATAAACACTAGGTGTATATTTAACAGGTAAAACTAACATGCTTGGGTTTTTTAAACAACAAGTGTCTTTAATAGGTGGGAAAGGCAAAGGGCATGCTGAAGAACTTCCTCATTGAGCCATTTGTTCCACACACGCAGGTAATGTATTTCCCCTTCCTGTGACAAATCCTGCTTTTTGCGTTGCTTTTAATCATAGATACACTCTCAGAGCTGCATTGACCCCTCACAAACCAAGAAAAGAACTTGTCAAGTCACTCGACACTTGGCAATACAACTTCAATTCAAACATTATTTTGTGTTTTATACTCAGGTCAAGGTGCATATGATTGGGTGGTTAGTTTCTTGACATTTTTGTGTGGTAAACAAACTGAGGTGTGTGCGCGCGCGTGTGTGTGTGCCCTTGCATTTGCCCTTACTCTCTCACTGGCTCACCCAGGAGGAGGAGTTTTATCTGTGCATCTATGCCACACGTGAGGGCGACCATGTGCTTTTCCACCACGAGGGAGGAGTGGAGGTGGGTGACGTGGATGCCAAGGCCCTAAGGCTGATGGTTGCAGTGGGTGACAAGCTGACTGAGGACCAAGTCAGAGAGAATCTCCTCACACACGTTCCTGATGATAAGAAAGAGTATGGATGCATTCCCCATTTGTTTCTTTGGAAAAGGTTTAAAAAAAAAAAAAAAAAAGTTGTCAACAGAAAGTAATCTTTGGAACACTGAGTAAGAGGCAGGGCATCATATGAGGTGGCAGGACAATGATTATGTGATATACAGTATATTGTGTTCATTTCATACATTAAATGATAAAAAATGATAGTTTCACTAACAGTTTATATTCAGGGGGTGCTATCAGTTGCCCTGCCAATTCATCTACACTTTATAGGGACAATTAAAGTAACCTGCCATTTTTTTTTACATTGTAATATATAGTTCTTATCCAAGCCATAACTGTCTGGGGAAAGCTGGTTGCGTTGGATGTTGCCAATGTGCCAAAAAGGCTTTATTTCTTTAGTTAAATTCTTGTGTCGTTCCCTGTTGTGTGACCTTGATTTGGTTCTTCCCCTCCCTTTTCCAAATACTGTCTCCAGTTTGCAGAGAACATGCTGACCTCTCTTTTATTTAACTTTACACTCTGTAGGACTAGTTCCAACCTTGGGAGGAAAAAGTGAAACCATGTGATCATTGTCTTAGTTTAGCTGTGAAATGTTATTTTGTGGATTCAGACTTTTCTTTGATCTTGGTTTCCTTCTTTTTCTTTGCACCTCAAAGAATCCTCTCTAGTTTTATCGTGGGCCTCTTCAACTTCTATGAGGACCTCTACTTCACCTACCTCGAGATCAACCCCCTTGGTAAATACGTTTTACATCTTATGCAGTATTTTACTTGGTGCATAGTGTATAATGAATAATATGCCTTTTGTTCCCCCTATTAACCAGTTGTCAGTCAGGGTGGAGTGTATATACTTGACATGGCGGCCAAGATTGATGCCACAGCAGATTACATCTGCAAGGCTAAATGGGGCAATGTCGAGTTTCCACCGCCTTTTGGTCGAGAGGCGTATCCAGAGGTGAGATCCGAGGAACATTTTGTGCTTCATGTTGGCTTGGCCTTTTGCTCTCAGTCTGCCGATTGTTTAACAAGTACCCGATCTGTCGCCTGTAGGAAGCCTACATCGCAGATCTGGATGCAAAGAGTGGTGCCAGTCTGAAGTTGACCCTGCTCAACCCCCATGGCCGGATCTGGACCATGGTGGCAGGAGGAGGGGCTTCAGTTGTGTACAGGTTGTCCATTCATTTGCTGGGTTTATGTGACATGCATTTAATACTATGGGGCACTTGTATTGCTCTATAGCTTGAATTACATTTATAATCATGGTCTATTGCTTTGCATTTGGTAGACAACAAATTCGTATTTCTGCAAGGGGTGTCGCACAGTCAGTACATTTCAGAGCCTTCCAAACTACATTCACGACGCAGCACCCAACTTTCCATTTTCTCCCTCGTTTAGTGACACCATCTGTGACCTTGGTGGGGTGGATGAGCTGGCAAATTACGGCGAATATTCTGGCGCTCCCAGTGAACAGCAGACCTATGACTACGCAAAAACCATCCTCTCTCTCATGACACGTGAAAAGCACCCTGAAGGTGAATAAAGCCAGCACTTATTCAGAGCCAATAAGGTAAAAAGTAGGCCAAGGGTGAATGGCTGGGTGGAGGAAGTTACCAGAAGAAGGTCTTGTCCGCTCAAAATAACAGACCTCTCTTAGTATGTGAACATTTTTGATCGTTTGTCTGTTTGTTTTCCTTAAGTGTGACTCAAGGTTGCTGTCTGCTCAGTATGTGTTGCCAGCAATAGACTTCACGCCAGTCTCTCTAACTATGTTACTCGGGTGTCACATTTCAGTCATGGACATTCTTATAGTGTAAACCTCCCCCACTCTTTATCCTACAGGGAAAGTGCTGATCATCGGAGGAAGTATTGCAAACTTCACCAATGTCGCAGCAACGTTCAAGGTGAAACACATTCATATATTTCGGTAAAACACTGCAAAACCTTATCTTGGAGGCTGTAAATATTATTAAATGACCACATAGTGCTTATATCAATTTCATTTGTACTCTTACCTTTGCCAACACCAATAGAAAATGTTGTTCTTTCCAAATCCTTGGAAGAGCGCAATCTCTAAATTGCCAGTATGACATCAGATTGAGATAGATCAGATTGACAAAAGAGCCACATAGCTGACCTTCCTGTCTCTCTCCTCAGGGCATTGTTAGGGCCATCAAAGACTACCAAGGACCTCTCAAGGAGCACGAGGTCACGATCTTTGTTCGACGTGGTGGACCAAATTACCAGGAAGGGCTGAGGGTGATGGGGGAAGTAGGTGAGTGAGGTGATGCAGAAAGACATAGGGAAAAGCCAACTTATGGAAAGGGCCAACTTATGGAAAACTGAAAAAATGTAATTGTGTCATTTATTGAGTCAAGTTAATTGTATTTGTCCATGCAGGGAAGACCACAGGTATTCCTATCCATGTGTTCGGTACTGAAACCCATATGACGGCCATCGTTGGAATGGCCCTGGGTCACCGGCCAATACCTAACCAGCCCCCAATGGACGCTCACACCGCCAACTTCCTCCTCAATGCTAGCAATAGTGCAAAGGTATTTTTGTACACTACACTGGTGAGAAAATAGAATGGTCTGCAGGTCATGAGCTAAATACATCAAATTATCACTTCAGCATTGATCATTTAAGACGCTCACTCTTCTTTTCCAAAAAGCATGTCTGTGGAGTTATTAAATAAAATTGTAACATACACTTTCCATATAACCATTTCTTCTCTGTTAAATGTTACCTCTCTTTTTTTTTTTTGCACCAGACTCCAGCCACCACAAGGACAGCGTCATTCTCAGAACCCAGGACGTCTAATGATGCCACCCCAGCGAAAAAGTCCAAAGCAGGTCTTTCAGCAGGTAACACAACTTTTCAAACACAGATCTCCACAGGCTATTTTCAGCAAGACTCCATGTACTCATTCACTTCTGCTTTTTTCATTTCTCTTACCCTCACTTCCTGTACTTCTTCCTCTCCCGGTGCCGTCACTGCGGCATTTTCGTTTTTATTTCACCTTTTTCATGCTCGTTTCTCTAAGACTCCCCTTCTATGCTGTGGCCTCTGAAGAATGTGGCCACAGCCAGTTGGAAAGGTAAGTTTTAGGTTTGCCATGCCCACAGTGCTGAGTTGCTTCCACATTCTACCTATTGGTTTTTTTGGTGATTTTACCCCCTCACCCTCCTAATCTTGCATGTAGGGCTGTGCGATATCCAGATAATGATACCGATCTTTACTCCTAGCTTTTCTTGGCCATGAATACTGGAGGCCATGTCTCTGCAGATTTTAAGTTGCAGCAGTAGCCGTTACTTCCTTCCATCTTTGTGATTCTTTACAATATGTTGTTTCATGGCCAATGCAGGTTTGTACATTTGACTGTACATTTGCGGCTTTCCTCTGTCAGCTCTCTGGGTAAGGCTCATGGTGTTCGAGCTATTTGTGGGGAGTGGCATAGTTTGCAATGTTTTCTGCTCCTTATCAGACTTTTAATACCTATGCAAACATAGGTGTTGTTCTGTACTGGCTGGTGCCCCCCCTTAAGCCGGTTCAGAATGACCCCGTTCTGTGTCAGGTTTACTCCCCTCCAGGTTTGCTTGTGTTGCCTCTAGGCTATTTTCCTGCCTGTGTCCACATTGTCCTCTTTAAGAAGTGAATGTGCCCTGATATCAACTTTTCTTATTTTCACACAATGTATATCGCACAGTCCTACCTATATGTTTACGTCAACTCCGTATCTCCAGTTGTTTTCTTGGGACAATATATTCTTCAGCGCTTTATTTTATTTTTTATTAAGGAAAAATCTGATTTGAAACCAATAAAAACTCTAAATTGTTGATAATTTGCATATTTAGTATGATCTATTAGTGTGGAACCAAGGTTCATAGAACGATCTTTTTGAAGAGAGCTGTCGTCTTGGAATTGAGGTGTGTGGGGGATATATTTTGTTGGCATTTTTGTGTGTGGGGATATATTTTGTTGGTCATCTCAGGCTTTTTGGAAATTACCTTTTGATTGTGGCTCATCTATACTTTTTAGATTGCTTTACACAGCAGCACAATTAAGGCAGGCTCTTTAGATGCTGTGCTTCGCATGCCCTTTCCTCTGGGAGGTTTGCAGTGATGATAGACAGTCACCACCGTGTGTTGGATTCTAGTGAACAATTTAAGGTTGAGATGAACTAATTTTTTTCTCTTGTGTTAATTTTGTCATATTTTGTTTCCATCCCGTGGGGTCACAGAAGCGCAGGCCTCTTCAGGCTGCAGCGGAGGTATGGAAGGGTGTGAAAACCTGTGTACCTGCCCTCTCGGTCCTCTGTCCACTTCCCTCTGCCTTCCCATTTTTGTCTGCTGTGTGGTATATGTCAGCAGTCTTGGTTCTTTTTTTCCCCCGCATTCTCTGCTTTCTGGAGGTGCTGTTTTATATAACTGAGCTTCAAGTGGTCTATCAGAAGTTGAATCACCTCGAGTCAGTCTCATTCACCCAAACTGCTGTCTAAGTGTGCTATTTTTTTAAAACACCATTACACTTAACTAGTAGGCATTCCCAAAAGCAAAATTAGGAGCTACCATTGTTGAAACATATTGATCAATTCTAATTTTAGTATGTGGTTTCTCCATGATCAGCTTCAACCTCAACGTTTGGACGTTTGTATTGAGGGCCAAAAATGTATTTTATTGATATTTAGGTGATGGGGGAAAATCATAAAGCTCTGACAGATAAGTTTCTTTCCTCAAATGAAATCACGTGATGCAAATTTCAGACAACTTCTCAGGTCTTGTACAGGATCCAGTAGTTTTTATTAGCATGTGAGAATGGAGTTCTCGTTCTAACTCCAGTTTGGCTCAAAGTTTCCCAGATACAAATACTAATATTAACATTGTGAAGCCACATTCTTTTATCACAGGTTGACTTAGCAGTGATGGATAAATTCATGGGCCAAGTACCTTGATTTGCACTTTCAATATCAGATATATTTGATTATGTGCTTTTCATGATGCATGACTAAAAACAATCTGTGCCTAAATGAGTGTGTCAGGAATTGGGTGAGGTTGGCAACATGCTGTTTGCCTGTGTGCATTAACAAAACGTTATCTATTGTAGTGGTGTTTGCAACTGTGGTGTTCTTAAGGAGCTTTCTCTGTACTTTGTTTGTTAACATCCCCATTTCTGCTGTTTTCCCGAGGCAGAACCCCCTCCTCTTGTATGCGATTTATTTATTTATACTCGAATCTCACTCTTCTTTTTTCGTCCCTTCAGCCAAGGCCACCACACTCTTCAGAAAGCACACCAAGTCCATCGTTTGGGGCATGCAGACACGTGCCGTGCAAGGCATGCTGGACTTTGACTACGTTTGCTCCAGGGACGAACCCTCGGTGGCAGCCATGGTCTATCCTTTCACGTAGGTTCCCTAAGCTCTAATGCATTGTGAATTTGTGGTTGTAAGGATTAAAAATCTGTCAATCTTTACTTGTGTTGATAGCAGCAAACATGTGTTTCACAAACAAAACGAGATGATGTATCCAACACGAGTTGCTGCTGTTAGCTGCAATTAACAACGGAAAAGTAAAAAGGTCTAAGAAAAGAACCAACCTCACAACTTTGTAAAGCATTTTCTGTTGCAACTATTGATTACCTTTGGTGAAAACTGGAATAACATGGATCTCCTGGTCGGCAAATTTAAGGTAAAAGTTTTTCTTCAATAATATTTTCTGCCTTTGTGGTCATTTGATGCCCAGTGGGGATCATAAGCAGAAGTTCTATTGGGGCCACAAAGAAATCCTGCTGCCAGTCTACAAGAACATGGCAGATGCCACGAAGAAGCACCCGGAGGTGGATGTCTTGATCAGTTTTGCGTCACTACGCTCGGCCTTTGACAGCACAGTAGAGGCCATGCAGCACCCTCAGGTAGAAAGAAGACATACCTCATGCTGTTGCATTTCATTCCTGATCTAAAGTTATATGTTTACAATGTTCGAATTGTATTTCCAGATTCACACCATTGCCATTATAGCTGAGGGCATTCCTGAGGCACAGACAAGGAAGATAATCAAGATGGCTGATGAGAAAGGTGTCACAATCATTGGCCCTGCTACGGTATGCAGCCAAATCACACCAACAGAGTCTATTTAAAAGTGGGACACTTAAAGTACAACCAGACAATGCCTATATAGTGGTCATTGTCTAGACAGTTATTCAGAGAATTGCACCCTTTTCAAGTGACCACTAATTATTAATTATTATTCATTTGGTTAATTTCTGTTTCCCAGGTTGGTGGCATCAAGCCGGGCTGTTTTAAAATTGGCAACACAGGTGGTATGCTGGACAACATCCTGGCTTCGAAACTTTACCGTCCCGGCAGTGTTGCCTATGTGTCCCGTTCTGGGGGCATGTCCAACGAGCTGAACAACATCATCTCCCGTACCACAGACGGTGTCTACGAAGGTGTGGCCATTGGAGGAGACAGGTACAAGAACTTATTTGCACATCATTCGCTGAGAAATTGTATTTGTGTATGATGACAGCAGCAATGATATAGAATATAATAATAGATCATCATTACCATGTGTTCCTCCTTTTACAGATATCCTGGCTCCACCTTCATGGATCATGTCCTTCGTTACCAGGACACCCCAGGGGTGAAGATGATAATAGTACTGGGAGAGGTAGGAATTACTGTGTAAATGTAAATGTATATATTTTTTGTTGTTTTGCTATGCTGCTCCATTGGAATTAATATTGAAATAATGGGCAGGAAAAAATATAACATTTTCAACATCTCTTTCTTGAAAACAACCCAGATTGGAGGCACAGAGGAGTACAAGATCTGCCAAGGCATCATAGAGGGAAGGATAACTAAGCCTGTAGTGTGTTGGTGTATTGGAACATGTGCGACCATGTTTGCTTCAGAGGTCTGTTGGAGAAACAAATTGTGCATGATTGTGTTTTAAGGTGAAGGAACTTAGTTTGTTATGTTGTCATCTTCAGGTTCAGTTTGGCCATGCCGGGGCCTGCGCCAACCAGGCTTCAGAAACGGCAGTAGCCAAGAACCAGTCCCTGAGAGATGCCGGGGCCTATGTTCCCAAGAGCTTTGATGAGCTGGGGGATGTCATCAGGTGAGAGGATTATCACATGGTCTCAAGTAGATTTTTTTTCCAGGATTAGCACTAACACCATGTTTGTATGTATGGTTAAACAGTACTGTTTATGATGGGCTGGTGGCCGATGGTATCATCATTCCTGCTCAGGAAGTTCCTCCCCCAACGGTACCTATGGATTACTCTTGGGCAAGGGTAAGGAATAATTAGGGTTTCATTTTTAAAGAAATTTGTCAATTTAGCTGCTTTTTATTCTTAAATATGAGAGCTTGGTGAATATTGATATGCACATCGTGTTAATGCATATTTGTTGATAGGGAGCATTCATTGAGTTTAATATAGATTTGAGAGCTTATTACCTGTGTTCACACATCAGGAAACATTTCTTTTACTTGATCTCCTCCAGGAGTTGGGACTGATCCGTAAGCCAGCCTCATTCATGACGAGCATCTGCGATGAGCGAGGCCAGGAGCTCATCTACGCTGGCATGCCTATCACTGAGGTCTTTAAAGAGGAGCTGGGTTTAGGAGGAGTGCTAGGTTTGCTCTGGTTCCAACGCAGGTTAGTCTGACACTGATGTTAATCAGTTACTGGGAAAAGGGCTCCTGTGTATTTTTTTTATACTGTATATATTTAGAGTGTAATTACGTTAGATATTTCAATTTTTTTTTATTTACTATTTTTGTTCTTTTGTCTAGGTTGCCGCGCTATGCGTGCCAGTTTATAGAAATGTGCCTGATGGTGACAGCGGACCACGGGCCTGCTGTCTCTGGCGCACACAACACCATTGTCTGTGCTCGTGCCGGCAAAGACCTTATTTCAAGCCTTACCTCTGGCCTGCTCACCATTGTAAGTAGTGATGACACATACAGTACATACTATAACAATGTGCCACTATCAAAGAAAACAGGTTTATTTCTAAACAAAAATGTCATATACTTTTTTGATTTTGATTGATCCATTCTGTTTTCCATTTTTCGGAACACGGACCAAATTTTGATAAGAAAAAAAATGAGAAGAAGTCAAACCAACCAGCGTGTGCTCAAACATGATCTATTCATAAATTCCAGGGGGACCGTTTTGGAGGTGCTCTGGATGCAGCTGCGAAGCAGTTCAGCAAGGCTTTTGACAGTGGCATGCTGCCTATGGAGTTTGTCAACAAGATGAAGAAGGACGGGAAGCTGATCATGGGCATTGGCCACAGGGTTAAATCAGTATGTACAGCTTGACTTTATACCTTCACTGAATTCACCTTCATTGATATGAGCTGAGCTGTAAATGTTATGGCCTTTCTTGATTGAAGTGTATAGTTAATGAGGTTATCTCCTATTTCTATTATAAAGACAGCTGAAACAACATACAATGCCCGTAGCAAAAACACAGTTTGTCTTTGTTTTCAGATCAACAACCCCGACATGCGGGTGCAGATTCTAAAGGACTTTGTTAAGCAGCATTTTACTTCCACCCAGCTACTCGACTACGCCCTAGACGTTGAGAAAATCACCACCTCAAAGGTAGGTATTGGCTACATTACAGACTGCAACCCAAACTCTAAATGTACTAAGAACATTTGAATATACAGTATATACAGCGGCATATTGCTTAATTTGTACAATTCAAACATATTACCCACTTCAGTCTGACATACATTTTAAGGGTTTGCAAGCTTTATGATGTCAAATAATGTCTTTAAATTGATTGTGTTCCCTTCTTTCAGAAACCCAACCTGATACTCAATGTAGACGGTTTTATCGGTGTTGCCTTTGTAGACCTGCTCAGGACCTGTGGTGGCTTCACACGGTAAGAATATGTGTCTATCAATAGGCAATCTTTTTCTCCTATTGAAACATATTTTATAATATTTAGATTGCAATTTACTGTGTTTTTATACATTTCCTGTTTATAAACCAGCCAACACAGGAGTGTAGCATTAACAGGAGTATAGTGGCATTGCATTACCGATACAGTATCTGGTTATGGCGTTGCTTGCACAATGCCCAGCATTGTTTCTCGCATGAATGTTGAACTGCTTCCAGAGATGAGGCTGACGAGTTTGTGGAGATCGGTGCACTGAATGGGATCTTTGTCCTTGGCCGGAGTATGGGCTTTATTGGTGAGTGCCATTCAGGCTGAGTGAAGCATGACACAAACTGTGGGAAGTTTTAAAATAAGACATCTAAACTGTGTCTGTCTTGCATTAGGCCATTACCTAGACCAGAAGAGGCTGAAACAGGGTCTCTACCGTCACCCCTGGGACGACATCTCCTATGTGCTTCCTGAACACATGTCCATGTAAACCCTGCATCACAGACTGGACACATTTCCTGATGTGACTGCCCATCCCACTTAGCATATACTGTAGGTACTCTCCGGTTATCAGCCCTCTAATAAAAATGGGCAGGATGACTCTTGAAAGTGGAATAACCGTCTGACTATGGGATCTGTGTAGAAGTCTTGGATGTTGTTTTTTATGGAGACAAAGGGGAAGTATATTTTTAGATTTAGCATTTTGACCAATTATTTTAAAATTCTGAGATGTAACTTATACGGTTTAAAACACTGACCCAAACCAATGCAAAGTGCAATTGCAAAAACCTTGAAATCTATTGCTACTCAAAACAAAGGCTAAGAAATCCTTTTTGCATAGTTGGTACGAGGGCAAGTTACAAACGTATTAAAAATCTGACTCCTATATTATGGAGTCTGACTGAGTCTGACTATTTAAACTGCAGGAGCAGTATTGCACCGTAGTTAACACTAGAAAATGTAGACATCCTATGCTTTTTAAATTCTTTCTCCAAGTTTCACTCCCACTAAAGATCTACCAAATAAAGCAAAGTTATTTCTAGGAATTTGTGGTTCTTGTTTAAAGTAACAAACAGGACACAGTGGTAGATATAACAGAGCTTATCTAGGTCTTACATTCTGAGAATGAGAAATTATAACGAGATAAAGGAATTCAACAAACAACATGTCAAGTGTCACTCCACCATTGTTTTTGTACATCGAACCTGTTTACACCCCCATTTTTAGCCAAGTAATTAAAATTCATCCGCTGCTGTAAATTAGATGCAGTTTGGATATGTTTTAGGTGTTTTTACACCAAATCGAACTTTGTGTTGCTATTCTGAATTGATGTGTCAGAAAACAAAATGTAGAAGCACCAAAGAGGGACAACCAAAATGCTACATGAATGAGCCCTGTGAGTCTTGGAAGCATCTTTTGGCGAGGGTCCATGAAAGCAGATTGCTTTATTCGGGGATAAGATTGCACAAAATGCAGATGTATGCTCTTGTTCACTGAAGACTTGACACCAATTCAAACACGCTTTGTTATTGCCCAATTTACAGCCTGCTGTGTTTGGTCTTTGTTTTGCTGTTTTTATTTAACTGTCGAAAAAAATGTTTGTTTTTGTAATACGCTGTCATATAGAAGTATTATAATAAACTTATTGTTTTACTTTTACTATTATGTATTTGTACACGGGATAGGCAGCTATATGGGCATTTAAAATACCCACATAACAACAAATCCTGATGGAGGTTTTCATAATTCATGCATCAAAGGGCTTGTAATCTAAACATGTCTGCCTTGCCTTTATTTGATGTAAGGTTTTTATTATCTAAATGGCTTTACCTGGTGCCCAACATTATTTGTCACATTAATTGTCATCATAAAAAAAAATTGCCTGGTTATCAGTCTGGCATGATCATTTTTGGCCTCACATAATGTCTACCTCCAAATGACACCAGGATTTTAACATTTTTATAGAGAACATATGGTATGAGAACATCATGATGCAAGAAATAAGTGTTGAGCAAATATTGAAAAATAAGGGCATTTTGTGATTATATGTTAAGCCACTGTCACATTTGATGCTTGGTTTTAAATGTAGACTTATGTCCCAATGTGATTGGTCATGTTGGTGGTTATACTTATACTAGTGTGACTTATCAGATTTCATCCCGCCACATGTCATTATATTTGTGAATGAGCTGCAATGGTACAGACACTGCTATGAAGTTGAAGCTGAAGAAAACATTTTGGAACACCCAATCTTATTTCCGTGCAAATCATTAGCGAAACACTCATTTCTGAAGGGTCAATGCAACGTTATAGGTTGATCTCTATCTCGTAATAGAAAACATATTTAAAATTTAAATATTTAAGGTCATTGTGCAATAATAGCTTGCCTATCTTTTCATAATAATTATGATTAATCTCATACTTATTGTCCTTGGTCAATAATCTAAACGTTGAATTAAGCTGTTATCTGTTAGTAATGCCTGGAAGCGCAACCATTCCCAGCATTTTCGTGTCCCTTTTTGCCAGGCACTACCAACAGATAACAGCTCAATTCAACGTTTACAATAATAAGACGAAACGAGAGATAGAAGTCTCAGTTTTTTTGTATTATATGTTGGTGTTGTTTTTGTATGATTCCAATTATTATGACAGTAACGGATGAATTAGTACTTGACTGTATTTGTTACGCTAACGGTGTAGGAACAAACGTGCGTCGGAACCTTTGGCACCTTTTGTACACGGAGGAGTGCGAATCCTCCGGGACTTACAATCTGGGATAATATAAACAATGGTTCAAAGCGACAGCAAAGTAAAACCGCTTATTATTAAATTACTTTCTAAATACGTTTCACATATGAACAACTTGTAATTTAACACATTGTGATTTTTACGGTGGACAGCCGCAGTTTACACCTCGCTGACTCGTTTCTTCGCTTGAAAATGGTAAGTTATACATTTCACTGTCAAACGTACGAATACACTTGTTGTTTAAAGAACTGGGATAGGGGAAACATGAAGAATTGCGGGATTACAGTGAAGTATAGTGTTGCCTAATGTATATCAATTTTAACTCAGTACATATTGTGAATTGATTACTGAAATCTGTATCCTCCATACTCAATGGTAAATGTGTCCTCTACTGAACGTTTGTCGTTTGCATGTCCAGCTACACCAAAAGACTCTTCTTAACACAATTATTTCCATGAAACCCATAACCACATAAACACTGTCTATTTTTTTCGTGAGTCAGTGTAAAGTCAGTCTAAATTGCCTACTCATGCCTCCCATGGAAAAAAGGACTGTATATGTGTTTTCCCTCAAAATTGTGTTCTGCTTGGCTTTCCTTGCAGATATACCATATTCCTTGGATCTCCACACCAGTGCGAACTGCCCTGGCCATCTGGCACCAGATGACCAATACCGTGGTAAGTGAGTGTCACTGAATAAAGATAAATTGAGATTTACATAGCTAAGTAAACATAACAACCCAATCCATCTCCCGTGGGGCTGCTTTCTTTCTGTCCATGCAACTGTGTGAGGAGAAACTTGTGTTGTAAAACAACTGACACTTTTTTTTCCATTCAGATCCCAGAGCTTGCCAATTGCTCTGTGCTGATGAAGGAGCGCAGCAGAGTGGAGGACAAAATCTGTGCCATGCAGGGAGCAGGTGCAGGCCGTCTGCAGGTAAGAGCTGTTCCAAGGGGATGCATCTCGAAATCCTTAATATCTGTTTTTCATCAGGAATGAGGTTGTCAGTTGAATCAAATAAAGCAAATTAAAAGCTGTGGTTACAAAAAGGTTCAATGTGGGCAAAATATTGCAAATGTAAACCAGGACTGCAGGATTTGAAATGAACACAATTTACTCCAGTGAATCATGAATTTTGCTGCTTGCTATTTGACAGAGTACTATTTACAGTTCTAAATATTCTTGTTTTTTCAGGTAATCTCAGACTTTGATATGACGCTGTCCAAATTCGCTCACAATGGCAAAAGAGTGCCCACAACCCACAGTAAGCGCACAGGCTTATCAAAGATTATCAAGATCATGACCACATAGTGTTCCTGTAATTTGGTATAATCTGCTCATCTGGATCATTTGTTTTGAAGATTATTTGATTTATTAATTTCCACAACTGTTTCAAACGTTTTTTTTGCAGACATCCTGGATAGCCGGTTGTTGATTAATAAAGACTGCGCAAGAAAGGTCAGTGTGGTCCAGTCATTAAGGCATTCATAGGTACACTGTCTAAAAAGTCCATTTAGTTTTTGCTGTTAGTTTTGAACAAAGACATTTACATGTTTATGACTACACATTTCCGTTGGATCATGATTGACACCCCTTGTTTGCTATTCTGTAATTTTGCAACCATCACTGGAATGTGGACCCTCAATTATGATGCATTCGATGTATTGTTGGTCCACTGAAGATGAAGGAGCTGCTGAACACCTACTATCCCATAGAAATTGATGCAAGTCGTAGTACTGAAGAGAAGCTGCCTCTCATGGTGGAGTGGTAGGAAACTGATTGATTGATAATAATATTATAAAATATAAAATGTTTATTCATAGAGGGGTCGCTTTTTGATCCCTTGCATGTAGACATGTAAGACATTCTTACAGAACAAGACTCCATGTTCCAAGGTGGGGTACATCCACTTTTAAATATTGAATATAGTGGAAGACAGAATGGAGGAGGGCACATGAAAAGGAAGAGGGCTAAATGAATAAAAATAAAAAGTGCTCAATCAAAACTGGATTCACTACATTTCCGGTGTACCAAAGACAATGGCATTAAAGCTGAGGATGGTTTAGATGCTGAAGTTATGTTGTGCTGTTCTCTACAGGTGGACCAAAGCTCATGAGCTGCTGGTTCAGCAGAAGATAAAAAAGGACATGCTCGCCCAGGCTGTCAAGGAATCTAGTGCAATGCTCAGGTAAACACAGCTTAGTTACCATAGTTCCAATGACGCCTGAAAATGACTTTTAGTTCATTTATTTCTCTCTGTCTTTTGTTCTCTCTCATATTGTTTAGGGACGGCCACAAAGGTTTTTTTGAATGCCTGGCTGATTGCCAGGTCCCTCTGTTGATCCTCTCAGGTGGTGTTGGAGACGTCCTGGAGGAAGTGATTCGACAGAACCATGTCTTCTATCACAATGTCCATATCATCTCCAACTACATGGACTTCGACGAGACTGTGAGTTGGACCTTTACTCGTCTTTTACTTTAACTTTAATTATGAAATGCATAATTTTCATTTTATAAATGACACCAAGAGTTTTTTTTTAAACATCAACTTATTTATTTGTATAAATCATAATATATCACATCAACACGCCATTACCCATCATCAAGAAGGTTATTTGATCTCTTTTCTTACATTTCCTCCTAATTATTTCATGCACCTTTTAGTGCATCATTAGATTTATACACCTCTCTCAAACATTATCTTGTTGATAAGGGGGTCCTGCAAGCCTTCAAAGGCCAACTGATCCACACTTTCAACAAGAGGGAAGGTGCTCTGTCACACGCAGCCAGCCTCCGGGAGCTGCAGGGTCGACCCAACGTGCTGCTGCTTGGAGACTCTTTGGGAGACCTGACCATGGCCGATGGAGTGTCAGAGCCCCAGAACGTCCTGACCATCGGCTTCCTAAATGACCAGGTCAGGCCACACTGGTTTAGTGGACTAATGTTTGTTGGGTGGGGTACTGGGAATTCTTACCTCAGAGATGAAGACATCGGGGTTATTTACTGACTGTATTTTGTGTCTCTCAGGTAGAAGAGAGGAAAGAATCCTATGTCAACTCCTTTGACATAGTACTGGTGAAAGACGAGACAATGGACGTTCCCAACGGAATCCTCAGCCACATTACCTCATCAGCGAACAGCAAGTAAGATCCACAAATGGACTTGCACACTCACTTGCATGCTGGACAATCTCACGTCATCACTTACCTCAAACCAAGACCAAGACCTTGAAACTGGACCTCTTAACCTGTGTCTGCGCACACAGAGTCCTATGAACATGTCTTTTATCTGTTACACTTGCAGTGTTTTTACCTAAATTTGCTTAAAATGATCCTAACAGAGCCAAAAGTCTGCATATGCATTTCAATTTTGGATAGTTTGTAATGTCCGACTTGACAGGGGTTGACAGGGATTCTATCGATATTTATTATGCAAGTTATTTATACAATTTTTATTTTAGGAGTCAAACTTAACATGGAATTACCGGCATACATTTTTTTAAAGTTATTTATTTAACCAAGATTAAGTCATAAGTTAAAAATTGCCCCACTGAATACATTCTTTATTTTTAAACGAATAACCCATGTACTCAACCTCAGCCCCAGTTTTTCATACATCAGCCAAATTACCATCAGTACCACATGTAGGGGAATGAAAAGACTGAAACCGTGTTAATTTTCTTACATTTTAATGACTTCAGGGACAAATAAAGGTGCTTGTTTGGTTTTTCTCAAATACAACGTTCAAACACTTACAACACTAAACTCTGCAAGAAGATCATTTGCACTAATTTCTTGTCATTTAAAAACGTATCAAGATTAAAACCTCGAAGCAGTATAGTAAAAGTCTCTTGTTGCTTGTTTTTAAGGTGTTCGGGTTTCTCCCTGAGAGAGCATAAAAACGTTCGTCCTCATCACAACTCCTCGTGCCTCGCTTGTTCCCTTTCCTTGTCCTCTTCTACCTTCAGTTTGAGCTCGTCGGCCGTGATCACTCCGTCTTTATTTCTGTCCTGATTGTGGAACATGTCATCAACAACCTGCTCCATAGTCAGTCCAGGCTTAATGCGACCTTTTCCCTCTTCCACCTGCAGCTTGATGAACTCTGCAAACTAAATAGCCGA
This sequence comes from Colistium nudipinnis, assembly GCA_016785305.1. Taxonomy (NCBI): domain Eukaryota; kingdom Metazoa; phylum Chordata; class Actinopteri; order Pleuronectiformes; family Rhombosoleidae; genus Colistium; species Colistium nudipinnis. Next base: position 268,234 of record JAFBJU010001645.1, read on the forward strand.
AAAGAGAAATATTACTGATTTGTAACAGGGTTATGTAGTAAAATTGCTCCAGCAACTTAAAACTGCCCCGTACATCCTTCACTAACTGGTGGCTGTTCTGGAGCAACACATGATCTTCATCAGCAAACATTACCCATGGCAATTTTGGGTTCCAACACCAGAGGGCACCAAAAACAAGGCCTTTATAGAGTTGAGTTTTATCATAACCAACTCTTTGGTCAGCGTTGGTAGATGGTAACGAAGTAGAATTGGTTCTTTATTTGAGCATTTCAATTCAAATCTGTATATTCTTTCTCCACCACGTTGTTTGCGTGTAGTGTTGATCATAGTTCATTTGAAGATTAAGATGTTAGATACAAATATGGGAGAAAGGATGTGTGACTATGGGAGTAGACTTAGAAACCTCTTCACTTATGAGTATCCTCTCAGCAGTAGCTTACCTCCTCCTGTGGAACCTTCTCGTTCTTGTTAATGTCCATGGCTATGAACAGGTTCGCAGGAGTGTCTTCAATCCAGACAAAGAGGTAACCCGGGGGCACTCCCTTCTCAAAGGCCACCAGTTCGATGTCAAAGACCAACACAGCGCTGCTCGGCACACTAGTGGCTGATGGATAGAAAACGAGAAATACAGTGTGAACAAGAATGGTATTGGTTTTACGGTACAGTATGGATACAGCCTACGCCATTTTAGTCACTGCTTTTATGTTTTTTACACAAGTTTTCAATTTTCCTCAATTTACTTTTTACTTAAAATTTCCCAAAAATAATGATTTATTTCAATTCAAATACAAATACTTGTGTGTTAAGGATTTTAAGAGACCATTCTAAAATAAACTGAGGAGATGTGGTCAATAGAAAACACTGATGCTGTTGTTAAGTGCTCATACATATAGGCCGTAAAACATAAAAGAGTATAGATAACTTCAATAAACAAGTCTGACCTCCTTTTTCTCCATGTCCCAGATGAGGGGGCACCGTTATCAACCTCCTCTCTCCCACACACATGCCCCGCAGACCCACGTCCAGCCCGTCGATCACTTTCTCTGAGCCCAGCACTGTGTCCTGAACGTTGTCGTAGTCGTGTCTGAGGAAAGTGTTGATTACATGTATGAGACGAGGTGGTACGTGCATCTCTGTGTTGATCTAAAAGTTGTGAGAGCAATGGGAGGAGCTTGTGTCTGGGCGACTCACGAGGAAAAGAGCAGTGTGCCGTCCATCAGGGTGCAGTTGTAGTGATAGCGCACCAGGTCGTTCACCGCAGTGGTGATGTTACACACTTCGGGTGTGTGGATGTTCTTGATGCCCACCGTGTCGTTGGGGTTGTGGAAGTCTATGACGTCGATGTCAAAGACCAGCACAGCTGAAGGAGGAATGAGGTCACCTGGAAAGATAGATCCACCATGGTTTTAATGGGTTTGTTTCCAATGAATCAACTCTTGTCGTTTAATCAAAGTAAATGAGTAGTAATCGGGGTTTCCCAAGCGGAGAGTCGGCTACGCGCTTGCAACTATTTACGGTAACTCACCTGCCCCTTGCTCTCCATACGCCATGTGTGGGGGGAGGATGACCCTCCTCTTTTCCCCGACACAAACTCCAAGCAGAGCCTGGTCCATGCCTGAAATCACGTACCCCATCCCGATGTAAGTGTTGTACGTGCTGTTCCTCTTGTAGCTGTGGACAGTCACAGACGGAGAGTGCAATGTTAGTTTTATTTGAACATTTTGGAAAAAAAAAGAAAAAAAGAAAGGATTTGTGTCGTGGCACCTAAGCTCACCTGGTGTCGAAGGTTTGTCCGTTCAGGAAGGTGCCGTTGTAGTGGTAGCGAATGTAATCCCCAACGACAGACCTGCGAGTGCATGACTCGGGCACCACCTGATTGTCGATGGTCAGGTTGTCCTTCGGGTTGTGAATGTCCACCAACTGGACGTCAAACACCAGGGTCGCTTGGGAGGGAATCTCTTCGCCTGGTGTGCAGCGATTGGAGAAATGTCACGTATGCAAATGATCACAGAAAAGTCAGTTGGATTTTTATTTAATTATCCGACATGCTGTTTTGCCCTGCCATTTGGACTCACCTGATCCCTTTTCACCGTAGGCTTTGAAGGGTGGGATGACAATATTTCTGATCTCTCCCACGCACATGCCCAGAAGGCCCTCGTCCATGCCCTTGATCAGCCAACCCTCTCCCACTAAGGAGTCGTGGGTCTGCTTCTTTGTGTAGCTGCGTAGGGCTCATACAAGCTCAAAGTCAAACACAACTTCACACAGACAACACACCTGGGTGAAACAGTACAAAACACACACAAGAGTTTTCATTCGGACAGGGCTTTCTTTCAGACAGTCCATTTTGTATTGATTCTACAAAAACAAAAAAAACAACAACACAGCGCTATGATCAATCATTCAGTAATTTTGTTTTTGTGTTGAGGACAGGAAGCCTCTCCGGGGACACTCGTCCAAGCCATATTTCACCTCGATTCAAAGACGGTGCCGTCGAGCAGGGTGCCGTTGAAATGGTAACGCACAAAGTCGGTGCGCATCACCGAGCGTTTGCAGTCTTTGGGGGTGGTGACGGTTTTGGTGACGACCAGGTCGGCTTTGTTCCACAGGTCCAACAGATGGATGTCAAACACCAGCGTGGTATCTGGGGGAACCACGTCACCTGGACACACATTTCAAGTAATCATCCACATTGATCGATTCTAAGAAGACGGCTTGCATATTTTCCTATGTCTCTTGTACCACAAAACAGTAAGCCCATTCCCCCAAAGTGTCCTGTTATTCCTTTAAAGCTCTGAAAATGCCATGCAATTTGCATACTGGGCATGTGATCAACGACATTTTCGATTTCTTCTTTATATCTCCATTTCTTCCCAAGGTAAATCTAAGTGTCCCTCGAGAGATGCGGTGCTTTGGGAAATCACGTCTCTCCACTCGGTCACCTGTCCTTACCTGCGCCGGTGCTCCCGTAGGCCAGGTGAGGCGGGACGGTGATGCTCCTGCGCTCATTCACACACATGCCCTGCAGACCTTTGTCGATGCCTGCGATGATGCGGCCCTCACCGATCAGACCGACCTTGGCAGCTCCTCTCTGATGACTGTGGAGGAGACAAACGGTACGTCACAGCCACATCGGCAGGACACGTAGGACTGTGCAAAAGGTGTTTTTCCAAATCAGACACATTTTTATATATTTTTTTTATTTTTTTATTTTTTTAATACATGATCCTAATCTCACGTTCAGACGACCTCGACATCTCTGCTGCCACAGGGCCTGCGCAGCAACTCCATCGACTATTTAGAGCAAATCACGCACGAATCGAGAATAAATGCCTTCGCGGTTTCAGAGGTCAACTTACCTCGAATCAAACGTTTTCCCGTCGACAAACGTGGCGTTGTAGTGATAGCGGACATAGTCCCCCTCTTTCACCTCCCTGCTGCAGACTTTGGGGATGAAGTATCTGTCCACGACTACGTCTCCGACCACCGGACTAGGATTACACTGCACGGAAGAGCACGCGACGAGGAGGAAAAAGACAAACATCTTTGCACAATTGCAGCGACTCACTCGGGGGGGACTCTGAGAAACAAAAAAGGCAAAATTAAAACGAAAGGCGAAACAAACAAAAAAAAAGGCGCTGGAATGCGGCCGTTCTTCGTGCAGGGCAGAGGAGGGGGAGCGACGTCTGCAGGCTGTAAACGTGGACAATCTCCAGGTTACCGAGCTGACTTTTTTTTCCCTTTTTTTTTTCTTTACCAGGGGGAAGGATGTCGCAGTTGGAAATGGGAAGCGCCTCTTTCAAACTCACCACAATAAGAAAGGACCACTACTTCCGTGACCGAAAGGTAAGGAAGCCACAATTACACAGTGTTTAGAGATTTATCCGGATAGGGTGATAATAAGAACGAATACTTTCCTTTTGTAATTGAATAGTTTTAATATACCGAATACATTTTTATAAAAAAGCAGGAGTCTGACGTAGTTCAGCAGAAGCGTACAACTCACTAAACGTGATGGTTAGATAAAGGCCTTTATGCTTCGAGTTTTATTCCAACGACTCAGGGAATGATAGTGATTCCGCTTGGCACTTTTATTTTGAAAGAGTAGAGACAGTTGTGAGTGAGGGAGACTTCAGCACAGCTGGAAACCGCTGCAGGGGGAGATCCGCCTCTACATCAGCATTACAGCCGTAAATCGGCCTCTAGGACACCGCTACACCTTTTTCAGTAATGTCGTGAAGGTTCAGCTTTTTTTGCTTTATAATTTAAATAATATATATATATATGTGTGTGTGTGTGTATGTGATCCTAATTAATTAATTAATTAGCATATGGTAAGACATTGTGAATGAATCCACAATTGAATTGTTTTTCGATTTTGCCAAGGATTCTGCTTCACATGAACAAAAGGAATTTGAAGTGTGTATGTTAGTGTGTGTTTGTTTGTTTCATGGTTTGTTTGTTTGTCACAGCCCCATGCTGGTGGCGGTGAAAGGAAGCCAGGAGTTATCACCACACGAGAGCTGGGAGGACATCTGAGAATACCAGGTTTGCAAACACACACAGACAGTGTTCAGGTCAAAGTTATTGATGGATTTTAGGAGGAAAATGTATATATTTTTTAGTTGTGAGTAAAATAACCTTGAGCTAAAAGAAATCCAAATTCCTTCAATCCCACAGTTTCTTTAAAAGCTTTGAAACATGTGGAGAGAAGTTTGCTTGTGTTGCTCTGTGACTTTCTGTGGTCCAGTTCCTTTACCTTTTACTACAAGCACCACACATTAACACAAAGACACAGATGGAGGCAGTGGTAGCAGTCTGTATTCTTTGGGGTAAAATCAACATTTCTTTTCAATGAGGTCTGGTGCATTTGAGCAGAGTGATTAACTGCTGTTTCTGAAAAAAGAGCCACAAATCAATAAATCCCTGACTAAAATCCTCCACTTAAAATCCAGATGGGAACCTGTCTGTACCTAATAAAGTGACCTCTACGTCTGGATAACCTAAGAACCTTTGTTAACTGAATATCAACGTGTGTGTCCTTCATCAGATCGACAAGAACACGGCCTTCCCACCCACCAGACGTCTTCATCGTTGTTTGCCTCAGCTGAAGCCTCTTACACATGGGTTAAGTGACTTTGAGACAGAGGAGCCACAGCCACGACCCACTGCCTCAACTACACCAGGGGGCGCTACACAGCCCACATACACTTGGGGACTGTGCTGTCGAACGAGGCATTGGATAATAAGAACTGTTTCAAAAACTCGCAACAAAAAAACAATCACAGAAGTCATCAGCTCGACATCACATGACGACATCGTCATGATTGTTTTCCCGCGCTGTTATGCATGTGTTTGTTTTGATTGTGTCTATGAAAAATATCTGAGATTGATCTTTGTCAGAGAAATTATTTAAACCTAGAGCCAACGGCAACACAGTGAATCACTTCAACATCAGATCTTATTTGTACTGCACTGCGGCTATGCTGCTGTAAGTGTGTCGCTCTTTAATCCTTAAATCCAAACCGAAGTCCCATTCGATTCGTTGCGTTTAGATCAAAAAGAGAAACTCATTAATTGAAAATAGCAAAATCATTAAAAACAATGAAATAGCCAAAGGAATATTTATTTTATTCGAAACATGATCCACGTTAAAAAAAAAAACGAAATACTTCCCGATCAGTTTTATAATAATAAAAAAAGGAGCTCGTCTGATCAGACACCTGTGCCTCAGAATCCGATTGGCTGCACCAACACCACATGCAGAGATGCCCGATGTTGATTGGCCGGTGGCTCTGGTAAAGCCAAGGCTGAGCAGACGATCCGTAATTATGAGCGAGGCCTCCCCGGTGAGTAGACCGAAACGCTTCTGGTTTTCTTCACGAGGGTAATGTGGCTATAATATCCTGCTTTGTTTAATGATAAGGAGGCTTTGTTTCCCCCGGATGACGCACAGGTGTTCCTAATCAGATTCTTACATTAAGATGGAGGGGAAGAGTAAAACTAAAAAAAAAAGTCAAACTCAAACTTTGAATTTAATTCATCTCTGCCAAATTAGTGCAGCTGGGAGTTTGTGGGAATCATACTTGTTCAGGAGTCAGATTCGTCACAGGTGTTTCAATAAATGTTATTATGACGTCGATGCATGCGGTGTGCTGCACAGCCGAAGTGTTAGTGATGTTAGTGATGATTCTGGGTGTAGCGGAGGTGAGAGAACGACTTTACTCTGGAATGTGTAATCACACTATTTTAGCTCTAGCGCCTGTCTTGTGTGTTTACTATTAATTAATATTTTTAAGGCTGCATTTCGTTGGGGAGTCTTGTGAGCAACTGCATCTTTGCGTTGATTGAAACAACATGGCCGCCTTGGTCACACTTCTCCCTTTAGGAGCGTTTTGATGCAGAAATGTTTATTTTTTCGTTTCTGCCCCAACAGCTCACTCTTTGTGAAGCCAGTGTTTTTAAAGCTTTTAGATAATTGAGTGTTTGAATGCTTGTATAATTCACACACGCACGCACACACACACACACACACACATACAGTATATATCTATATATATAGATATATATACAATAATAGGATGTATAGAGGCTTCAGTGAGCAGTGATGATGTGTATGGTGTAATTTGGAGGTTTTATAACGACACGAGGGAATATTCATTTTGTATATGAGTTTTTAATACATTTAAGTTTGTAAATGTTATTTGATGGAAGAAGAAAAAAACTTTAGCGAGGCTTTTTCAGAACAGTGCAAATGTGGAGTCGTTAAAAATTTGTGTTTGAGAAAAGAGATCACAATTTCATATCATTAAGATTAATTTCCTGTGAAATAAGGATTTTCACTTGTTTTCCTATGAAAACTTAAATTTTTTCCAGTTTCAGGTTATAGCCTAATTTGTGTTTTATGTGTTTATGGAATAAATGGGTTACATATGGGAATGTGAGTCGTGTAGAATATCAGCTGTACGGATATTTGTTCTTAATGGACAGAGAGGCTAAGAGGGGGAGTCTTTGCTTATATGCTAATACTTAAATATTGAATTGCTCTTTCATTCCTTTCTTTGTTTGTTTGCTTTTAATTGCAGTAAAGACACGAAACGCAGGACTTTAGAGCTGTGATTCTGGAACAACCATTGCATCCGACTGGTAACGTTTTGTTCCTTACTATGTTTATTAATGATTACTGATAGTACCCTTCAGTTCCTTTACGCATCTTTGACTATACTATGTCATATTTGGTCACATTTTGGACGACAAACTGTACTATGACCTTTTTTTTTATGTTTTGTTTTGTTGTTGTTTTTTTTTTGTTTTTTTTCAGTTTTTTGAGTTCATGTTTTTTCACCTCTCCCATATTTTCTTTGCATTGCAAACATTGCTATGCATGATTCAAGTGTTTTTAAAATGTTTGACTCTTTTAACATTTTTGGATGACATGCTATACTATAAAGTAAAATAAAATAAAAAACACCTTACTATTGACTTATGTTAGCAAGAAAGTGGAAAAAAAAACTAAATAAAACACGAAATTTGCACAGGAGTGTCGGCAGAGCAAAAAAATACCGGGTATGTGGGGGGAAAAAGGTGAAAACGTCATAGTATAGCATGTCATCAAATATTCAAAAAATGCACCAAAAACACCGAACACCTTAGGTTGGCCAAAAAGTCAAACATTTCAAAACACTCGGAACTCGCACAGTAGCATCGGCAGGGCCTAAAAATAGGGTAGATGCGAAAATAAAGTGAAAAAAGTCAAACATCATAGATAGCATATCATCAAAAAATCCAAAAAAACACCAAAAACGCCTTACTATAGCCTTATGTCGTCCAAAAAGTCAAAGTTTTCAAACATGTCGAAAACACTCCAAACTCGCACAGTAGCATCAGCAGGGCCTTAAAATAGGGTAGGTGCAAAAATTAAGTGAAAAAAGTGAAAACGTCACATTTTTTTGGACCTTTTTTGACATGAAAAAAAACAAAAAAAAACGCCTTACTATAGCCCTATATCCGCCCAAAAAGTCTACATTTTCAAACATGTCGAAAACATTCAAAACTCGC
>JAFBJU010001656.1:0-43705 GCA_016785305.1 Colistium nudipinnis
CAACAAAGTCACTCGGCTCTTCGGTTCTCTGAGGAAAACTCTGCGTGTAAAGAAGGCAAAAAAAAAAAAAAAAGAAAAAAAGAAGAAAAAGTGATGGGGGACCAAACTTTCACGAAAAAATAAAAAGGTTACTGTGTGGATTTCGAAACAATAACGTTTGTGCCATATGAAACGATGGGAGACACCAAAACAATTTTGCCTTAGACGGTTGCTATAGCGACACCAATAACCCAAATGATGTGCAATGAACTCCAGGTGCTGCACTTTGCATCTCTGAGTTACGTCATATACATTTTGTGCGTGCGAGGCCACCCGCATTTGACAGCAAAAAGAATTCCACACTCACTTTCCCAATCCGCGCTGCGCAGGCGGATGATCCACAGCTGCCTCGTTTGGCTCGTTAGGTCGTTTCTGTTAATGATAAAAAAAAACAATTTAAAAACACCATTTTTAGGAGAATTTACAGCCACAGGGATAAATCCGTTCAGAAACGTTCACCTGGAAGGAAAAAAAAAATCCTGCAGATTGATTGGTTCGCTGCCTTCATGGAGGCCGTCGGATGGCAGGTCAAAGGTCAAACGAGCCTCTTCATCTTCTAATGAGACACGCGGGTTTCTATCATGAAAGCGAGGAAGTGTCATTCAAAAATAATAATAACCAGTGAAGTCAGACCAAACATGCACATAAATATTCAAACGTTCCTTAGGATAAAATACTTCAAAATGTATCATCATAAAATATCCTGACAGAGAAAAATTCACTATCATCCTTTTTTATGAGGCTGAGACGCAACAGATGTGCAACAATGTTTCTCTGGAGATGAACGTGGCGACATATACGGGTATGAATGAAATGTGCGATAAAAACGCTCAATCTTTGGAAGCACACGTGAAGCTGAGCCACTGGAGGCTGTAAGAAATAAATTGAACACAATGCATCATGGGACATCTTCCTGCAGATGTTCCATTGCACATGTGGAAAAAAACGAATAAATTGTGTGTGTGTTTTTTTGTTGAGACAAATCTCATTGTTGCAGGTTTTGGTTTTCATCTGAAAAACATTTAAATATAAATAATGTAAATTTTTGCTTTATGGTCAGATGCAGTGAGGAGTCACAGCTGATGATTTTTGACCTTAAAAAAGAATCCGGATTGATAGAGGAAAATAACTCCCCCCTGAAGTGATTTGTCTGTCTGTTCTCTGAATGAAGTAAATCTGCTTTCAATCTTTAACTTCAGGCTTAAAATGAGATTTTGGTTTTGTCTCAGAAATGAAAAAGGAAAATCATCATCATTTCATTAATGAGCCAAATAACAAATTCAGCTTCATATAACGGAAATGAGCCTGAAATAGCACATTTAAGCAAAACAAAATTGAAACAATATTTGGTTGAGTTGATATGTTGACACAGCCTGCCACAGAAGAAGAAGAGGAGGAGGAGGAGGAACCCAGAGGTTACACAGATGTTCACCAAAAATCTTTAAAAACTCCTTTTACCATTAATTAGTGAAATGTCAAAACAGGCGATTTCATTACAACGGAGGCAACCTGGTTTTTACAATAAACCATTTTCCAGCTCCTGTATCACATGTGAATACATTTAGGAATTGTAAACACATCAAAAGAAGGCTCTGGGAAACGTCTGTAATTTCATACCAGGCCTAATTTTCCTTTGTTGGAAGCGAGTGGTAAATTATAGCCTTTAGGTTTGAGTCACTATGACGATGACGTACTGATCTCCGTTTTATAGGACACGAAAACGTTTTACATGTGGACCCGGTGCGAGGAGAAATTTCATTAGTATTTCATAGGAACATTGAACCAATCCTTTCTTTAAATGTGTTATACATAAATGAAATCCAATCAAATTCATTCATAGAATTAAAAAACATGATGTGTTTCTTCTTAAAAAAAAAAATTAGAATCCAAACTTTTGAGGCTCCAGTCAACTTGGACTACTTTCATAGTCCATGCACTGGGATTATCTTGGGATGCAAACATCTGTAAAAGATATATTCATGTATATTTTATACAGATAAAAATGTTATTTTGGTTTGTTTAATGTATTCGCCTTACATTTTAAATCTACAGTAGTTTAAAAAAATCTACATCCTCAGATTGTATAACACGGTAACCTACGCCTCCAGTACAACACATGGAAAACATTTGCCAACTAGATTATTATTAGTATTATTTTTTAAACCCACAACAAATTGCTCCACTCCTAAAAAAAGAAAACGTTTTGCATTTGACCCAGACGAATCTTAAATGTCAGGAACTAAAGGATGGTGGATTTTGGACGAGGAGGTCACCAGTCGCGCCGGTCGCACGTGACAAATCAAACCTATTGGACGGATGGAGATGAAGTCACAGTTCTGCTGTATCGTGTTCTCCGCCAGAAGCCAAAGACTGAAAGCTTCGGTCCCGAGAGTTCCACTCAGAGATACATTTACTGCACAACATCCGTTAAAAGGCCCCAAAGCCCTTCTGACCAATAAATCACAGCTACTCACTCATTTGAGTTTCCCCCGGTCGGTGGGTCGATGCCCTGGAGATGCAGAGATTACGATTCCATGCTGACTTTGGACCTGGACAAGACACCTGGCACTTACACACAAACACACACACACAGAAGTCTATTCTTAGATCGCTCTATATGCGCTGGTGGTTACGCCTGGACACGTCGCCATAGAAACAGACAACTTCACTCTCACAATTTAATGATCACTAATGAAACCGGTTAACCAATTTGGACTGTGGGCGGAGCCTATAGAGGACCCACGCACGCGCCGGGGAGAACACGTGAACTTCCACCCGCAAAAGATTCCAGAACCCAGACCGCGGCCTGGTCTCTCACCCGGAACCTTCTCTTCTGTGAGAGCTGTAATCCCATAATAATCGGGAATTAGGCCGCTGTAGGGTCTCTGAGGGACAGTGACCTCAGGCTCACTTCACATCCTGTTGGAGGTAGATCTGTGTGTTTACCTTTTTACCCCTCAAAGGAGAATGATGGGATTATCCAAGTATTTGCTCTGACACCGTGGCCTCGTCAAATCGGCACAAATGACTTCAATCCATCGTAATATGACGAGTGAAGAATAATCGCAAGCATCCGTGTCCTTCAACGTGTCCCTATAGAGCCACACTCTGATTATTGTTCAGCAGGTCCAACTTAAATTGTGCAGTTTTATACATTAAAGGAATTAAAACACACATTTAATGCTCCAATTTCTTTTATATGCAGGGATTAAATGATATTCCAGTTTTGTAAAAACAAAATGTATCTACACACACAAAAAAAATAGCATAAACTGTACCTTATACAAATAATCAGATGATATTTTTGTTACCCGTGTGTCTCAGCTGATGTCAGAGGTCAAAGGTCACACAGTGGAAGCTGCTCTGCTAGTGTCACACTGGGTCCGATTGGTCATCTCTCACACACACACAGGCGCACACACACCTGGAAACACATCTGTCCCACATCTGCATGGGTTCCAAGGCCACACTTCATTTTTCACTGCTAAACGGAGCTCACTTCCTCTGGAGGGAGGAGCAGAAGTATCTGAGAACAGAAACACAGGTCAATAAACCTTTATGGACAGTCAAACTCTTTAACGACAAAATAATTCACAGTTTCCTCTCTGGGACCAGACCATGAATCCTTCTGACGGCCTGAAGATGGAAACCGGGCTCACGGAGATGTGACCTTCCTCAACATGCATCAGAAAATGATCAGGAATATCTCTGCTTTATATCAACAAGTCGGACTCAACTTAACTGCTGAACATTCATCACTCCCACACACACACACTCTCGACCACCTGCAGAAACCAGCGTACATGTGTTGATCAAAGTCCATATCGTGGGATTAAAAATAATAGTAAAAATAGTAGTAATAATAATGATAATGATAATAATAATAACAGTAATAATAATAGTAATAATAATAATAACAATAATAATAATAATAATAACAATAATAATAATAATAATAATAATAATAATAATAATAATAATAATTTATGTCAGCCACGTCATTCACCATAATCCTGCTCATTATTTTTGCATTGAATCCGACATGCGGATTCTACATTCTACACTTACCACTGTCAGTAAAAAAAAAAAGAAGAGTAAAATACTGTCCCAAACAAAAAACAAAAAAAACATATTTCCTACTTACATTTGAAACAAGCGTATTATATATTGTGGAAACGGAAAAGAAAGCCCGAGTTAGAGCTCTTCTGGAACGCGTTCTGAAAACACACATTCTGAACACACCTTGGAACAGCGCTGCATATAATGTGATCTCCCATTCGTTCAGTCATTATTAAGTCATACATTTGAAGGATGTGTTCCCAGATTTGGATACGCTCCTGTAATAGCAGACTAATCCCCCATGAGGGAATCATTTTGGACCTGGATCACTTACAGCCGTGTAAGTGACAGGATGAAGATTTTCTTTCTGTCAAATACATCTTTAGATTATTTGTATCTCGCCTTTATCAATTGGGAAACAACGTGATGTCTGTTTCATTTCACTTCAGGATTTCTCATGAAGAAAACAAGACACGAGTCCACTGGACGATTCATCTGAAATCATCTGACTTTATGATCTGTCTTTTGGTTTTGGACACCTTGAATATAGGAAAAAAAAAGAAATGTCAGATCCAACTCCTTAAAAAATACACTTCAGACCTGGCCAGCACATCAGTGACCATCTAAATCAGAGCTGTGTCAGACAAACACACCCCAACACACACACACACACACACACACACAAAAACACACACCCACACGCGCACACACACGCATGCCAACACGCACACACTGTGCACAACACGACTCCCCCTCCCAGAGAAGATTCATCAGGATGATTTAAAAAGAAAGAAAGAAAGAAAAGGGATGCAACTTTCTTGTTCTGCCACGTGTGTTAACGCAGGTCAGAGGAACAGGAGGAGGGGCAAGGAGGAGCAGGTGAAAGAAGGAGGAGGAGGATGTGGAGCAGCAGCACGAGGAGCAGGAGGAGGCGCTCCTGTTTCTCCGGGACAGTGGCCGGCAGTGATTTGTTTTTGGTCTGCAGCTAAACACATTTATTCATGGGAGCGCGTCTGATTGTTCTTGAACGCCCCTTCCTGAAAAACAACTTTGATACGAGCCCCAAATCAGCCACAGCAGCTGGAATTGGGTTTGACAGCTGTACACAGATTTTAAAGGTATTTGGCATAGATGGATTTTTTTTTTCCTCTCAACACGCCTTTGGGAGAATTATAAAACAGATTTATAACATACCACACAGGATGATCTATTATACAGTTTCATTTTCATCATTACCGCTGACAAATGGTTGAGTATATATCAAGGAAGTCTGGGGTTGTAAAGGGCAGCGCAGGTTAATCTGGGAGTAAATTATTCCTGTAACCTCTGGTGGATTTTCGTGAGGCTGAATAACGTCAAATTCAGATTCAGACATTTGAAAGAAATCAAAATTGATTCTGCTGAAACAAATATGTTGTATTTTTTTTTTTTGAAACACGCCCCAACATGACACAGAGACAGGAGAAGAGTTCCAGAGTTCTGGAGAGCTTTTTTTTTCTTTTTTTTTCAAACCACGAGGAGTCCAAACTTTTTTTTAAAACACGTTCAGTGCCACAGAATCAAGTTCATAAGTTTACGGCCATAAAAACAATGTTCAGCTTTTTATAATAACATCAAATCTTGAAAGAGGAAATCATGTGGTGTCATCTCAGGTTATTAAAATCAGACTACACGTTATCAGCTGGTCTAAAGCCCAACATACTTTTTTTTATTATTATTACAATTATAATTATTATGATAAGGAGTGTTATTATTACTATAACTATTATCATTATCATTATTACACGTTATTTCTGTACAATTTAATCTCTCCATTTGACGGCCCATTTTTGTGTGGAGGAAATTTAAAAACTGGGACCAACGATTTTAGCATGAGACATGTCATAATATATATATATAATTCAAACAATAAAAGTGAGAATGAAAGTGCTCCACACATTCCATTCAGGTCTGTGGAGCTGACGCTTCATAAAAAAAAAGAGGAAAAGCATTTATACGGTTACAGAGGATGCGAGCCGTTGTAAAAAGTGGGGGCAGATAAAATAAATATGAGAGAACAAAACTAATTGAACAGTATTTAAAAGTCATTTTCAGGATATTACACTACTATTCATTTCCGACCAGTTTAACCTAGTCAGTGTAGCATCGCACCTTTTGGAAATTTGGTTTAAGCTCGGTATGGAACAGGATAAAGCTTCATTCCAATTCAGAAAACACAAAATAACAAATAAAAAATGCTGATTCTAAATATGAGTAATATCACAGTGTGTCATTGTGCACAGCTGCACATTTTTGTGTCCTGGTCTAACAACAGCTCTGTACTCCCATCCATCACGTGAGCAGGTTTAAACAGGTCCAGCACCAACACACAGGTTCACCCGTCAGGTTCCAACAGTTTTACGACCCTTAATGGAGCGATGATGGCGTGAGCCGCAGCTGAGGAACATCAACGCACACATCCGCTGCTTCCTCACCGTCTAATCACAGCGGCTGACTCACAACAAAAAAAACGCAAGGGATCAACCTTAATAGGCATCAACATGGATCAAAATCCCCTACAAAGTGGAACCCTAACCAAGTCCCCCAACACTAACCCTATTCTAAGTTATAAGGGTGAAATTGGGTCAGGGTTAGGGTGGATTAGGATATAGGGGGAGGAAAAACACCTTTCTGGAATAACTTTTGATTGGACGGTCCTAGAGACCTGGAAGTTGGCAACGTCCCCCCTATATCGACTCTTCCGCATCCGACGGTACCATCCGTGAGTATCTATGACGTCGGGGAAGTTGGTGAAATAGCAACAAGTAAAAAAGTCACATTTTCGGGGAATAACTTTAGATAGGAAGGTCTTAGGGACCTGGAAGTTGGCAAGGTCCCCCCTATAATGACCCTTCCGCATCCGACGGTACCACCCGCGAGTCGGGAAGTGCCTAAATAGCCAAAAGTCAAAAACTCTCACCACGTTTTCTCCAAATAACTTTAGATAGGAAGGTCTTAGGGACCTGGAAGTTGGCATGTCCCCCCTATATTGACCCCTCTGCATCCGACGGTACCATCCGCGAGTCTCTACGGCGTCGGGAAGTGGCTAAATAGCCAAAAGTCAAAAACTCTCACCACGTTTTCTACCAATAAACTTTTGATAGGAAGTTGGCTACGTCCCCACTATATTGGCCATTACGCATCTAACGGTACCATCCGTGAGTCTTTATAGCGTCGGGAAGTTTGTGAAATAGCGAAAAAGTCGAAAACTCATCACGTGTTCTGCGTCTAACTTTTGATAGTAAGGTCTAACTAACTTTCTCCTTTGCTCCAACCCTCCATTTTGGGCCTTTCCACATCCAACTGTACCACATGAGTTAAGGTTGGGGGATTGGATTCAGGGATGGGGTCAGGGTTAGGGGATTGGGTTGCAGTTAGGGGATTGGGATGAAAACCACTACGGGACGACACCTTTTTGGAATCACTTTTGAAAGGAAGGTCCTAGAGACCTGGAAGTTGGCAACGTCCCCCCTATATTGACCCTTTCGCGTCCACAATGAGACTGAGAACACTTTAATCTGACCATAGCTGCTAAGACACACACACACACACACAATACAACCCCTGAGCCAAATCTGAACCATTACATCTTAATAAATAAATACATATATTTTCAAGTTAGTCCTTACAACCATAAAGAGAAGAGCACACACACACACACACACACACACACACTCATTTTACTAATTTACTATACCTGTGCAGACTCCCTAACCCCAGTACCCTCATCTGAACCCTCACAACTCAATCTCGAAGCTTAACCTGGAAACGGGAGAATGTTCACACGATAACAATTTGTCCTCACAACCTTCGCGAGACATGCACACGCGCACACACACTCTAATTTGTCTATACCTGTGAGGACTCTAACCCTGTAACCTAATCTGACACACCGAGGAGAACTCCGGACGTCCTCACCTGAGCACGTGACAGTTTCTCCTCCAGAGAGTGACAGCCGTTAGACGTGTTGATTACACACCTGTGTTAATCCAACTTCAGCTTCTGGCTCACACCTGACCTACACAATCAGACTCACAATCTGAGTCACACTGTCAAGCTTAAACTATAATTACACATGGTTTATGGAGTGTGTGTGTGTGTTTTTTTTTTCTTTCTCACTCCTCCTTGGATGCGATGAATTTCTCTCTTGTAGTCTAGTGGGGACAAAACTAAATGACTGTGTAATCCACAGTGTTGATTTTATATATATTTTTTTTTTATATAATATTCTTGATTTATAGTTTCTCAGGTGGAAGTCGTGGTGGCGCACCGACCCTCAGCGCGCCGCGGCACTGGCGTGTCTCCAGCATTTGGCGTAATTATCCAAGATTTGTGCCGATCAGCATGTTCCCATCCTTTGACTCATAAATTCATCACTCAGAGTCTGACAGCAGTGGCACGCAACCACAGTCTGCTACTGTATCACACACACACACAAACACACAAACACACACACACAAATACATACCACCTATGTGACCGTCACTCCCTTTCTCTCGTGGCCTGAGGCCGTTCGTGTCTCCTCCTGCACTGTGGCATGTCAGACCGACGAATTATAAAGCTACAACTCTTTTTTTTTTTACCAGAGCGCGCACTGGTTGTTTATCACACACACACACACACGTTGTGACTAAGCATGTACGGTATGTCTGATTGAAGGGGGGGGGGCTTGATAAGGGGAGGGGGGCACGTAGGGCTGAACTCCAACCAGGTTAAACGATATAAATATTTATTTGGACAACAACACACAGCGGGAATAAAACCCATAACGTTCAAAAGTGATAAAAAAAATCAATCAAAATAAACAACTTACACAACTGAGATTTCTGGGTATTTAAGAATATCTTCTGGGTGTTTTGCCACATTTTTGAGGATTTTCCTGAATTCCAAACCACCACCCAGCTGTGTGTGGTGCGAGTTACATAACTGGAAGAGATTCAGGAGTGGTTGTGGAGCGCACACCTTCACTGCACTGCCATCTTGTGACTGGGAACCAACCACAATAAAAAAATAAATAAAAAAATTAAAAAGGGCGAGACGACGACGACGTTGAAGAGAAAAGCAGCTGTGCCAGAAACATGAGGCCGTTCCGTTAGTCCAGTTTATCCTCAGGGAAAACAATGATACGCTGCACAGATTTATGAGTTTTTGTCAGAGTGTCGAGTCCACTTTGTCAGTTTTAACGGGGACAACATAAAAAATGGCCATATGGTGGAAAAGGTTTTATTGGGTCTCAGGTTACCTTTAAAAGTTGGTTCAGTTAGTTACTGAA
Organism: Colistium nudipinnis; assembly: GCA_016785305.1. Classification (NCBI taxonomy): domain Eukaryota; kingdom Metazoa; phylum Chordata; class Actinopteri; order Pleuronectiformes; family Rhombosoleidae; genus Colistium; species Colistium nudipinnis. The sequence continues at coordinate 9,410 of JAFBJU010001656.1, forward strand.
ATATTTTTGTTGATTATTGGTGGCATTTGAATTTGTTGTCTAATTCTCCCTGATTACTTTAATTGAACTATAATATAGTTATTCCTGATTTTTATAATTGTTGGCCACTTCTACAAAAATAAATACTTATTTACAGGCGGCTTGAAATTGGATTTTCTTTTTGTAGTGTTCCTGATTTGTGTTGAACACCTGCCGCGGACAAACCGTGTCCTGGTTGCGTGTCCTCCACGAAGACGTTGCAAGGTCACATCACATCATCCTGCGGGACGTTGCCGTAGTTACGGGTGAAGGTCATTGCTTCATGATGCTGTTCATGGCTCGGATTTCACCAGCTGACAGAGGAGACAGGTTGTAGCCTCTCAGCTCCGGTTTACCTGCACAAACGCACAAAGGCACACAACAGAGTGAACCTTCTGAACTCTTTGTGAATGATGAAGATGATGACCACGATGATGAAGATCCTGTCCTGAATGGTAGCAATTGAAATACTCCACTGTCACTGGATGTAACCGAGAGTGAGGAGTCTTTCCAAAAATAACACGGAGGACTTTCCCCTTTTCGACCGGAGGAATAATGACTGAATGGAAAACCCCCCTCCCAGTATATTCACAGACCGGACTCCGTTCCCACTCCCTCTTCCAACAGCCGGACCACTGGGAGACATTTGGAGCTTTAACGACACGTCTGCATCAACCCCACATCTATTAGAAAACATTTTCCGTGCAAACATAAATCCCCGCACACCAGACATTTCTCTGATGGACAGTTTAGAAAATATTTCGCATTGTTGCTTCGTCTCAGTTTTGATTGGCCCAGAGCTGAAGGCGCCCAAAGGTCGAAAGGTGAACAGCCCCGTTCCCAAATAAAATTGTTTCTGGGGTCCGAAAGAATCCGGTGGAACATTGGTGGAGACTCTGACACCCAAAATTGTGAGTCTTAAGTTACAGCATTTAAAAGTTTAAATGTTTCATCATCTGTTAATCATTACCATGTCATCAGTTTTGCTGACATTTCTACAAATTCGTTGACAGGAGACGATTCTGCTCACCTGGAATCAATAGACGTCCAATCTCATTTATTATGGCGTATACCGTGTTAACAATGAGAATGTGTTGCCAGTGAAGTGTCAACTCAAGTCCAAACTTTTTATTTATTTTTTTACTCCAGGGCCAGATCACGTAATAGATATAACACCACACGGTGGTCCTGACAACACCACAACCTAAAAACTTTAAAAATGACCAGAACTTCCGAGAAATACTCCAGGAGCTCAACTGATGTCAAACTTAAACACTTAAAAAAAAAAGCATGAACAAAAGTCTGGTGTTTAAACGCTGCACGGATTTTACACATGAGAGTTCATAATCTGAATCAGCTGTCTGACCTTGTGAGGAAATAGTTAAAATGCAATGCTGTTCCTGTATATGAACATGTAGCCGGAGGATAACCCTAAGCGTACCTTGAATCTCATTGAGTCGATTGACTTTTGCTTTAAGTTCTTTCCGAAGGTCGTTTGTCTCCTCGTCAAGCTGCTCCTGGTCTTAAATAAAGGAAAAGGGAAAACATTTCATTTATGACACAGCTGAAATGAACCAAATGCTTTATAATGGAAATAATATGTACTGATGCTTTTTACCTCTCTTAATCATCTCCCTTGTCTTTGTTTTGGGAAATTTGATGAACATGTTTCCAAAGCAAACCTTCACTTTCTCTGCAAATTGACATCAGTGGTTTAATGCCATGTTTAAAGATATTAAATCACTGGTAAATGACCGTAAACCATATTGATGTAAGCCGAACCAGTGGATGCCAGAGTGTCCGGTTGCATTTCAAACTTTTCCAAACCTGTCCGTCACTCACCTGAATCAGACATCTCATTGTTCAGAGCATTTAGTGCTTCTCTGTTCCTGTTTCGCTTTGAATCCAGGTCCACAATCTGAAATGTATTATCAGACCATTTCCATCAACAAGATTTTGTATGCGTCTTGCACATATAAAAAAAACATGCTCATGAATATATAACATTTGTACCCTGCTTAAGACTATTTGAGTCTAAATACATTAGTTTGAGGATAATTAATAATAATAATAATAACTACTAATTATGGTCAATGCATCAGATTATTTCTGACTACAAACCAACCCACCCTTTTACTTCGTATAAACAGAAAATCCGTAACAAGGGGATGTTTTACTGGTAAATTAATTTAATTATCGTCTCTGTCCCAAATGAGCATTTGATTTTATCTATCTATATATCTATCTATATATATATATATATATATATATATGTATATCTGTGTTGTAAAACTTATATATAAAGACATTTTCTGTTTATTGAAAAGTCAAACAAAACGGCTATTTCCCACAGGGGGTATTCAGAGATGTTCTCAGTAATAAACGATCAGCTGATATAATTAAAAACAACTGTGCTCTGTTTGAAAGTTTCAATAATAATTATTTTAATGTTTGTTTTTAAATAATAAAATCATGTGTTTTTAATTCATAGTAAGAGACACATGAAATCATAAGAGTGATAACAAACCGTTTCTGGGAATGTTGATGTATTTCAAAGAGTATTTTTAGCCTGTTAGCTTGTTTGCTAACTCAATTAGCTGCTGTAACTTCCTAGTTACCTGTCGTGCTTCCTGCTACACACGCACAACACACAACAGGCTGTTACACACTCGTTGTGTACCTGTTGTTTAGTTGTGAGGACGTCCTCCGCTGCTTCCTCCACCTCTGTCAGATAATCCAACACACGCTGGGACTCGGCGTCCATGTTTGCGGCGAGTCTGCTGTAATACCGCTTTACTTCCGCATCCGCTGCTTCTTCTTCTTCTGAGATGGTGATGAGAAGAAAAAAAAGCTCACGACCGCCACCTAAAGCAAAATGAAAGAAAACATCAACAAAAAGAAAACGGAAAGAAAGGAAAACAACAAGAAAAGAAAACGAAAAAAAAAGTAATAAAAAAATAAAATAATAAAAACACAGCAAAGCAAGACACACAACAAAACGTATAACGAAACAAGACAAAAACTCCATATTTATTCCAAAGTCAAATAGATAAATTCCTGCTTCCCTTGTAGGAATGATTATTACATTCCTTTACGCTTTGGACTCTATAAAACATTCAAAAAAACAAAATAATTAATGTACACAATGTCCCATCAGAAGGATGCTTCAACATTATATAGGAAATCTGCTCCAATCCATGGAGATGCATGATTTACAATTAGCCCTTTTCATTCCAGATTCTTCTTCTTCCTCATTCCAATTTTTTTTTTTATCCTGTCATTTAACTCATGCATTAAGAACCATTTTAGATTTATTTTCCCTTTTCAGCAATTGCTATTTCGTCCTTGTGGGTGACCGGGAATTAACTGGCGCAACATTTATATTGGAATGGGCTCCATGTCACACTGCATGTCAGGACAAAAATCAGATCATGCAATCCAAGAAACTCTCTGAGGATCTCTGTGATAAAACTGCGATGAGGCGTAGATCAGGCAAAGGTCAGGAAAACATTTCTAAAGCTCAGAGCATTCCCAGGAGCAACCGTGGCCTCAAGAACTGTGAAAAATGAGCTCATGAACCCCATGAACTTTTTCTGCACTTGGTCTTCAGGCCAAACTGAGTTACGGTGGAAGAAAAAATCAGGGAGGTGAACAAGAAAGAAGGACAAGCATCTCGGCAACACTCCATCATCTTTATGATGAGAATAATAAATTCAATTTAAATAAGCAGCTCAACTCCAAATGTACAAAGCTTTCAGAGAGTAACAATTGCTGCCAATGCACTGATTTGTAAGATTTTTTAAATATTTTTATAAACGATTTGCAAAAAACGTTTGGGAATGTTTTTCAATGTTTGAAAATAATAATTAAAATGTCAACACAAAAAAAGAATGGGATTATAAATAGTAAATAATCATCAGCAGTGATGACAGCAATTGAAATTAAAACATCAACATTTTCATTGTCTATTCTCTCTTCTGCACGTTGTTAACAGGAGAGATTTAAATAGAAAATCCACATGAAACAAAGTGAGAGTGACAAAAATACAAGTTTGTGAAATAAGAGGTACAAATCCTCCCTGACCCAATATTTTTGTTTAAAATCAATAAATACATCAATCGGGCCTCCATCATCAATTTTCAAAGAAAATCACAACAACTGTATAAAAGTGACCTTTTATATTTAATCTCTTTGTTGAGCTTCTTTACGTGTAAACGTGGCAGTGTAGAAAAATCTTTCATACAAACACACTTTCTAAAAAGATAGAACAAAAAATACATGCCAATAAGAATGATGTATGGTGACAATCTTTAGAGCTCCACAGCATTGGATTGAAGTGAAATAAACGAGATAAGACAAAGATTTTTGCAAAATCTGTTCAAATGAGAATATTTTTTTGAAAATACATCTTGGAAGTGAGGTTGTTCCTCCTTACACCATCAGAGTTGCAGTTTCAGTTAAGTCACAAACTCCACATGTTTTGTGCTGTTTGACCTGATGACCCTGGAACATTTGGAACCAGGTAAATGATCCTTTATTGCAGTTCCAGCATCTGGTTTTATTTCTGTCCTCCTTCTCTCAGCTCCTGCTCTCCTGCACTCAGAGCCACTCCTTCTTTTCTCCCACCTCTCTCCTCCTCCTCCGCGTCTCCTCTGCTCCGAGTCGCTCCTCTTCCTGGACCCTCCCGTCCTGTGGTCCAACAACGCCTCCCCTCCTCCTCCACCTCCTCCTCCTCCACCAGCGTTCCTGGAGGCGGAGTCAGGTTTTGAGGTCTCATCTGGCGGCGGGTTGCGGAGGTTACCTGACGCCTGCATCCGCCTCAGGTGGCTGCTGGCCTGGGACGCTGTGCTCCTGTGGGACGGGTGCACCCGGCTCTCACTGTAGCTCCTCCTGGGGAGCGGCATGGCCCCACCCCTGCGCTCCGGCGTTGGACTCAGTCTGTTGGACGTCCTGCTGCAGGCGGGTGGGCGGATGCGTCCGGGGGCGCAGGCACAGCCGGAGAGCAAGGTGCACTGGGAGGCCAGGGAGGAGAGGAGGGTGAGGGGGAAGGACCGCTGACACTGAAGGATGCATTTGGGGGAGCTGAGGCGGGACGAGGCGGTGGCAGCGGCGGAGTGGGACCTGTGGCCGCCAGAGGTGACCTCTGACCTCCCGCTCTCCTCCTGAAACGTCTGGATCTGAAGCCACTCCAGCTGCAGCAGACGGTCCAGATACCGCTCCAAACACCCCACCGGCCTCCAGGGACGGGGGGACGCCCCAGCGCCCTCCGTGTTGTAGAAGACGGCCAGCTGTCCCAGACTCCAGGAGTTGAAAGGTGGAGGCAGGAAGTCTGGGAAGGCGGAGCCAAAGCTGCGTCCTCGTCTGGGTCCTCGAGAAGGGACGTCCTGAAACGACTCCGGGACGTCCGGCCTCAGCTCGAGCTGTGGAGGAACCCGACCACAGGTGGACGACACAGGAAGTCTCTCAGACTCGGACAGGTCCGTGTCGCTGTCGCTAAGGACGCTGGGACGTCCCAGCTCAGGATTAGGGGAGCGTCTCTGCAGCAGGTCAGGGGTGGAGTCGGACAGGCAGCGGCGGGACGAGGAACCTCTACTTCCTGTGAGTCCTGCACACTTCCTGTCGAGAGCAGGTGGCTCCATACTGTCCTCTGACGCCACAAATCCCTGAGTACTATTACAAAAAGACGATGGCGTTAAACCCGAAAAAAAAACACAATCACACACAAAACACAGACACACACAACCGGCTCACCTGTGTGGACAGTGGTTGTGTTTGGACAGACCAGCTTGGGACCTGTGTGTCCGTCTGTGCTGCAGCTTCTGTGATCATATACATTTAAATTTCACAATTATTTTGTAACTGAGGATTATTTCAATTATTACATTCCATTTTTTTTTTTTTATATCTTCTACTCACTTACTTTCTCATTATTCTCGTGACTCGTGTAGTGTGCCTGCAGAGACTTCCGTTGTGTTTGCCGCCTTGCCATTTTATGACTAGTAAATCAAATCAAATCAAGAAATAAATGCATTAAATACTAAACGCCACCAGTGACCCAGGTATTTAAAAAAAAAACACATACCCGAAATAGCATCGCAGTAAATGTAGAAACACGAAGATTGTGTCGACCACACAAAGGAAACACACACACGCACAACATCAAAGAGCAGGGACACAATAACACCGAGCATCCCTGCGTCGTCTCCGTGGAGACTGAGGCGTTTCCATGGAGTCTCATCCCTCTCTCCTCTCCGCCATCAGGTCTAATAAACATAGGTCCCGGTACCTGGACTCCTCCGGCGGCTCCTTCCTCCCCGGGATCCGTCCTCCTCTCTGCGGCAGCACGGAGCCCATCACCCCGCGGAGAGGAGCTCACGGTGCGGGTGGGAGCACGAGAGGAAAAAATCCGCAGGAACAACCTGCATCCCTCTTCTTTTTATTATGATTATGATTAATATTGTAATTTATAATAACAAGAATGAAATGTGAGTTCTGTCCAGCAGCGCGCGTGGCAGATCCATAGAACGAGGCTCCACCTCAGGGGAGGGTGTGTGCGTCTGTGAGCGTGCGTCGGCGCGCGTGCGCGTCTAACACTGGTTAAGGTTTTAGAATTACGAAAAACAAAAACGTATTTTTTTTTTCAATAAGTGATCTCAGGCTACACATAAACACAGGAAGAGCAAAAATACTGTTAAATGTGAAAAGTCCTGCATAAAATATATATAATATATGTAGACATATATACTGTATATATTTTATATACATGTTAAACACTAATCAAAGCAAGAAAAAAATATATATCTTTATCGATCATATATTATTAACTGCAGCTGGAACAAAGTCTATCACCTGCTCATATTATTTATTTATATTTATTATTAAATTAACATCTGGAAATATTGCAGTCACGGATTGAGGTGAAACATTTTTCAAAAGATTGCACAAATATATTGAATTGGATTTTGTATTACACTTTAGTGGGTGGAGTTTGTTTCATCTTTATTTATGCTAAACTCATCCTTTCCAGGCAGCAGCTTTATGCCCTATTGCTCGGTATGACAGAAAATGTAAAAAAAAAAACAGCGACAGTCATGAAGAGGTCCACAGCAGTCATGTGATCAGCAGGATTCATTGATAAGTAAAAATGATGAGAAACGTTACATTTCTGACCTAATGTAAGCCATATTATCATCCGTTTAAACTCTCACCTCGACTCTACCTGGAAAACGCGGCTCAGGTGTGGATTCATTCAAGGCGTTAACGTGAACAATTGGCAAGTTAAGGCTTTCAACTCAAACACGCGTCTCCTCGTGTCCTCTATCTACACACGCACGCGCGCACACACACACACACACACACGTGGATCAATACTCGATGGTCACCGCCTTCGTCTTCAGATATTCATTCAGAGCGTCTTGTCCTGTTGGACAAAGCGTGGAAATAATCAATGTACACTCTACACCACACAACGAGCCTAAACCTACCTTTAACATCTATTATTATAAAATTATTATTTTTATTATTATTTATTTATCATCTGAATAATTAGGTGGTCTGAGCTAAATAAAAAAATAAAAAAAACACTAATAATAATAATAATAACAATAGCAGCGATGACAATAAAAACATTAATAATAATAATTATAATAACATTTAAAATATAAATACTACTACTACTACTACTACTCCTAATAATAATAACAATAATAGCGATCACAATAATAACATTCATAATAACAATAATGATATGAAGAAGAATTACTGTAATATGTAAAAGTGCTGCATAAATATATATTTAGTATTTAAGTATTAAAATATATCTAAAGTAACAATAAGTAAAGTTGTAATAATGTTAAACACTCGGCAGAAATTCTACTTTTCACATTTTTTAAGAACGTTAACCTTTTAACCAAAACAGGAAAAAGAAGAAGAAGATGAGGAAGAACAGCGGCATTACATTTTAAAGGACGACAGCGTTTTTTTTTGTTTTTTTTTCCTCACCCAGGTCTTTCCCGAATCCAGACTGCTTGAATCCTCCAAACGGAGCCGCCACGTCCGTCTTGTTGTACGTGTTGACGAACACCGTGCCGGCGTTCAGCCGCTCGCTGACGTACAGAGCTTTGCCGATGTCGCGGGTGAAGACGCCCGAGGCCAGGCCGTACTCCGTGGCGTTGGCTCTCCTGAGGACATCGTCCACATCGCTGAGGACACAGAGGACACGAGGAAAACAAATTAAATAAAGGCTGTGGACGGAAATGTGGGGCGTTCTAAAAATTCCGTTTTGACTTACTCGCCCTTGAACTTGGAGACGATCATGACGGGGCCGAACGATTCCTCTTTGGCGATGTACATGTGGTCGTCCACGTCGGTGAACACAGTGGGTTCAAAGAAGAAACCTGGAAGGAGACGGCGACAAATCGAACTTTATTTAAATAGACCATATTCACAAATAACAATCAGCTTCATAGGGCTTTAAACGTCTCTGAATTTAATTTCCATTTATATATACATGTTATGTTTTTGTAGATATTTGTATAAAATAGAGTTGTATAAAAAATAAATTGTTATGGGACATAATGAACTTTGATGCCTTTAAAGTTAATGCTTATATCTCTTTTTGCTTTTTTTTGTATGCAATATATATATTACAGTAGATTTACATTTTGTATTATTATTGGCCGTTGTTTTTAAATTGTGTAATTCCATTTTTTTTTCCTATATTTTATACCCTCATGCAGTCACAATAACACCTTCCACTGCATATTGCCACACGTATCATTGCGCATGTGATACATTTACATCAATGGAATTGAATTGAAATCGCCCCACCTGGTCGTTGGACCTGCCGGCCTCCACAGACCAGGGTGGCTCCCTCCTTCACGCCCGTCTGACAGAACTCCACCAGTTTGTCCAGGTGGGCTTTGTGGTTCTGGGGGCCGTGGTCGGTGGAGCGGTCCAGAGGATCCCCGACCTTCATCTTATTCACCTCCTCGATCTGAGAGGAAATAAAAAATCCACAAGATTCAAAAGAGTCGGACGGAAGAAAGATCCCGCCTCTCGTCTGTCAATCATCCGGCTGAAGAACGGTTTATTTGATTAATGCAGCCAAATATATAATCGCTGACAGTTTATATGATAAAAATCAAAAAAGAAAGACATACCACTCTCTTCACAAACTGGTCGTGAATGGTTTCTTCCAAAAACAGTCGGCCAGCGGCGATGCAGTTCTCTCCCTTATTAAAGAAAACTGAGCTCATGCCCTGAAACACACACACACACATATATATTAGGAACTTCAAGCCAAAGAAATTCCATATTTAATTATAATATATTCTTTTCTATTTTATTTGCCAAATATATATTTTTTTAAGTTGTTTGACTGCTCCTCACTCAGGAGCTTAAAAAACTCAAGGTTCTTTCATCCTTATTATCACATCTCAGGTTAAAAAAAAAGTTGAAGCTGAAACGACCGACGACCGCGTTTAAATGTGAATAAAAGAATGGACAAATAAGAATCTTAAATGCAAAACATTTGATAAAAATAAAATAAAAATAAAGCCCGATGTATGAACGTACCATGCGCACAGCTTTGTCCATGTCGCAGTCACTGAAGATGATGAGAGGAGATTTTCCTCCCAGCTCCAGAGACACTTTCTTCACGTTACTCACTGCGCAGCTTCACACACACACGCACACACACACACACACACACACACACAGTTACACACAGTCGGCTCAGACCAGGTTTATGTAAACTGCACTTTGAACTCTCACCTCTTCATGATGTGCTTCCCGACCTCGGTGGAACCGGTGAAGCCCAGTTTACGGACGTCAGGGTGGTCCGACAGACGCTGACCCACCAGAGCACCTGAGAGAGAGAGAGAGAGAGAGAGAGAGAGAGAGAGAGCAGCTTCAGCTCAGGAACACGGAGACGCTCGGGTTTCAGGTTCATGTGGGAAAGTGAATGAAAACGACGAATCTTATTATTATTATTTTTTTACCTGAGCCAGGAAGAATATTAATGACACCTTTGGGGATTCCGGCTCTCGCTGCCAACTCGGCAAACTTCAGAGCCGTCAGTGGCGTCACCTGCACACAAACATACATGACTAATTTGTTTTTTATTGATCCACGCCGCATTACCTCCCTGCATGCTGCCTTTGTATATACGATATTGAAGTTTTATGTTTAACTGCACATACTGCACATGCATTTATATCGATGTTTATGTCTCTAGCTTGTTTATTTTATTATATTTAAATGTTGATCTACTGAATGTTACTGCTGTGCTTGTTACTTTTTTATGAGCACAGTTTTTTTTACCTTTTCTTTTTAGGAGTCTGAGAATAAGTAAATAAATAAAATTCTGGAATCTGGACTCTCGGAGTAGCGCTGACCTGAGCCGGTTTGAGGACGACGGTGTTCCCCGCTGCCAGGCAGGCCGCCGTCTTCCAGGCCAACATCATCAGAGGGTAGTTCCACGGAATGACGATGGCACACACTCTGGCAGGAGACAACGGGAGGACGTCAATTATTAACGTGAGTTGGGGATAAAAAATAAATAAATATGAATAACAAGGTAAATAAATAAGTTCTCATCAATTTAGGTTGTTCTGTAGAAGGACTTTCTTTTTGAATGGAACATTATTAACTCTTAATAAGATAAGATAGAAATGTATCCATCTCAAGTACACAAATACAAACAATACTAAATACAAATAACATCGAAGAAGAAGAATATAATAGTCCTAAATACACCAAGGGGGTGTAAAGAAATAATATGAAATAAAATCCATATAGTCTCACCCTATTGGTTCCTTCTTGGTGAAGGTGAGGTTCCGGTTGGGTCGGGCCTGGTTGATGGGGATGGTGCTGCCCTGTGGAAAAAGAGGACGTCAATTATTTCCTGCTCATGAGCCAGATAGTTCTATAATCCATCAAAATCTCCTTTAAGAGAAAAATCAAATCAAAATAAAGAAATAATCCCATACTTGGATTTTGTCACACCAGCCAGCGAAGTAGCGGAAGGTCTGGATGGACATGCCAATGTGGGTCTTGAGGGCCAGAGTGTAAACGGCTCCGGAGTCGATGGTTTCGATGGTGGCCAGTTCCTCCTGGTGCTGCTCCATGAGGTCGGCCAGCCTGCGTCATTTCCAAAAAAAAAAAGGGATGACGGAAATAAAGAATTTTATTTTGACCACTGGTTTTCAACATTCTTGGAGCCACGGCACATTTTATACATGAAAAAAAACCCTGCGGCAACCAAAAATGACGGATCGTAGCCTAATACAGTAAAAAAAAATATATAACGATAATTTAGCCTCTCCATTTGTTTATACTAACTCAGCTTGAAACCGGGGGTTGTTTAGAAATGATTTGCATAAATTTAATAAAACTCTTTTGGATTGGTTGAAAGTCACTGCTCTTTACAAAGTATATGAAATTGTGGTAACTGTGGTGGGACTCTGATCAAAGTGAGCAGCTGTGAGACAAAAATGGGAATTTTCTACATGAAAGAAGAAGAGTTTGTGACCTGTAGATGAGTCGGCCTCGGTCTCTCGGGTTCATTTTGCCCCACTCTCCCTCCTCAAAAGCTTCTTTCGCTGCAGCCACAGCTCTGTCCACGTCACTGATCTGAGCCAGAGACACGTCGCAGATCACCTGAGGGACGCACAGGAAATAAACACAGGATTTGGATTTATTTTTTGTTCCAATTTTAGAGCCATTTACATATTTACAGAATAGTAAAATAACCCATAAATATAATTCTGGGTTCTTGTTTTACCAGGAGGTTGTCAGCCCTAGATTGCTATTGGCTCAGTGTATGAAGTTATCCATGTTTTTTTTATATATATTTAAGCATTTAATGCATGTATTTTTTATATTGCAAATAAAATGAATTACTATTATCATTATTAAAGCCCTTTGAGCTGCATTTCTTGTATGCAAGGTGCTATTATTTTTATGCTATTATTATTGTTATTATTATTGTTATTATTATAATTTTTATTATTATTATTATCATCCTCGTGGTTATTATTATTATTAATATTACCAAGACCGTTAACAGCCTTGTAAGAATAAATAGTAAAATAGAAATGAATGAACTCCTGGACCTGTTTCTTTGACATTTGAGGATTTTCTTTCTCCCCAGTTAAACCAGTGTCTCACCGAGCCGTCGCTGGGGTTGATGGTCTTGTAGGTCTTTTCTCCCTCTGCATGAACAAACTCCCCGTTGACGAACAGCTGGTGAGGCATCTTGATGGTCATGTTGTTGATGTCCTTCTCCACCTGATGAAAGTGAGCAGAGGACACTCACACGATCAACACATTTGTTTTCTTCGGTTAGTATTGACAATCAGTGCAGCTCCATGTGGATTTTAAACTGGTGCCTACATAGTCCACCACCAACTCCTCCTCGCCGTCCTCTCCTCTCAGCTTCCTCACGCACATCTGGATGAAATCGTGGAAGGTGGTGTTCATGTAGATGTCCTCGTTCTGCAGCTGGCAGCCGCTGGCCCGAAGCTTCACCTCCTCCACCAGCCTGAGGACGGAGAGATTGCAGGATACAGGGATTACACTTGGGCAATATGTAAATTCAAAAATATTAAACTTATTTTTAGTTAAGAATATTTTTGGTGAGTCTCTGTTGTTATTATAATATGGCATTTGATTTTATATTGTGGTATTTAAGGAATTTGAATGTATTTTAATTTAATTTCACTTAAAGTAAGTAAGGGAAGTTTCAGTACCTGACGACGTCCATGGAGGTTGCTCCAGATTTGAAGAAATCAGTGGAGTCTTCAATGTGACTGACGTTTGAGAGAATCCCCTGCCATACGGTCTGTGAGGAAACATCATCACCCGTCAGTACGGTGAAGTTGTGTTTATTACAGCGTTATTAGAAATAACTGAATAGAAATTAAATAAACACAACCTACCCTCATCTGCTCGGCGAAGGTCTTCTCCTCCTCGGTGAGCTCCACGGCGGCGCTGCTTCCGGAGCTGAAGTACTGAGCAGCAGAAATCATCTTCCCATCTTCAAACTGCAGGTTCTTCACCAACAGCTGCACAGAGACAAAGCAGGAAGTGAGCACAGCATCTGGATTAATGAGATGCGACTCACCAGAAAAAAAAAAAGAACAAATACACTGTTAGTCTGTAGAAGAAAAAAACATGTAGACCAGAACACGTAAACCAGAAATAAATAAAATAAAATTCACCTTCCAGTGGATTATGGAAACTCTCACACTCACATGTTGAAACTACGTAAAGCTCTGGAATAACATCTTTGTGTTTAAAGTATAATTATTATTAGTAGTAGTATTATTATTATTATTATTATTATTATTATTATTATTATTATTATTATTATTATTATTATTATTATTATTATTATTATTATTATTATTATTTTGTTTGTTTTATGTCACACGTTGTCCCCCTGGCCCTCCTGCGGGACCGGACGGTGTCATACTCGGTCCGGTACAGTAGGAGGCGGTGTGACCGTCTCTCGGTTCCGTCTGCCCTCCCGGACCGCGGCCAGGCAGTGGCACCGCGCTGACAGACACACACACGCAGAAAGGTTCCGGCCGGAACAATGAGCACCGCAGCGCTGCAGTCCTTCAGCGTCTTCCTGACGGACAGGCTGACCGCGGCCGCGCTGGACATCTGCGGCTTCGTGGAGAGGACCATGGCGGAGTACCAGGAGGAGATGCACCGCAGCCGGGCGGAGAACCAGCGGCTGCAGCGGCTGCTCGACCTGCTCTACAGGCCGGAGGTCAGGCTGCACCGGGCCGGTGAGTGTGTGTCCATCAAAACCGACGCTTCACACCGGGTGATTTTTTTTTAATCACGTTTCATGTTTGTTTTTTTTTAATCCACGTTCAGCTCCGCGATCAGCTGATGTTTCATCCGCTAACCGCTGACAGGAAGCCATTACTGCACTTCCGGGGAATATTCTCTCCATATATTTTTTTAATTAATTGATTATTTAACTAACGTTTTTCACCACTAACGTGAAACATAGTTAATGCTTCATTATTAGCGTTTCTAAATCTTAAATATTTAATTAAACACAGTTTCGTTTATCTAAATTCGGTTTTAACAGGCTCTTGTTTCTGGTACCAGGAATTCACATCCGAAATTTCAAAATAAAACTCCCTGTTTTTAGTATTTTTGATTTCATGCTGACATGGAGAATATTTACATTCTGCAGCAGCATGACAATAAAATAGATATATCTTTTCTCATTATGCTTTTAAATTTATCACATAATTTGACTAATTAAAAGTCAGAAATGCTTTACCTCTACAGTGAGGGTGCGCTGTGTGGGGGTCATTTATTTAGGGCCTACCAGCCCGTTATAGAAAGAAAAATCTCTGAAAATCAATGCTGATTGATTTCATATGATTTGATAATAATCCTGGGCACCATGTGACTTATGTCCATCCTTGCAGATGCCAAACAGCCAACCACACCTCCGCCCGAGGAGGAGATTCCTCATAAAGAGCAGGAGTGGAGACCCAGTGCGGACCAGGATCAGGACCTGGACCAGGACGAGCCGGGACCGTCCCACGTTAAAGAGGAGCAGGAGGAGCCCAGGGAGGAGCTGTGGATCAACGGGTACGAGGAGCCCTCGGCCGAGGACAGCGACGACGGCGACGCCTTGACCAAAGAACTCATCAAAACAGTGCAGCAGCTGGACTGCAGGGCGGCAGAGGAGAGCAAGGAGCAGACCGCGGAGGAGAGTGCAGAGCTCCCAGAGGAGGACGAGGACGAGGACGAGGAGGAGGAGAAGACCAGCACCACGTTATACCGCTGCCACATATGCAACTACATATTCACCAAAAAGACGGTGCTCACGTGGCACCTCAAGACCCACGAGAGCCAGCCTCAGGAGAGCAGGGTCAACTTCGACTGTCACGTGTGCGGCAAACACATCCCCTGCCAGAGCAACCTGCAGAACCACATGAGGGTCCACACCGGGGAGAGACCCTACCGCTGCCACTTCTGCAACAAGTGCTTCAAACTCAAAGGTCACATGACGGAGCACATCCGCACGCACACGGGCGAGAAACCCTTCAGCTGCCACGTCTGCGGCAAATCCTTCAACCGCGGCTCCACGCTGAGGAAGCACGTGCTGGCCAAGCACCAGGAGGAGAGACCCTACAAGTGCAGCGACTGCGACGAGCTGTTCACCGAGAGGCTGCTGATGAAGACGCACATGCGCAAAGTTCACGGCGTCAAACTGTCCACGAGTCAAAGCGCGGTCTGAGACCCTCGCCAATCCCGATGCGTGCGGCGTTCAAATCTGAGCAGAGAGTGGAGCTGTGTGGTAGCATCCATGTTTTTTTAAATGATGCTCTCACTTCAAGTGTCTCTTTGATTAGTAAAAAAAAAAAATATATAGATCATATTTAACAAAATGATCCATTCAATTTTCCATTATTTTTTAAATACTATATATTTATATGTGAGTTAAAGAAGTTGGATATCACTCAATCACACAAATTTTAAAAAAGGAGATTTAACAATATTTGTCCATAAAAGTGGACAAAGTCTCAATAGACAAACGAGTTGTATAAAAGAATCCTTTATTGGGACAATAAAGGATTCTTTTATATGACGTGACTTTCTGGAACCTCCATTTCCTCCTTGTTTATAACCTCTGGTGAACATTGATGTTTATGAACTATAATTTCTATATAAATTGTAAAAATGGTACAAGTTCAGTTCTTGTCGGGTTCGGTCCTATATTCAATGTCACAATTGTATATATATATTTTTTCTTTTGCTAAAGTTCATGAAATGAACGTGTTGTTAACATGTAATGTGAAAATGGAAAATATAAAGATTTTCCCTTTTGATAATTCACCTGCCTGTGTGTGATATGGTCCGTATTTTGATACGTGTGCAGAATTTTTTTTTTATAGGCTTCGGTCCCAAACCAGGACATAAAGATAATTGACCAAAAGTGTAAAACTATATCTGGCAAAAGAAAAAAAAAAAGGACATTAGTCTGTCGTGTGACCAAAGTTTCAGACGTTGACTCACCGCTTTGCCGTCGTTGCCAAACAGAACCAGTCCGGCCTTGGTGACCACGCCGGGTCGGGCCGCCCCGGGGATCTCCAGGTCCTGACCCGTGGCCGAGGTTCCTACCAGGGAGGAGCCGTAGAAGGTCACTTTCTACAGGAACACACACACACACAATACAGGAAAAAGAAAAAAGTTTGTCAGAGACAGTTCTTGACTCGAAAAGCAGCACATTTTTGGGACAAACCAAAAATTCAACAAAAAATGCCATAAATGGCACAATGAAATGGTTTCATTCTTATTCTTGTTATACACAGGTTGCAGACATACGTTTCATCTCTGAGAGGAAACTAAACGCGCATTTTTAATAAAACACAAATATAAATCGGTGCAGATATTGTGACTGTTTATTATACCTGTCCATCCACCTCTGCCCAGGCGCCGGGCACTTTGTCATTTCCTCTGATCCAGTTGTGGAGAGCCTCAGCGGTCTGGTTCCAGTCAATCTGTCGACACACAAAAACACACACACACATTTAAACACAAATTACACACAGGCACACACTTGTTATCTGTTCAGATGTGAATGATCACAGATAATCTTGCTTGACTCTTGCCCTGGCAACAAATGCCAATATACACACATGGACTCAATTCAATTTATTGTATATTATATCAGATAATATTATATTATATTATTATGTACATATTAACACTGGTATGTAGGTTTAATTAACATGGGGGATATATGACTCATGATTAAGCTGTTTATTATTATTCACCAATATATTATTAATATTAAATCCTAAATGTCTCACTGTAATGTGTTTTATATCAGGATAAATCTATATGGTAAAAACAATTATAATTTCTACCATCTACTCACCTCCAGTCTTTACTCTAAATTACTCGTATGTCCCTCCCTCCCTGTATCTATTAAAAATTAAGACAGCAATGCCAAATAAAGTTGATATCCATCATCTCAGTTATTTCCACACCAACACACACACTTGTGTTACCTTGGAATTGTCTTTCTTCTGGATGCACTCGTACGTCGCTCCCTCCTTTGGTTGCGTGATCTTGGGGGCCTTTCCCTCCGCTATCAGCCTCACGGCTTCCACCTGCAAACACAAAAACAACGACGACAACAGGTCAACAGCATCTACGCAATCTCTGCTGGACTTTGTCATCGCGCTGTTTGTCGTGTTGGGGAAAATGTCCAGCGGGTTCCTGGAGATAATGATGAGGACGATTCCCATTCAATGATTTATTTATTTATTCATTAAGTGTTTTATTTCCCTGCGGTGTGTTACTGTAACACAACCCATTGTGTACACCGTGTTGTAGCTTCATGAATGAAGCTTTTATGAATTTGTTTTTATAGGGTGTGAAACTCTATCTGCACGTCTCCTGAAATATGCTTCATCCATTATGGATTAAACATAAAAATATATATATATATATATATATAAATGCTTATAGACTAAATACAGACGTGTCCAATAACAAAACAATAAAAGAAGAAAATGTAAAAAAATGTTAAGTCAAAACTACATTTTGGATGAAAAATAAAACTTGAATTTATAGACTGTAAAAAACAAAAACAAAACAAACTCCAATCCACTCATCTAAATCTAATCCCTCCACAGCTGTGCCAACAGTTTTTGTTGAACTACAGTGACACTTCAGGTTTAGGTCATTCACACAGGATGTTGTAATCATGACAGGAAGTAGGCGACAGAGTTTGTGGGCGTACGAGAGAGAGACAAGGAGGACACGGGACGGACGGTCAACAGTGTGTGTTTTTTTTATATATCTAAACACGACCACATGTTGTTCATCATTGTTACCATGACAACAACGGGCCTCTCACTCTTAATTTTTTGAATTTAAATGTGGTAGTTTAACAAATGTGATGTTTGCTATTGTCATCATGACACCGATGAAGACGCCTGGCACTCTTCGGTGATTTATACTGCACTAATCAATATCTCTATTGATTAGCCTTTAGTTGCTTTCAACGCACTGTTTTGGTTGCTGGCACTGAGCAGCTGTTGTCCGTCTCTGATAATATGATCTGGAGGCCAAGAACTGAGCTAAATTTAGATTTGAATATCATGGCTACATTTACTGGAAGGTCAGAAACGGGATTCTATTCTGTTGCCGTGGAAACAGCGGCTTCACGCGTGAGCCCTGAAACGACAGCACGACACAGGCGTGCGATTCCCATGTGCTTTTGTGGTCACACCACAGTTGATGGTACTTGCATGTAACGTACGATTGTGTTTGCAACACGCAAGTGTCATGTCACGTCTACACAACCTTCGATTCATTTGAATCTGTCACTCACGGTGCCTTTGACTCCCTCGG
The DNA here is from genome assembly GCA_016785305.1 of Colistium nudipinnis. Classification (NCBI taxonomy): domain Eukaryota; kingdom Metazoa; phylum Chordata; class Actinopteri; order Pleuronectiformes; family Rhombosoleidae; genus Colistium; species Colistium nudipinnis. The sequence continues at coordinate 27,833 of JAFBJU010001656.1, forward strand.
GAAACAGGAACCTCTTGTAGATGGTGTTGACGGTGTCGTTGGGTTCCACGTCGCACTCCCTTTGCAGCAGGATCGGTCCGGTGTCCAGTCCGTCATCGGCCCAGAACACGGTGAACCCGCCCTTTTTGTCCCCGTGGATCAGGGTCCTGTGTGGACAGGGAAACGGCGGGTTAGAGACGAGGACACGCCCCCACCACCACCACCACGGCGAAGGTGATGACATCACTCACCAGTTGATGGCGGAGGCGCCTCTGTGGCGGGGCAGCAGCGACGGGTGGTAGATGACGGAGCCGTGCCGGGGGTGGTCGATGACCTCCATGGGGATGAACTGAGAGCAGAATGGCAGCACGTTAAGCTCCGCCCCCACGGCCTCGTACTGAGCCACCACCTCGCCGATGGCCTGGCCCTTCACACGCCAGCGGGGGAACTTAAAAACGGCCACACCATCCTTTTCCGCCTCCGTGGCTGCGGAAAAAAGAAAAAACGTGATATAAATGAACTCCTTTATTAAAAGTGTTCAATTTCGGGCCATGCAATTAAATCAGATCAATCTAATTGGATGCTGCTGAGATATACGTTTTGGTGTTATAAATACTACTTATTTTTCAGTAGGTGCAGCATTTGCAGTGTGTAGTATTTGCAGTATTTGTATGATTTGCATTATTTCTCACCCAGTGGGTCGGCCTTCCCGTCCTTGTCGGGGATGGTGAACACGCCTACGACGGTGTGTCCGTCCTTCCTCAGCTCTTTGTAGACCTCCTGACCGAACAGGCTCTGACCAATCACAGCGATCCTCATGGTCTCCTCACTGCCACGCAACAAAAACACACAACAAGGTCTTATCAGCAAGCGTTTTATAGAAGTTGTCGGAGGTTAGAGGTTTTTTTTTAGAGGAGCGTGTGAGTATGTGTAAAAAGAATTATAGTTTTATGATGTTTAGGAAGTTTTACAATACCATTTACAAATATTTTTTTTACGTGTATAAAGGTGTGTCGTGAAGCTGCACACAGGTACATGTTGGAGACCATGTACCTGTGTGCAGGAGACCTTTGTGTAACCGTGATAAAGTCTACAGTGCATGACCGGGTCCAAAGAGCAAAGCCTGCAGCTCTTTTTGGCTTTGACCACACGTGCACACATTGTGCAGATATGTTGCACAAGCAGGATGGAAACCCACTGGTCAGTTAATTAGGTACACACAACGAAAGCTGCAGCGTTAAAATAACAAGGCCCTCATAAACATTTTCTTCATAAACAAGATTATTTCACAGTTTGTAGTTGGTGTGTGTCACTGATAAAATAACAGCATCACTAAAAACAACAGTGACAATTAAGTGGAACAGCGGAGACGCAAAATGCACATTAAAACCATCGCGCAGAGACAAATGAGTCAGATTATATCAGCTTTAGCCAGGTGTACCTAATAAAATGACAGGGTGAGATTGTCTGTTTTCAGGAGAATAAAGTTTCATTTTTAAATGTAGTTCATGCAAATCAAACATTTCTTGTGTATGTTTATTAATCTGGAAGATATATCCAGATTAAAGCTCTCTGTGAATAGATTACAGTAGATTAAAGGAGCCGAGTTGCGACTTGACAGTTTGTTGACCCTGGACAGATAGGGAGTGGGCGGGGCGTGTCCCGCTGCCAACAACCCGCTCTGACCAATCGCGTCTCCCAGTGCGGCTCATGACTTCAGTTTTGACCAATCAGAGGCGCGGATACTTTGACAGGCCATTAAACAAGAATACAGAGGACTCCTGTTCTCAGGCCTGTCCATGTTACAAACACAAGTAAGAGAATTACATGCGAGAGTGTGTGTGTGTGCGTGAGTGCGTGCGCGCGTGTGTGCGTGTGTGTGTGTGTGTTCTCACCTCCTCTGCTCCAGGCTAGAAAGAGAGAAAGTTCTGCGGCCGGTGGTTTTTAATTTGCCCCCTCAGTCGCACATGCAGGTCTCATTACGTAACATGCAAACTAAGCCTCATGATTGGACGCAGCGGGGCGCGAGAGGGGAGGGGTCGACCTATCAGCGGCCACCGCCTACTCTGAATGACGTCAGGTTGAATCAATCACCTCATCAATACTGTTTGTTTGTTTCCGCATCAAGCTGATTTCATTTAGTTTAGTTTATTTTTGGCAAATTATTATCGATTATAAATGGTTCTTTAAGTCGTAATTGAATAATTGAATGATTATTGAATTATATATAATTGTTTATACACAGAGTTGTCAGTGATTAAAATAAACAACTGCCAAAATTACGAAAATAAGTAAGGGAATGTATCTGTTTATAAAATAACATTTAATTAATAAACATTTATGTATTTTTTGTATTCTATAATCAGTTTAATGAAGTTTACATCAATAAACTCATTGATTGAAAAAAGTATATTAATCAAGTATTTTAAGATGAGCTGACTAGTTGATCATCACAGTTCAGCAACTGCCCATGGACATTTTAGTCACACAACACAATAAACATCACAGACACACAAACAGGGAGAAAACAAGTTGAAAAAAAAACACAACAAAAAAACATCACGATGCGCCTTTGGCTGATTTCCAAGTTAAACATGTTATAAGCAATACAAGTCTGGATTGTATCTACTGTCTCCTGCAGTGATGATTTAAACTTGAACTTAATAACTTAATCACTCATGTATTCTGTATACTGTCAAGGCTGTTTCTTTCTTTGTTTCCTTAATAATGTGATCACTCAAGTCAATGATCCACTCAGCACTGCACTGCAGACATGGTGGACTGGTTGCTTGTGCGTGTGTGCGTGCGTGCGTGCGCGCACGTGTGTGTGATTGTACAACATTCACGTTTGCACAATGATAAAACAAACAAAAAAAATCACCTCTTAACAGTGTGACGTGGCTCAGTTGTGTTTAGAAAGTTGTGGTTTTGTAATTTCAGTTTTCATACACCAGGTGTCGCACTTTACTATAAAAAAACAGATGCTACAGCCGACACTCAGCTCTCAGTTTATTAGGTACACTCAGCTAAAACTAATGCAGGAGTTTATATTGCACTTTTTGTTTTTTTTTATTCTTTAACATGCTGTTTGATCATTTTTTTAACAATTGTAGTTTGTGGAGTAGACAAAACAATACAAACAATTGTCCATATCACACAATGCAATGCAATCACATGACAAACCCGCAGCCTTTAAAACCACAGGACTGTGTGTTTATCTATATAAACTATAGATTTATGTAACCAGACTGGCAGTGGCGACGAAGCTTTGCACACCGCAGTCGATAATTATAACTTGTGTGTTTGTATGTGATTGGCTACAGTTGTGTATCCTGCAGTCTGGGTGTATTTTCACACCCAACTCTCCACACTACAGGCTATAAATACAGACAGAGTCTGTACTCCATCATCAGCTTTCCTGGAATAAACTGAACACACACCTGCACCCCCACCCGCCCTCCCATGCAGCACACACAAACACACATTGCACTACCAATACATTCTTCCGGCTCACATGTGCAATATTATCATATATATGATATATATTTATAATTATTATTGTGCAACCTTTTGGAAATTGTGTATATGTATGTAGATTGTTTAGTTTTTTTATTATATACTGTATGTGTGTTTTTAGTATACATGGAAATATATATGTATATTTTATATTTTTAATTTAATATATTTAATTTATTTTTATTTTTTTAACTGGGACCGTGTAAAAATGGCATTTCAAATGTTCTGTTGTATTGCACACACAATAAAGTTGACTTTGACTTGACTTTGACACAGACACACAGACACACACTCACACACACACACACACACACAGCTTTAAAGGAAATTAAGCCAACAAATACAGATATAAGAGTTTTTTTTATCTGACTTTAACTGAATCCAAGAGGAAAATCCTCTCGAACAACTCCCATGTTGAAAGATCAACACACCAGACGGAAAATGCAGCATTTCCACAACTCACACAGCTCAAGTGCACACGTCAGCAACAACGAGGACATAACACTACATCAAGAATGTGTGTGCGTTTGTGTGTGTGTGTGCAGTGTACAGTCTGTGCTCATGTTGGCATCCCGTGACTCTGTGCAGAGCCCAGTTCAGGGCGGCCATGTTCACCTTGGCAGCCGCTGAAAGCTCCTCGAGGTATAAAAATAATATACAGCCCAGTTAGTAAAAAAAAAAAAAAAAAAAATCCCAGCACGGTGCCAGAGGTTCAGAGACTTACGTAAGGACGTTCTGACTCGGAGCCCAGGGTAGCAGACTCAGGCCTGAGGGGGGGAAGGGAGAGGAGGGGGGAGGCCCGAAAACTTCCACTGGGACCAGAACAGAGAGAAAAAAATAAAAAAAGAATAAATTAACTACGTCATCGGGGTTATTTTATATACATTTCATTTGTGTCTGCTGGAAAGATATGAAATATACGTTAGTAAGTTTGAGTTGCATTATGGGAAGTGTAGTTTGTAGTGTTTTGCGAGAGGCTAAAAACGTACGGGTCAAAACGTGGTCATCTGTGCATTTTATTCTTTTTGTAAAGTGTCTCTAGAAGTCATTGTCTTAGATATTAAAATATGCTTAAATCAAATCCTTGCTGTGATGTTGAAATTCATTTAAGTTGGTCCATTAGTATATAACATTAAAGGAAAAGGAATCATTTGAGATCACATCACTGTCTTCTATGGTCCTCTCTTTAAAAAAAATAGAGTCAAGTGGCCAAATCTCACAGAAAGTTGACCAAATATAAAAACTTAAAAATACTCATACCAAAAATATTTGTACTTCATCACAGGGATTATAAGCACTGGGAGACGAGGAGGAGACGGGTTGAGGCCTGAATCTGTCTCTGTGTGCTCAGATTCAAGATGGCTGGTCGCAGCCTGTCTGGATCTGTGCTTACACACAACTGTGGTTGATGTTAATGTGGAGGACGGATGAAGATGTTCAAATATAAAATATAAATCCTCACCACCGTCTGTAAATATCTCTGGTCTCATTCCAAACACACCCAGACTTTACCGGAGCTTAGAGGGTAAGAAATGATCACGTATGTCTACAAACTCACCTCTTAATGATGACGTGTGTTGTGTCACCTGTCAAAAATCATTTCACAATATTTAAGCTCTACTTTACCTGCACTCATAATGGGAGGTTTCTCAGATTGATATAAACCGAGAAGAAAAATGGCCTTGATACTGTGACACCCTGACCTCCGCGACCCCTTGTTCCCCTGAGCTTCAACTCTTTTAGTAATCCAGAATCCAAATAATAACATATGTTGATCAGTGACGACTCACTCCCATTTTACACACATAATCTCGCACACACTCCTTCCCACATGCCGCAGCCCAGGTCGCGGCCGAGGTCGCGACCCCTCAGACACGTCGGCCTGGATTTACACCACTGATCCAACCTCTCCCGTCCATTAAGGAGCAGGTGCTTCCTGTCGCAACGGTGTCACAGTGAAAATCCTCCCCAGCCGTGCGCTCTCTGTCTGCCTCCTCCTCGGCCGCACTTTTTAATCCCTGCCGTCAAGGCCACGCAGACTACGCACATTTTGTGTCGGGATGCCGTCACCCCCCCCAGTTACACAATCTGAAGCTCAGAGTTGGTTAAAAGAAACCAAGGTTATCCAAAGTCTTATTTTAGAGTGCAGCATAAATCACAAGCAGGTTGCGTCAGCTTTTTTTTTTTTTTTCAGGGCAATTCACTTACTGCCAGGGGACTGAGCCAAGTGAACAAGCATTAGTTCATGAATGTATGCGAAGTGTCTCAGCCTTTGCCGTCCCCTTTAAAATCCCCCCCGTCCAACATGTGGTGAAAGAGTTAGTGGCTTGGGAACTTTAGAATCCATTGTTATAGTATGACATAATACAGAAATAACTTTATCATCCATATACATACGTCAGAAGGTGAAGACACGGAACATCGTCTCCACGGACACGTCTCGCTGGGACAGAGAAACATGGTGTTATCAGGGTCACGTTTGTGAATAGATTATAATATAGAAGTTGAAGATAATTGTTTGATTTTTTTTGCTCTGGTTTTGGTCTCCACCAACTCCTGGGAGGGAAATATTTGGCTCAGTAAAATAAATAAAATAAAATACAAAACCATTTTATTCCGTTCTCGTTACTCCGAGAGGCGGGTGAGGGTCCGATTCTCCAATCCTGGTTTATAAGTGAAGGATTTGTTGGTGGTTTGTTTATTCACTTCCTGTGTCCCCGTGTGTCTCCTCTCCGCTATCTGAGGAAACACACACACATTCCTGATGAAACATTTGGCCTTTGCACTGATTTTTTTTGGGCTCACCGTCTGTCCGTCTGTCATCTTTGAAACTTTGGTTTTGGTCGTCATGGTCCGTGGGAGCTCATCACACCTGGGGCTAAATTTTATCAGGACATTTTTTATTTTTATTTTTTTTACAACCTGAATGAGGCGACACAGTATGCGTGTGTGTTTAAATTGACATGTTTCACCAACATGATTAGTCAAAGTCACAGGTAAAAAAAAAAGAAAAACATGCTCCTGAGGTTTTGGGCGGGGGGGGGGGGGGTCTATTTGATGTTATTCCTACTTATTAGTATTCCAATGCTGCCTTGTAGAGACGTGAAGATATTCTAGAATTGAAAACCAGATTTACAGATCAGATTTACAATATGATATGAAATATGAACATTTTTTTACTTCATGATTTTTAAAAAAATGCATACGGGTGAGAATTCACAGCATAAATACCATAATACTGGTACTATAATAATAATAATAATAATAATAATAATAATAATAATAATAATTATTATTATTATTATTATTATTATTATTATTATTATTATTATTATTATTATTATTATTATTATTATTATTATTATNNNTATTATTATTATTATTATTATTATTATTATTATTATTATATTATAGTTATTAATGCTATAAATAATATATATGGGCACCACAATAGCAGTGCTAAGGTTTGCAAATTCAAAAGAAGAATCTGTGAAGTTCACCAGAGTTTATGTGAACAACTCCAGTCGATCGATATTCTTCAAACGCAAAATATAAAATACGACATAAATATAAAAATGTGTCTCCAGTTCTCGCTGAAAAAAATGTACAAACTACATTTCCCACGTCCTCCAACCTGCTGCGAGTTCATAACGTCCATAAAGTTTTGGCACATTTCTGTCTCATTAGCTACGTGAACTCTTCTTCGTTGGTCTTTTTTTTTTTTTTTTTAAACCTCAGAGGAGCTTTTTGGCTGACGGGACTTTCCTCGCTTCCTCGGGTGTGAACTCATAAATCGTGAGCTGTGAGAATGTACATTTAAAGAAAAAAAGTCATTCAGTAATTTAGCCAATTTGGGATATTTGGAGGATTTGTAGTTTGTATTATTATTTTATCTCATCAAATTTAGTTTAAATAGAGTTTATTCTGTCTTACTTCATCTCATCGCAGCTTAACTTCACGTTCCCAAGTTTATTTATTTTATTTGATCTTTTTCACACATAAACTCCTTCCATGCGCCTTTCTGATTCCCATAAACCACGGGGCTCTGTTTGTTTCTCAGCGGGCCGGTGTTGTTCAATGTGATTTAAATGCAGCATCATCCATCATGTTATTATAAATATTCGGTGTTGTCACGCAGTCAGAAAACGGCTTAATAAATGATGTCAGACATTCCTGGTGGGACGCCTCAAATAACACAGTGGGCCTGTGGTGGACAGAGGCTCAGCGTTTGGACTGGAAACTGGACTAAAATGAAAAAAAAAGGTTCTGATCCCAGCCTGGCTGTGAGGTGTTGGTTCTATTTTTTATTTTATTTTTGGCCGAGCCCATAAAAAAAACAACCCGAGCTTTTTCTACCCTCTAAATACGAGCTGAGATGTTTCTCCGAAATACCTGCAGCTTGTTTTTCGGAATCACGTGTTTGTCATTGAGTGGAATGCTGCGGAGGAACATAATGCGAACGATGTGGGATTTGTGGGATTCGAACCCAGGACCACCTGCAGAGTCGGCAGCTCATTTACCATCGCTGCACTTAAATGCGAAGGCCGCTTTCCTGGCTTCTCCTCTGGAAGCACTTTGTCAGAAACCTCCAGGAGGCCGAGGTAAAAAAAAAAGAAAGAGGGACAACATTTGTTGCTAATTTAGCCCGAGCTCTCAGATGAAAGCGGGCCGGTGGATTTATGGCCCCGTGAGGATGTGAGCGCTGAGTATTTTTTTTACTGCTTCCTGTTTCACAGAACGTGACTGTAGCTCTGATTTACCTGTCTCTCCCACACACACTGTCTCTCTGTGAATCCGCTTTTAAATGTGGCACCGCAGCTCAGGTTCCTGATTTAATGTGGAAAAAAAACAAAAAACGTGGAGACATTTGGCGCAGGGTTGAAAATGACAAGAGTTTCCCCTTTAAGACAAAGTTCTTTTTTTCCCCCAGATTCCAAAAATGCGTGGCCATGCATCAGCTGTAAAATAAAGCCGAGCTGCTTCAGATATGAAGTGATGACCTCTTTTTTTAGGGAACGAGCCCCTGAAGGTCACCGGTGATTGGAGATGAAGGTCAAAGCCTGCAGGAAAAAAGGAAAAAAGCGATATTCCCATTCATCTCTCGGCAGTTAGATCATTAATCCACTCCTCCGCCCAGAAAGAATCCGATTCCAAGTGGTGTGTGTGTGTGTGTGCCAAAGATCAGCCATATCTGTAGATAATCTCCCATGTGTAACGTGTCGGCAGCCCGCAGGATAACGACAGAAGTTTTTTTTGTGAATGTTTAAACCATTTAATCCATCACAAGCAGGAGGATATCATCCAGAAAAACACCCTGAATACTGAACTGTACCTCTGCAACACACCGCGTCCATAACCAAAATTCAACACGCGTGTGCGTGCACGTGTGGAGGATCATCATACATTGTGCCACATATGTTTGCACTTAAAGCTTTTTTCTTTTTTCTTTTTTTTTTGCTCCTGTGCCAAGTCGTGACCATTCGCCTGTACACGCACACTGTGCAGAGATTGTGTTTTCACTTTACTCGTCTTTGCGTGGTGAGTTTATATCAAGTGTAAAAATAATGTGCAGGCTATAAATCCTGCCATTATATTTTTTTTAATCCAAAAGCCCCACAGTGCCGTTTTTGAAAAAAAACCAAACTTGGATTAACATCTTTAAAATGATTTTTTTGATGGTATTTAAAGTCCTCGAGCGCTGAATGCCCGGAATTCCACTGAAGCTGTTTTCCGACATGAACTCTGGAAAATGTCTGGTCAATAGGATCCAGACGTTTCCCTGAGTTTATGGATCACGTCTGCAGAATGCAGCGTGATAGCGTCTGGATGAAGAGCAGGAAAAAAATCTAAAATAAACGGAACAGGAGAAGAATGAAACTTTTAGGAGGAAAACGTGATCCGTCTCTTCTAGATTACACATCTGGAAAAGTAAAGTGATAAATGAATGGATTCTATGTGGAGGTTTCATATTTTTATCTTTTTTAAAGATACAAAAAAACACACACATTTTCAAATGTCATTATGAAATCAAATCTATAATTATGCAGCTGCATATGCTGCATATTAACATCGTTATCTTAACGGCCCGTAAACAGGCACGTGCGTGTGTCAAAGTTCACCCACTGCCTCCTGTCACTCAAACTCACACAGGTCTGTTATTCATGTTTTCCACGGCCACACACACACACACGCTCTGTCCGTCAGGAAAAAACACAAGTCTGTTTGACAGCTCCCAGTCTCCTGTGCGACGTCACCACAGACCAACGCCGCGCCAGTTTGAGTCCCAGTTTAAAAGTTCCATTCACGACGGGTCGCACTGGGACAGAGAGTCCAGTCAAAAGACGGAGGACGAACCTCAGGGTTAGATATCGCGACACAAACATCTCAGAGACGCACAACAAACCTCCGTCTGTGTCCTGAAGAAGGCGTCTGTGCATTCGAAGCAAAAATAAATCAGCGCATAGTGAGCGCGGCTGGAAAAAGGCCACAGCTCGGTCTGGACGCAAACATTACGTACATTTATTATAGGGACCAGGGAGTATTATTTTTATCTTCACTCCTCCACTGATGATGATGATGATTATCGTTAGTGGGTGGAAAGTCACTTTAAGTGGATTCATTTATCTCAGATGTTCTACAGCCAAATGGTTCCAGCGCTGGAGGAACATCTCCGTCTCTGTAGGTACCACGTGCACTGATTTCTCTTGATTGGAAAATACACGTTTCAGTTCTTTCATTTTGCACATTTATCTGTGACAGAAAATACGGCAGGTTCCATAAAAATGCATTATGTGGACTAAGGATTTATGTTTTCCCACAATATGTCCAATAAATCTGGAGACGGTTCACTCTGGACCGAGGACGGGACAGTAAGCTCAGACACAGATGACTGAGAGGCGTACAGATGATTGATAGGTTGTGGGTCACATTCCAACAATGTGCTGAGGCCATTTAATGAGTGATGTTAAAAACCGAACTGATGTGCAGCTCAGGTCCTTAACGTCATGATTTAGCTTTTAATCGAGGGGAAACTTCAGCTTAAGTTGCTTCGTGGTATTAAATAAATTAAAATGTAATTTTTTTTTTCAAGCTTTGGAGAAATATGATTTTCTAACATTTCTGTGTGATTGGCAGCAGGTACAAGATTTACCAATAATAATAATAATAATAATAATAATAATAATAATAATAATAATAATAATAATAATAATAATAATAATAATAATAATAATAATAATAAATAAAACAACTAATTTATTTAATTTGACTTTTATTCAAACACAGGTGAATGTTACTGAATAAATACCACCAGATCCTGTGACTCCGTTTAATATATATTTTTTTATACTATATATATATATATATATTTGATTTAGCAAGTTTAATAAAGTGTTTAAGCAGAGCAGAATTCACGCTGCATTTTTCCATTTCTTCTTTTTACAGGAAGTTGAACTCTACTCACCAATGCTGTCCAAGTCCTGGAGTGAACCTGCGAAGAGAAACGGCTCCTTTCTTCCCAGTGACGGATGAATCTGCGGGGGACGTTTTAAGATGTGGCACCTTGTGGAAACCATGGAAACGAGGCCCCGGCACCGCAGATCATCCTGAGGGCCGAGAAAGAAGGAGCCACTGTAATGACCTGAGTGAACTGGGACGATTGTCTTCGCTTTTCACCCAGCAGCAATAAATACTACTGGGACTATGTTTAAATGGCTGTGGAAGATAAAAAAGAAAGAAAGAAAAAGAAAAACATCAAAAACAAAGAATTTCCAAGGTTGAAGTCAGACATTTAAGGGAAACATTTATTTTAATTTAATTAAGAACAAACACACAAAAAAAAGGTTTTCAGAGTGAAAAAGTCTATCCATAATCCATAATCTATCCATCTTTCTATCTATCCAAGCTTCTTTTAAAATCCCCATAATTCATCTCCGACACTCAGAGCAAAGACATGATGTGAGAAAAAGGAGATAAAGTCAATTTAAAGGAAGATGAAAATGAAATGAAAAGCCTGAGAAACATCCGTCACTGTTCACTGTGAAATATGGACATTCCTTCACGCACCGCGGAGGAGGAGAAGAAGAATAAGAAGGAGAAGACGAAGAAGAAGAAACCCCTGCTTGTTTGCCTGTGCAGTCCCAACCCCCACCACACACACACACACACACACACACACACACACACACACACACACACACACACACACACACACACACACACACACACACACACACACACTGTTACATAACCAGAGCCCCATTATCACACGCTTGGTTTTAAAGCCGGGGGTCCCCTCGCCCCACAGTAACTCAAATAACAACGCACACACATATACAATGAAGAAAGAGAGCGTGTGCGTGTATGTGCGCGTGTGCACGTGTGTGTGTGTGTCTGTGTGTGTGTATTCCTGGCACGAAGAGACAGTATAATGTGTTATCTTTATACTCATGAGGTCACACACACACACATGCATGTAAAGTGGTAAAAAGTAAATGTGCTGTGGGAGAACCCCCCTCTCTCTCTTTCTCTCGCCCCCCCCTCTCTCTCTCTCTCTCTCTCTCTCTCCCTCTGTTGTATTTCACTGACCTGAATTTCCTAATGTCACATGTCGAGGTTGTTTTGCTCTCCCAATGCCCTTGTGAGTGTGAGGTGTAGGGGGTGACAACAATGACAAAACACGTACACACACACACGCACACAAACACACACACGCACACAAACACACACACTCAGCGTGACAACCTCTATTTTGGTATTTTTTATATGAGCTGCAAACATACTTTGAAGCTCAGGACTGAAAGTCACAAGTGTGTGTGTGTGTGTGTGTGTGTGTGTGTGTGTGAGAGAGATGCAGACAATGACATTGTGATTCTTAAACCAGCAACAGCACATTTTGAAATCTATTGCAAAGGGACACTATTTCAAAGAAACCTATAGATTTGCGATCCTTAAAGATCCAGAACATTCCACAAACTGGTGGAAAAAGAAAAAACGCAAAGTGTGAAGCCGTGAGAAACTGTGCTTTCTACTAAACTTAAAAAAATAATAATAATTTACATGAATTAGCATAAAACACTGTTTGCGTTAACGTGACCACGACTGTGAAGCTGCTAAAAAAAAAATATTCCCTCGTTCACAGATCAACAACAGATTGTGCAAAGTGTGTGTCTTTCATCGCATACTCGCGGAGAGGAATCTCACCTTGGCCGCGTTCACACACACACGCACAAAAGCACACACACAGCTACATACGGTACAGGGCAGACACACAACATGACATTGGGAGGAATCTGGTGGCGGGGACATAAACAACTGTCCAGATATCAGACGTTGCCGGGGACAGAAAAAGACGGGACGCGTCCGTCCTTCACGTCTTCTATCTTTAACCTTTTATCGTGTTTTTGAATTATTCTTTTTTTCAGGTAAAGATGCTAAACTCACAAACATGCATGCGCCACAACAGCAACACAACATACAATCAGTGGATAGTGACTGCACACACACAGTTCTATATGATTTTATAAAAAATTACATAAAATCCGTATTTTAAGCCTTAAAAATATAGTTTTAACTCTCTTTTTAAGATTTTATAAAATGAAAGTTGACTTTTGATAACCTCACGATAAAAAAGGGTTAACGTCTCGTAGGATGATGTGTGTGTGTGTGTGTGTGTGTGTGTCAGGTCTAAATCTGAGCCTAATCTTCACTTCAACCAGGAAAGAGGTTTGAGAAAGGAGAAGGACAGCTAGGTGTTGTAATGGGAGTTTTTTTTTTTGTGCGTCCACCTGGTCGTGTATGTGACATGCCAGATTTCACAGGAACAAACGCACAACTGTCTCGATGACAGATTAACACCAAACCCACCAAAGACGTTTCATTCTTCTTCAACATTCATCCGGCATAATGCAAACATCCCTTTATATTCAGAGAAAACATTTTCCAGTCCAATTCCACGCATATTTCCTCCACTGAGCATTTCCATTCAGTTCCTAAAAAAAAAAAAATAAGCCCACATTGTGTTTTTTTTTTTTTCTCTGACTGTGAAACAGCGACCGGTGGAACCAAGGTCCAGATGTAGGACAGAAACATTTGTCCCAGGAGGTCTGAGAGACACAAGTGGAACGAGAGATGAAGGTGTCGGCACAATGTGAAAGTCTGGAATGTGGGGGGGGGAAAAAAAATAAAACGAGAAAATGGGGACAAACGGGATTATATACGTTTCCTTCCTCTGTTTTCACATTGTCGTGTGGGGAAAACACATTCAGACTCTGGTGGAGAATGGTCGTCATTTATAAAAGGACTTAAAAGAGTTTAAATTGATGAAAGAGGACAACGAGATCAATGAAAAAAGGATAAATGATTGCGCAAGACGCCATTTTATTTATTTATAAATATTTCTTATTTTTGGTGCCGAACCCTTTATTTGACGTGAGATATGCGCATCTGCAGAAGGGTCATACGTGACACGAATACACACGCCACGGTCCCCCTCACATTAATAAAAACATGACACCTCCTCCTGTGAGACCTCATTAAAGCCCCTCCGCTGCAACAGTAACGAGACACAACCGGGTTGTTTGGTCGAGGAAAAAAAAATAAAAAAAAATAAATAAATAAATAAATAAAAATAAAATAAATAAAAAATAATAAATAAATAAAAATATAAATAAATAAATAAATAAATAAATAAATAAATAAATAAATAAATAAATAAATAAATAAATAATAATAATAATAATGATAATGATAATGATAATGATAATGATAATGATAATAATAATAATAATAATAATAATAATAATAATAATAATGATAATGATAATGATAATGATAATAATAATAATAATAATAATAATGATAATAATAATGATAATAATAATAATCATCATCATCATCATCCAATATTTATTTAGTGCTTTTAAAGGTACTGAAAGGCACTCAGGGGAAATAAAACATTTTATTTATAAGTAAATGGTTTTATTTCAACCTTTTAAAAACCCTCAGTAAAGAACAGATCTCTGTTGAGCTACTTTTTCCTAAATGAGAAACGCGATTGTTCCCAAAGCAGCGGATGATTTTTCCATTTGTCTGCGTTTCCGCGTGTGGGCGCAGTGAACATGATATTCAGCGCGGCGTGTAATCGTAGAGCCCGTCCAACAACACCGGTCCACAGACACCGGACGAAATCAGACACAACCTTCAGCTTCCTCAGCTGTGTTCGGATCAAGTCACAGAGGTCACACACACGTTCACACTCACTACACAAAACTCACTATTCGTGTGATAAAGTTCATTATATCTTAATTATAATGTTGTTAACTTTAATCATTAGTGTTATCTTTAGTTTTTGCGCAGTATTGTAATATTACAAAATACACAACAAACCTAAAAAGTCCTCTGCAGCGCTTTCAAAATATTTCGGAACAATTTTCTGCTGTAACACACACCAGCAGTTACATAACCAAACGACGAGGGGGGGGGGTCATTTCCTGTCGCGGTGTATGCGTATATGTTTGTGTGTGTGTGCGCGTGTGTGTGTGTGTGTGTGTCAGACAGGCTGGTGACTTGGCTCTGAGCTGTGTGTGCTTTAAACAAACCAGGTTCTCGGAAAAGGCCTGAGGGAGCCGAGCTAAAAAGGAGGAAAATAATCCACATGTACACACAACGTACACAAACAGTCACACAAACTGTCCAGGCAGCGTGCGTCCTCCAAACTCCTGTTGTGTCTTTTTTTTTTTTACTTTGTGTCCATTAAAAGTTGCAGAAAAGTAGTTAAACCACTGAGGTTCACGGATGGTGAGTTTATCTTTACAAGTATCAAAATTGTACGAATCAATAACTACACAATGATACACAATCCATCTCCTTAAAGAACACACAACATGTCTCTAATTAAGATAGATGGGGCCTAACGAGCTCAGATTAATTAAGCGCCACCTCTTGGGTTGTTTGGAGACGAAGCAGACGGCCGGCTGTCAACACGAGGCGTGTGTGCACGGCAACACGCTGGAGGCGTGTTACGTAACATGCTAAGCAACTCACCGAAACGCAACATGCAACTTCAGCACACGTGCACAGGAACATACCGAGGAGGTGTCGAGTTTCCCATCCGGCTCCTGGAGAATGTGGGACTTCTGGTCCACGCCAGGAGGAACTTCTGCAGGAGGAAACCAGGCCAAACGAATTGAGTCATTAAAAAAAAAAAAAAGTTTTAGAAAGTTTTTCAAAATCATGGAAAAAAAAAAAATTATCCCAACACCATTTTAACTCTGAGAACACAAAACTGAAATATAAATAATAATATATTACAATGAAAATGCAGTGATTTGTTATGAGCAGGAAGGGGCGTGGCCAGACAGAGGAAGTAGAATATTTCGG
>JAFBJU010001656.1:43722-65138 GCA_016785305.1 Colistium nudipinnis
CATCCAGAGCTCAGACATATTTTTTATCAAAATTGTACGAATCAATAACTACACAATGATACACAATCCATCTCCTTAAAGAACACACAACATGTCTCTAATTAAGATAGATGGGGCCTAACGAGCTCAGATTAATTAAGCGCCACCTCTTGGGTTGTTTGGAGACGAAGCAGACGGCCGGCTGTCAACACGAGGCGTGTGTGCACGGCAACACGCTGGAGGCGTGTTACGTAACATGCTAAGCAACTCACCGAAACGCAACATGCAACTTCAGCACACGTGCACAGGAACATACCGAGGAGGTGTCGAGTTTCCCATCCGGCTCCTGGAGAATGTGGGACTTCTGGTCCACGCCAGGAGGAACTTCTGCAGGAGGAAACCAGGCCAAACGAATTGAGTCATAAAAAAAAAAAAAAAGTTTTAGAAAGTTTTTCAAAATCATGGAAAAAAAAAAAAAAAAACCCAACACCATTTTAACTCTGAGAACACAAAACTGAAATATAAATAACAATATATTACAATGAAAATGCAGTGATTTGTTATGAGCAGGAAGGGGCGTGGCCAGACAGAGGAAGTAGAATATTTCGGTGGGGGGGGGGGCATCCAGAGCTCAGACATATTTTTTCTTAGTTCACCGATCGATCGGCTCAATTGATCAGTGCTGTCGTCAGCAGCCGCTCACCTGTGTTTGTTTGGCCCGAGCTTATCGACGAGGGGGGGGTCCCAGGAAGTCCCTGTGGGACGCCTCCTGCCTGCTCAAATATTGACCCGGGGCCCGCGTGCCGTCACGGGCTGGGGTCAGTGTTGCAACGAGTCAATTTACACACTGATAACCTGCCACAAAGATAAAGCGACACTTTTACTTTTGCGGTTTTTAATTCGCTTTCAGCAATATTTTAAAAATTGATACAATGAAGCATTTAGCTTTAAAAACGCAACTATTTCTGCTCCAATGGCGCTCAGAATCAAACTTGTTTGATTTTGCACATGTGACCCGAAGCTCAATTCTAATATGAAACATAATTCAATCAGCATAACATGAAACATTTTTTTTTTTTAATAATAGTTCCCTTGTTCTTGCCTCTGTATCTGTGTTTGATGTCAATCTGGGAAACATCTGAGTCCAGGAGGAATCGGTACCAGATCAAACAGAACATTCTGGGCCTGAAAAAAAAAAAAAAATTCCCATCATGCTTTGTGAATGTGTTGTTGCATAAGTTGTGCTGCTTGGTTGGTGCAGAAAGCGAACGGCACCAGTAACGCACATTCCTCATATGGAAATCTTTATCGCCATTTCTTTAAAATGCGACCGGGGACATAAACTGTTCACTGTGTCTATTCAAAGTGCGATCAGAAACACATGCTGCTGCAACACGCACACGCACGCAAGCACCCGCCCACACACACACACACACACACCCACACAAACGTTGTGTGTTGGCAATTATATCTCAAGCTCACACAAGCAGGGGGAACATTATTCCTGTTTCCTTCTACTGACTGTGAACTTTGTTATAATATTTTTATTAGAAATGGCCGCTGGGAGGTCGTCCGCAAAAAAAAAAAAATGCACATGCAGAACCTTGCCTGACTTTATTTTCTACATTTGGGTAGTAATATGTAGAAAAATAAACTTGCCGAGAAGGTGGTTCATAATAATATAGCAAAGGATGAAAGGAATTAAAAAGGATATTTCCAGGTGTAGTGGGACCTATGCATTCTTTTTTTAGGAGTCTCATGCTTAGACGAATCACCTGCTATTTCTTTTTTCATTTTTCTATAAATGTTTTGGAGTTGCTGGAGGTCAGTGCAGTGAAAAAGCCTCAGACAAACACAAACCTTCACCCTTTTGAAATCCTGCAGACAGCTGTGCGCGTGTGTGTGTGTGTGTGTGTGTGTGTGTGTCTCATTGTGTAACTGTCGCACTGAGCTCCTGTTTGATGTTTCTTTACATAAGAGTCAGTGAGATTCCACGGTTACCGTGACCAGACACTTTATTTCACTCTGTCATCGTTTATTTTTTTGATTATTTTTTTTTGTATGGATGAACACATATTGAAATGGAGTTTTTTGATGGCATAAAGCCGAGGTAAATGTAACCCTCTTGGTATGGTTCCATTCATTATCAGAACCATTCATTTACACACATACATTCATGAACGGGTAAAAAAAAGAAATAGCATCATTTCAGTGGAAAAAGTAAAAAAAAATAAAAAAAAACTCCACGTCGCCATTATACTTACGTCTTTGCTCGTTGTCCAGCTCTGTGTCCCGTACGTCACGAACCTCCAGGTCTCTGTGTGGTTTTCTGCAGAAGTATAGATAGTCTGTAAAAAGAAAATAATAATTCAGAATTAAGATAAAGATCAATGTAAATATTCCTTATTTTCACGTATTTCCAGATGCTTGAAAAATGGGATTGTCCCCAAAATCCCCAAAGATTTTCATTTTTCCAGAATCAGTTTCCTTGCTCCTTTGTCTTCCATTTTTTTTTTTCTCTTCAAATGCAACTTTTTCCACGGCGAACGTAAAGACAGTAAATGCGAATCAATCAATCACTTGGATTGATTGATTGATCGTTCAGAACGAAAAACAGCTTCACCATCTTTCACCAGTAAAACGCTATGACTCATCGACGACAACAGGAACGAGGAACAACACAAACACAGAGACACGCACACCCACACACACACACACATGCATAATGGCCCCCAGATGCCTGCTCTGAATTGATCTTCACCGACACACAACAACAACAAAATAACACAGACACACAATAAAAGCTGGGAACAAAAGAAACATTTCAAGTGACACATTCACAACACATAGAAAAGGAAACTCGCGTCATGCGTCTGGACCTTCTTCTCCGTGGAGGAAAGCCGGAGAGTGGGAGGAGAGGACGGAACACATGGAGAATCTGGGAGAAAATAAAGAAATGTTTTTCATCTGCACATGTGTATTTAATAATCATCATTTGAACCGAAAAGCCAGATATCACCTGTTAGAACTAATAACAGTAAAAGTATGCCCATAAGAAGAAAACTCTGGTTTCCACACAATTTCACACACACACACACACACACACGTTTGATTCTTCCATTTCGCTGATCAGAGGCACATATTGATTATCAGCAGAGATATAGACAAAAGTGGGAATTGCAATATGATGAAAAACGTATTCAGTTTGCTCATTGGGTCTGAAATACGATACACAACGCTTTGTTTTGCTTCTTTTCACGTTTATTTGTAAATGCATCTTGGAACAAAGAAAAAAAATATATATCATATTTCATATGTACTGAAATGTTAAGTTATGTACACATGTGTGTTTACACTACAAATCTTCACAGCCACTCGTTTTTTTTTTGTTTTTTTTTTTAGCTTAATTTTTTTTTTTTTTTTTCCCAGAATAGTCTGTTTATTCCTCCCACGGATGCTCCTCTCCTGTATATTTACATTTACATTCATAGGATGTGATAAAAAAAAAATACTTGTGTGTTCACAAAAAAAATTGAAGGAGAGGAATGATGAAACAATGCGGCGTCGCCTTCGCTTCACACGCGAGGATGACGCATGGACGGCGGCCTCACTTCCTCCGACATACGGCCCCCCCCAAAAAAAGGTCATTGTGACTACATTTCCCAGAAGCCCTTGCTCCATTGTTTTGTTCTCCCCCGCTCAGCACCAAGTTGTGCGTCTCCAGTAACAGGTAAAGCAGATTTGAGGCAGCTTGTGTCAGGTGTCACCCGGATTCCTTCATGAGTGGATTTCCATAAAAAAAACAAAAAAACATTTGGCTACGTGGTTTCGTCCGGCCAGAAAAGAGATAAAAAAATAAAAATTTAAAAAACGGCATGTGGTGAAAGATGATGACGAAGGCTGATTGAAACAATCACAGCTGCACCTCTCGAGTCTCGAGGTTTTTAAAAAACGCGAGTAAAGTCTACGGGCCTGAAATTATTTCCTTTCCTTTTCCCAGCTGGTCGTCAGTTCGTCAGGTGATCCAGCGTTGCCGTGGAGACGGAGAGAAAAATCCAAGTGAACTTCCTGAAAAAGTTGCATAAGACGAGGAATGTGCAGCTTTCGAGGGGGAAAAGGCAGTTGTGTCGTTGCTGTTTTTAATCCAGGTAGAATGTGCAGACGAGGCTCGAGGATGGAAATCTGCAGCATAATCCAGATTGGATGAAAAAAAAAAAAAAACAAAAAAAAAAAATCTGTGTAGTCTGATCTTCTGATTCCAGAGAATAGAACAAAACCAACCACCTCCGTCAGCTGTTCTCTGCCGTTGAAATAAGTTAAAACAAACACAGAGGCTGAAATATTTTTGAAAAAAATAAAAGCCGCCGAGATCCATTTTTTTTCCCAGCATGCATCAGTTTGCGGCTCGCACCGTCCGGCTGCTCCGGGGGAAGCGATGCACCTTGATGTGTTTGGAGAGGTGGTCGCTGCGCGCAAACTTCTTCTCACACACGGGACACTGGTACGGTTTCACCCCCGAGTGGGAACGCCGGTGTCGGGACAACTCGTCTGAGCGGGAAAACCTGAAAGAGGCGGGAAAAAAAAACAGAAGAGAGGTTTAATGCAACACCAAGTTACACATTCAGAGATGCAACTCCACAAAAACTGGACTTTTTTGGTCAAAATGTATTTTATTAGTAAAGTACGATTCAAATGAATATTTTTTATTTTTTTATGCCAATGGAATTGATTTATTCCAACAGCAGATAAAAGAGGAAGTTGTGTTTAGCAGAAATTAATCAAACCCATAAATTAAATCTTGAAACTTGAATCATATATATATATTTTTTTGGAGGAAACAAAATCCATTGTAAACAAATGCACGTTTTCCCACTTTGGGAGGCGGCCGGAGAACACGGAAAAAACACGGAGAGTGTGACGAAGACATTTTGGAGCGTGTGTTGCACCAAAGATGTAAAGTTTCAACAGTAGCCAACTTTCCTGTCCGTGACGCAAAAAAGAAAGCATCTTTCCATCTCGCATTTCACAGATTTTATTTCCAGCTGTGGAAGCGTCCATCTTTTTTTTTGGACCCATCAGCTTTAACGGCATCATTTTCTGTTCTGATGCAACACATGGTGAGAATCTGATTTTAACACGGCAGCATGTGGCGCAAATGCAACTTGGCCGGAGCCACGGGGGATGACAGATTTTATTTTTTATTTTTTTCCCAGCATTCCCTGGTTCCGAGAAAGCGCGCGCGCCCTGCGTCCCAGATGTTGCTCGGCTCCGGCCTGACAGGATGATGAAGTGATTCAACAGCGCACTGTAATTAGGCAGCAACACTCGGAGAGAGAGAGAAGCAAAAAAAAAAAAAAGGCGCGGCAGATAAGATCACCGCTGAAGGCCGCGGACATCAAACCACGAAGGTACGACGCAAAAAGGCCCAAAAAATGCCATCGGGTAACCCACGGCAACCAGGGGGAAAAAACGCAGGGGGAGCACGTCCACATCGTCACCCAGAGCGTTCTAATCCAATCGGATCTAATCTGATCTAATTGAATCTAATGTGATCCGCCCACAGTTTTTCCCGTGCTGTGACACACAGTGAGATTATGGCAGCCTGACGTTCCCACATCTGGAGGAAATCTGTTGCTATGTGAGAGAAACCAAAGGATGGGAGGAAAAACAGTGACAGGATTTACGAGGCTTCTTCAAAACCTCCGAGTCCCAGCGGCTTTCGATCTGAAGACGGAGATTTTTATTTTGATTTTTTTTCCTTTTACAATACGAAGCTGCAGTTCTGGAGACGAGTGCAAGTGGATTTTGGATTTTATCAGATTAAATATAATCTATAAATTCAGCCCTCTGAGTCACCCCATGTGCGTGTGATGATGTCACGGTCATGATTAGAATTGCTTTTTGTTTTTTTTTGATGATGAAACATCCCTCTTTTCTAATGTACATGTAGGCAATTCTTAAAATTTGAATATATATATATTTTTTTACTTTCCTATTTATATTTAAAATTTTAATTTTAAGTTGTCACACTTGTGAACAAAGTATATTATTATCATCGAGAGGGCATGAGCACAATCATTATTTTTTCCCCAATTCCATTAAAAAACACATGCTCAAAAGGTCGAAGGTCACCGTGACGCCATCACACATGATTTTTTTTTTTTTTCAACGCCACACTTTGCTACGACAAAATATCGTTTTTTGACGATATATGTGGGGGGAAAAAAAAAAAAAAGGCAGCAGGGGGGGGGGGGGACGTCCTGAATGAGACATTTTAAAAATAAATAACCAGTTCATCGTTCCTCTTCCTGCAGCCTGGACGTCCAGAGCCCAGCGTCATGGTTACCATTCAGCTCGCTCCACTTCCTCACTCATTGTGTGCAAAACCCAAAAATCTCAGCGACTCACTCCATTCGCTCCCATCTCACACATCTTTCCCCCCCCCCAACTTTTTTATTTTTTTTTTCCCCCCCCCCACCCCCCTTCCCCCTTCATTTAGCCCATCACATACAGTGGGTTACAAACACACACACACAAACACGCACACTTTCAAACTAGATCCTGCCTTTTGTGTACACACAAGAGTTCTTTGTTAGTGGGAGCACACAGCCTGGATTACTACCACGCACACACGCACACGCACACACACGCATGCACACACACGCACGCACACACACGCACGCACACACCTCCCCCTCATGTCCTGGGACACACACTGGTGCAGCATGACAACAACAGGTGGCGGGTTGCCAGTTTGGTCGTACGGTCAAACGGACCCACACAAAGCTGCTATGGGATATTAATGATCATTCCGTCCCAGCATGCACTGCACACGGTTTATAAATAGCTACATGCGTGTTTGTTTCTTTTTGATTATTCTGACTATTATTTATTACTTTATTTTATGAGAACAGCTGGGTGGCACATTGTTCCAGCTGAGCTGCAAACTTTCTCTCCTTCGCACGAGACGGATCAACTCCGTGGAAAAAAAAACGTGTTGCAATAACTTGAAAATCTCTGAATCGATAGAATGTATGAAGAGGGGGTCCATTTTGAATTAGTAGAAGTAGAAATGGGATTCTGTCGCGGTGAATGGGTGGGCACACGCACGCGCACGCGCACGCACGCACGCACGCACGCACGCACGCACGCACGCACGCACGCACGCACGCACACAGCTGTGCCCGTGCTGAGCTCAGGTGACTCCAGGCCAGATTTAGTTTACGTGGCAAAAAAAAAAAAACGGCTTTTCTTGCACATCCCCACAAATCTCGTGGCGTGACTCCGCCCCAAATTCACTCTCGGCAGATAATTGGTTGGTACCACAGATCCTTGAATAAATTTGCTTCCTTTTTCCTTCCAGAAACACAACAAGTCTCACTTTTCTATCAAGCAGCGCCAGCACGCGCACCGCCGTCCACTTGCCATGGCGTCTCCGAGGACGCCTGTTCAAACCGAGCGGAATTTCATTGGCTCCACCCACCTCCATCCGCAGCCCTGCCAGTTGCAGGCGAAGGGTTTCTCCCCCGTGTGCCTCCTCAGGTGCGCCTTCAGGTGGCTGCTCTTGGTGTACATCTTGGTGCAGCCGGGGAAAGAGCATTTGTGCATTTTGATGAGATCGGCCACGGGGTTCTTCTGGAACTTGGCACCTGCGGCCAGCGAGCCCGACCCCGGGCGGGCCGCGCCCCCCGGCCCCTCCAGGCCCAGGGGCTTGGCGGCGATGGGCACGGGGGCGATGCGCACAAACTTGTTGGAGAGGTGGAGGTTAGGCGAGGGCACGATGTGCGGCACCAGGGCGAAGGTCTGACCCTGGATGTTGACCAGCAGCTGAGCGATTTTGATGTCGGTCGCCGGAGCCGAGGGGGCCAGGGGCGGAGCTCCGGGCACCAGGGGCGTGGCCGTGGGCTCCCGTTTGATGCGAGGAGGCAGAATCGGCGGGACGACGGGCGCTTCGTCACCGGCGTCGTCAGAAGGTGACGGAGCTTTGCCGACGGGTGACTTCGTGACCCCGGCTCTGGACTCCTGCGTGGGCGGAGCCACCGTGCCTTTGCTTGGGACGCCGGTTGCCACGGTGACGGTTTGGTCCGAGTAGTCGGGCGCCGCCTCCCTGCACCACTCCGGGTCCACCTCCAGATGCCCCGCCCCCTCTCGGGCCTCCTGCTTCGTGGTCAGCACCTCCATGTTCTCCTCCAGGAACTCCTCGATCTCCTCCAGCGTGGGCCGGAAGGAGGCGGCCAGCTGCTCCTCCGCCTCCCCGCCGGACCAGCTGAGGAAATCAAATTTCTCCTCCTCCTCCTCCTCTTCCTTCACGGCCTCTCTCCGAGAGTCCCACAGGAAGGCGGCGGAGCCGGCCGGGACCCCGCCTCCTTCTCCTCCCAGAGAGGCCTGGGACAGCAGGTGGTCCAGGATGCTGTCCTGGCTCTCGGCGCTGGTGTTGCTTCCATAGCTGGAGCTGAGGAGCTGGGAGTCCGGGCTGGAGCAGGAGCGCGGGCTGGAGGAGTCGCAGGAGTCGTCCTCGGAGAGCGGAGACAGCATCAGCTGGTAGGAGCCCGGCTCCGTCACCATGGAAACCGGCGGAGGAGGAGAGCCACCGCGAGGGAGAAAAAAGATCTCCACGCCGGCCGGGAGGTGATCCACCATCCCTGGCCCGAGCCAAACCTCCGTCTCTGGATGGACTCTGTGATTAGAATGATTTATTTCCTTCTGTGGGTCGCCGAGGCCACGGGTTTCCCACAATGCAACACCTGGTGTGGAAAAAAAATTGACAGCGACTGGGGGGGAAACCATCCAAGGTCCCGAGCCAGGAGAGAGTATATCTGAGAAGCAAAAAAAAAAAAACACAGACAGAGACACGTCAGTTAATCTTTATGCCGCATGTGTCCTCAAAATCAAAAAAAAAAAAAAAGCGGCCTGATGGAAAAAGAGATTCACACGGATCAATATCTTAAATATTCAACTCAGAGCACGAGAAGGAGCTTGTATGTGATAAAGACGCGTCACAAAACCAGCAAAAAATAAAACTTTATTACATAACACACACGACCTGCTGCGCCTGTATGTTTATTTCAACATGTCACACAGGACACGTGTGTGCGCACCCCTGGACACGCTCCACCTCGGTGATGACAACAAAAAACCATCACGCGGTGAACGTGGCAGACAGGAAGTGACCTCGTGAGAAAAAGTCTTTTGTTATGGCGACACAGCTTCCTCCTATCTCTCTCTTGCACGCCATAATTACTACGCTTGCTGGAGTTTGCACAACAATCCAAGATGACTTTTTTTTTTTTTTTTTTTTTGCAGGAAAAACGTCTTCTTTCGTTTCCAACTCTGACCCAGCAAACATCCAGTGGAATTTAAGCTCCACAGGAACTTCAGTCATCACTGGACCCGTTGACTTTTCAAATATCCTGTGGTATCACTAGATCTTTACGAGAAGCATATTATGCCTGTGGGAGCTTTCTGCGAAACTAAAAATACAAATAAAAATTGGGAAAAAGCGATAAATTCTTTCATCACAGGGTTTTTTTTTGTCAACACCATGCAGCGGCGCCTTCGGTTTAATGTTTTTTAATTACTGTCCTAAATTCCATTCTGGAGTCTTATTATTGAGCTCAGGCTTGGTTATGTCATATTTGGTCGTAAATGCAGCAATTTTATTTTTATGGATATTTCCCTCCTTCCTTCTTCTTCTTCTTGTATCACTGTTGTGTCTCTTATCTTGTTTTTTTATGGTGGTGGCCAGCATAAGAATGAGGTTGGGAGTTTAGGACTTGAAGTTCAGTAGGCCACCGTTTTTTAGTCTATAAATATATATATATATAAAATGGAATGCGTTTGAGCTTTGTCATATATCTGTATTTTTTTTTCCTGGAGCAGGGAGCCTCCTCCCACCTCCTTCCTCCCTTTCCTGGGGCCCCAGCATGGTCCGAGTGACCGAGAGTAAACTCAGGCAGGAGGGGAGAGGAGGAGGAGGAGGTGGTGTGGTGGTGGTGGTGGTGCTGCATGTGTGTGTGTGTGTGTGGGGGGGGGGGGGGGTGTGGGGGGGGGGGGTTGTCAACATTATTAGCAGGAAACAGGCATGGCACATTGTCCCGCATCATTCACCTGACCAGGATATGAGACAATTAAAGATCAATAAAGCAAAGAAGAGGAAAAGCTTTACATTTCGCCCATTCAATCTCATATTTATGTTTTTAATGTTTTGCAATAACTTGCAAATAAGTGCATTTGAATTGAATTCGAACTCAATCGGATTAGAAATAACAATTCCCCTCAACCAAGGTTTGTAACCCGTTGAAATGATACGTCCAATAATGATTAAGAATTGACTCCTAATCCTTATTATAATAACCACAACAATAGTTACGTAACAGCGGCTCATTCACTTAACACGCCGCGTGCAGATAATCTGCCGCAGGGCTGCGGATTACCGTAGTCCCGGTTGTAATCCGACGCGCGTGTCCGCTCCTGGACGTAAACATGTTTTGGTCCAGGAGCTGCGGCGGAGACACGCGGGGATCCAAAAAAAAAAAAAAAAAGAAGCTCCACACTGACTCACCTACTTCTTTCTCTCAGCAGTTGAAATAATCCCGGGCGTAATCCCGGATGAATCCCCGGTGTGCTCCCGGTGCAGACGGTGTCCGCGGGGTTAGGGTTCGTCCTTGAGCCGCGGTGCGCGCAGCTCCGTGTCGGTTGTAGACTCCGAGCGTCACATGACGGAGCCCGGAGCCCGTGGAAGGGATAAGAGGCCCGGGCTGAAGGCTCGTCCCCGCTCCCACTCCTCATTGGTCGGCCGCGGGGGGAAGGAGGCGGGACCTACGCTCCACCGTCGCCGCGTGGGACAACATGTGGTCCGCGGAGGGGTGCTCCCACCCGCGGGTCTTCCACAGCCCGATTCCAAATCTATGTGCGGTTATAATATAAAGTGAATTAAATGATGCAAAGACACAAATATTAAACAACACAAACCTCACTGTTGATAGTTTTTTTCAGCCAATATTAAATAATAATAATAATGATTATAATAATAACAATTTCAAAACTAACATAGAAAATTCAACAAGTATTAACTTTAAATCATAAAAATGTGTATAATTGTAATTTTGTTAAGAAATAAGTCTTTCGGGAATTTCATCCACCTCACTCTATCTAATATTACACCCTGAAAACCTGTTATTACCACATTAAAGTTTCCAAACGAACACACAACAAATGTAACAAGTATTTAAAAAAATAAAAACAACTAAATACAAATATACACATTCTCTGTTTCTTAAAAGCTGAGTTGGATTTTTATGTTTACACTTGCAAAAGCAAGAAGTGAAAACTCTGGCTGCACAAAATGGAAAATGGAAAATAAATAGATAAGGCGTGTCCCTCCTTAATAATGAAATAAAGTCAACTATAAGAGAGTTTAAAGTCGGTTTACTCAAAACAAATCACTGCAGACCACCGGCATGTCTCCCTTTAAAATGTAGTTATACATTATTTTAAAGACAGTAACATATTCTCCACAGTGGCCATGTTGGATTTTAACCTCAGCAGGGGAATTATTATTTACCAAATTAAACCGGTTTCCTTCAGAAAGAACTAGAGACAGCGACGATGATGATCATGTGACAGGGTCGAAAGCTCCAGAAGAGCCACTAAATGGATTTTTTTTTTCTAGGGTCAGATGCTTCATCGCAGGTGTCCGATTTTTTCACCTGGAGGAAGAAGCTGAAACTAGACTCTTTAGGTCTTTCTTTTTTTTTCCCCTAACCCAGGACACGATATTTATCACCGATAGACACAATTCAAATAGTTATAGCATTGATTACTTTCCTGCATAGAACATGTTCGGGTAACTGGATTTTTCATTTTTCTTTTCCAGACCTACCAGGTTGCGCAACAGATGGAGCGGCCCGTCTGGCTGATCCCACTTGACCTCTTAATCCAGCCATCAAACCACTGGAAAGGGGCGGGGCCTGCGCCCGGCTCAAGGATGACACACCAGAGGGCCGTAGATTGGTCTCATTTCACACGGCCGGTATTAAAACTCCAGAGATGGTTGGACGCCTGAGGAGGAGGAGACGGCTGCACCCAGACATCCATGTTAAATTGGCAGGAGGGTTATTTTTCAATCTCACGCAGCGAGATTAGACATTGAATTAGTCAGTAATAACAAATAAATAAGCAGATTGTTACAAGGAAGTGAATAAAAGAGGAATACTGGAATTCAGCCACACACACACACACACACTGACGTCTGTGTGGAGGAACACAGTCTCCTCATCCAAGGTTTCCAGCCCAGAACCAGCTGCGTAATGACAGACATGTGTCCCAGAGACTCAGCCGGACCAGAACCAGAACCCTGCCACTGACAAACCTGAATGGAATGCAGCCATTAGCAGTATTAATTAAACCATGTCTGCGGTAAAAGATTTAACGAGCTTCACCTGCTTCTCCTACAGAAGTCTACTTGAGCTAAATTACCCGTTAGAAGTAATTAGTTCCTCTTTACAGGGCCATGCAGTACATGGGGCAGTATGCAGGTCAACCGGTTTATTCTCACACCTTCATAAAAAACAAGAAAAAAAAAGAAAAGAAACATAAAATGCAGCAAAGGCTGGCTGCAGTCCAACCAGCTGGTTTAGTTCCAGGCTCCTAGATTGGAACGTGCCGCCTGTCCTGGGACGCATGAAGAGAAGGAAGCCATTGTTAATGTTATTACTGACACCTGCGCCTTTTCTGCTAGGATGAGTCGACACATCAGCTGTCAGACAGACAGAGAGAGAGAGAGAGAGACACAGGCAGAGAGAGAGAGAGAGAGAGAGAGAGAGAGAGAGAGAGAGAGAGAGAGAGAGAGAGAGAGAGACAGAGAGGCAGAGAGGCAGAGAGAGGCAGAGAGAGGCAGAGAGAGGGAGAGAGAGGCAGAGAGAGAGAGAGAGAGAGAGACACAGGCAGAGAGAGGCAGAGAGAGAGAGAGAGAGAGAGAGACAGATAGAGACAGAGAGAGAGAGAGAGAGAGAGACACAGGCAGAGAGAGAGAGAGACACACACACACACACACACACACACACACACTGCATGAGACCTTACACCTGCATTATTACGTTGTCTTGTTGAGTAAAAGCTGTAATTCCAAAAAAAAACACACACACACACACGGGAAAGAGTGAGGTGTTGACAGACAGATCTGGGACGCGTAGAAAATGATAAATCTTCAGTCCTGGAGTTTCACCTTTGGGTCCGCTCTGCAATCAGATTTAAGCATCATGTAGGTCAGAGAACAAATTCTAATCCAGCAACAGTTAATGATAAACCTCGTTCACCTCTGTGTGTGTGTGTGTGTGTGTGTGTGTGTGTGTGTGTGTGTGTGACCAAGGTCTTCCAACCTAAGTGCACATCCTGGGGTCAAAAGGTCGGGGAGTAGGAAAACAAGTGATTAAAACATACGTTATTGTTCATAAAACTGTCCCTATAATAATCCCAATATCTTTTTTTATGAGGATTAATATGACATAAAGTGTAAGTACACGTTAAACATGCATGAGCTCAGTGGTGCCCTCTGTATGTGTAAACAAAAAAAAAAAAAAACTCGACAGGACGTGGACGCCATCTTTTGGTTCAGATACAGAACTGTGCAAAGTCTTCAATAACATTATACAAAAAAAAAAAAAAAAAAAAACTCAACAGGACGTGGACGCCATCTTTTGGTTCAGATACAGAACTGTGCAAAGTCTTCAATAACATTATACTATACAATACTTCAGTAAATTGTATTTTTTTTTTAACTGAACATTTAACAAATATTGCAAATGTTAGCAGTTAAGAAAAAATACTTCTCTGCAAAATGGGAAATTAAACCACAACACCAAGTGTGAAAAGTAAAATGGGGTCCGACTATTTCCTGGCGCGGCATCACATTTAAGGTGAAAGGAGGTCCGGCCCACAGACTGTGGTGATTGTGCTTGAATTCTTTAATTCATCCGTGTTTGGCTCAGCCACTCTGTAAACCCACAGCTAAATAATAAATAACAAAAAAAAACAGATGAGATCATTATTACAATACGGTAGGGACGCGAATAGACAGGTGAATGCTTCCGACATAGAAAAATAAATCTCGCGAGGACTGAAGGAATCATGATAGCCGAGAACCTGCGGGTGGAGGCGTCTGTAAGGCAACTGGAGCGCGCGCACACACGCACGCACACACACACACACATACACACACACGCACGCCCGCACGCACGCACACACACGCGCACACATACATACACACAGAGAGAGTGGCACCGTGGAAAAGACAATACTGTTGACACCCACAGGACGCGGAGCAGAAACCAGGTTCAGGTACAAAACTGGACTGAAAGAAAACATGACAATCTTCTGAAAAAAATCCTCACATCTTCTTCTCGAGGCGCATTACCTGTAAATGAATGTCCACCTTCTCTCCTTTAAAAAAAAAAGAAAAAAAAAAGGCTTTCATAGTCCCGGTAAAATTCGGGGGCCAACTGTTTTTTTGTTGTTTTTTTTTTGTATGTAAACCGTGGACAGTGAAGAGGCCAGTCGTCAGCCGACCTCTGACCTCTGAGCCCGTCACTCCAGGTCCTGCAGGTTGATTGTGCTTCCCGTGAACTGGGAGTTGTCGGAGCCGTTGTCGTCCTCGGCCATGGCCGACGGTTCCTGTGAAAATAGAGTTCAGTTGTTTGAACGTGTACGTCAGAAAAGAAACAAATCGTTTTTCCCACAATGCATCTCACTGCTTGGAAATATTTACCTGTGCTTCCATGAAATTTAAAAAACGACTTTTTTTATTATTATGCAGTAAAATGTGTTTGTTTTTACCTCCATTTGGAAGAGCAATAACATAAAAACAATATAAAAAGTACCATGCGATGAGTATTATATGCGTTTGTGTTTGAACTTGTTTTTAAATCTTCTAAAAGGGCAAAAGATTCACACTTTGTACATCTTATAAAGCACTATGAGGCAAATTGGTGAATATGGGTTGTATAAATAATGGCGGATTTCATTTTGATTTGAAGGCTCTAACATCATCAACTCTGGTCGCTAAGCAACAGTCTCACCTGCAGTATGTTGACGGGCAGGTCGACGGTGAGCTGAGAGTGGGAGCTGGAGGGCTGGGAGCTCAGCTGGAAGGCCAGGTCGCCATCGCCTGCTGGGTCGTCCTGCGTGTGCGCAGACACACACACACATATGAATGAATGTCAGACCTACACACCGACCAGTCTGAGGAACTCAGATTTATGCAAATGTTGTGGGTCTGACCTGCAGCAACTGGATCTGGACGTACTGGGCCCCGGTGACGGGGTCCCGCAGAGTGAGGCCCCCCAGAGGAACACCAGAGGAAACCAGCGGAGCCTTCGCTCCTTTAGTTTTCCTCTGGGTCGACCCCGAACTTCCTGGATGTGACAAAAAAAAAACAAAAAAAAACACAATCACTCACTGTTGGCCATTTTACATAAGGCGATTAGTCGAATAAAAAAAGAAATGAGTCAATGTGTGTGTGTGTGTGTGTTACCAGATGAAGCTGCCGGGCCCCTCTGCTGTTTCTTCTTCTTCTTGGCCAGCTGGATTGCTCTGTAGTCCGTCCTGGCCGAGCCTCCACTCTCCTGACGGCACAAAGTGGAACTGAAACCATTTATCTACACAATTTACTTCACATCATTTTTTTTTCCAAATTCCAGATTTTGATTTTCAAAAGATCAAAAAAAAAAAAAAAAGGCTGGTCTATTTATCATAATTATGTAGCGAGGAAGCTATGTCTTCTTCTCATAGCGTAATGGAAATTATTTATAATTTTTTTTTCATTATCATTTATGAATCCTTCACTTGCCACTTTTATAATGCAGTTATTTCTAATTCTATTCGAAATATTATGGATTTTCACTCAGAGACCATCATGTGGTATCTGTGGGGACTCACCAGGAAGCTGCTGGGTGACACGGCGGTGAGTTCCGAGTCTTTCTGTGGGCTGAAGCTGCTGCTGTGTGTGGGGAAAACAAACTGAGTGAGCACTTTTCCTCCCTCCGGGGGTCCCAGGACCTCCACACAGCCCAGCAGGGGCCCCGATCCCCCCCGACTCCCGACCTCCACCACCTCAGAGGGCGGAGCCAGCAGCTCGGCGACGGGCGCCACCGCCAGGGCGGCCGTGGCCTCGGCGCTGAGGGCGCAGGAGGAGCTGAGCGGGTGCTGCAGGGAGGAGGGGTCCACCGCGGGACCCCCGACCTGCATGGTGAGAGCCGCGAGAGTCCCCAGGGCCTCCGGAGTGACCGTCTGCACATCGTCCAGGTTTAAAGTGCCCTGCGGGGGCAGGACGTCCCCCACCGTCCCCTCCAGGACGTGGTGGGGACCCATATCGGCGCTGCCTGATAAAATAAGAGGGTCCGCGGTTTTGGTTAAAGTGGCGCCGGTGCAGAGCGCGGAGGCGCCCGAGGCGGGGTCAATGGTGAGGATGCCCGAGCTGACCAGGGATAGGTCCATGGTGAAGGTGCTGGCGCCCGGGACGGTGCCTCCCACGGGAATCCCCCCCACGCCGATACCAGGCGGGGCCGCGGCGCCTCCGGGCACGGCGGAGAAAAGCGAGCTGAGGTCCAAGTTGGTCAGCTGGTCGCCCCCGGCGATACCGGGCCCGGCAACCGTCGTCGGGTGGGAGCTGATGAGCTCGCTGCTGGGCGTCAGGGTGGGCGTGGTCTCCATTTGGTTCAAAACATCTGACGGAGAGGCGGAGAGCTATAGTTAGATATCTCTATATTTTAAGACTGTGATGCTCCATGTTTATTTATTTTTGGCCGTTTCATAAATTTTTTATATTAAAAATGTGATTTGTGACTATGGGATGGGAACATTTTATATATATATATATATATTTTTAATTTTATTTTATAGGTCATTGACTCATTTCACAACAAACATGGTCACAAGTACATGTTGGATTTTTAACGTGCATAATATAGTCAGAATCCTTTCTAAAGTTGTTGCCACGGTTGTGTGCGTGCGTGCGTGCGTGCGTGCGCATTCCGTGTTTTGTCATTTCGTTTCGCGCGCTCTGTTACCAGACCATCACAGCGGGATCTATACGCACCGGGGCTGAGGTGGTGGTGTTTGAGCACGTGGCTCTTCAGGCTGCTGCGGGACGAGAAGTGTTTGGAGCAGTCGGCCACGGGACAGCGAGTCCTCAGGCTGCCGGAGTCCTGCTTGTGTTTCTTGGAGTGGATGTAGAGGCTGCTGCGGGCCGAGAACTTGGCGTTGCACCCTGAGGAATAAAAGCACACGTTTAAAAAAAAAAAAAGGGGAAATTGGAAACATTTGGGCCTTTAAGTCCATAAGAAGAGAAAATGAAATAAAATGGTCCCATTTGGATTCACGCCACGGATTTTCTTCAAAATAAAGACGCAGCTCATGGACTCTGGGGTTTTCTGCCCCCCCCCCCCCCACCCCACCTTCTGCGTGGCACTGGAAGGGCTTGGTGCCCAGGTGGGTGATGCTGTGGCCCTTCAGGTGTTCCGCCCGGGTGAAGGACTTCCCGCAGCCCTCCTCGCTACAGACGAACCGACGGTCATCGTCGTGTTTCCTGTCCGACGTGGAGAAAAGGGGGGATGGCGGTGGGTGAGATATTCTCTCCTTTTAAATAATAAAAGTCAACAACAACAACAACACATGGCATAGCAGTGGCAAGTCTTCACGGTGAGGGATTTACATTTTTTTTTATTAATATTGGAGGAGGATAAGTGAAGCTTATCTGAGCCCTGGATTCATGTTGAGTTAGTTTTAAATTTGAGTTGGACTTTATATGAACAGGCCATAGGAACACAAAAAAAACGCACAAAAATATCCATTCAACAGAAAAGGTCCATTCACAAATGTACACATTTTTGAAGCAAGCGCCTCATTATTAAATATGAAATTACCGTTTATGTCGGAGTAACTTGGACATGCTGGTGAAGGACCAGGCGCAACCCTCAGAGTCGCACACAAACGGCCTCTCGCCTGCAAACACAACATTTACTAGTTAACATCGTGACAGAGTGGATTGGTTTGCCAAAATCGGATTTAGGGATGGAGACACAAATTGCGATTTCGCTGCCATTGTAACGCCAAGATGTCTTTCTCGTTCTTGAGAAAATGATAAACCTAACAAATGTCTTTTTCGATAGTAGTAGATTGTGTGCTCATAAAGGCACACGCATGGATAACCTATAATTATAGGAAATAGGAAAACGCCTACAATCAAGGATGACTTTGGGCCTGTTTTTAAGCAAAACCTTTGAGCAGCATAAACAAGTCAGAGAACAACACATTCAGTGTGATCATGTGACTGGGAGGATTACTTGCTCTTCCTACAAATAAAAGAGAGCCTGAAACGCTTCCAGTGTTCACGCTTCTCTGACCCAGAAAAACAACGTCAACACGGGTCCAGGACTTTACCAGTGTGACTCCTCATGTGGATCTTGAGGCGACAGGCCTTGTCGTAGGTCTTTTCGCAGCCGGGGAAGGTGCAGGTGAAGTGGCCCGTCTCCCTGAAGTGAGTGCGATTATGGGAGAACAGGGCACTGAAGGTGATGAAGGTCTTCTCACAACCTGCGGGACCAACCGCAGCGGACTGGATTATTAACAGGGTCGACAGGTGAAACTAAGACCACAAATCGCAAAAGATGAGACATGGATGGATACACGTGTTCTAAGATTTGAAAATCAGAGTCAATTGAGTAAAACTACAAAAAAAGTAATAGCAAATAATAGTAAAAGAGACGGCCCAAAACACGGACCCAGTTATAATGCCCAACCGCAGCGGACTGGATTATTAACAGGGTCGACACGTGAAACTAAGACCACAAATCGCAAAAGATGAGACATGGATGGATACACGTGTTCTAAGATTTGAAAATCAGAGTCAATTGAGTAAAACTACAAAAAAAGTAATAGCAAATAATAGTAAAAGAGACGGCCCAAAACACGGACCCAGTTATAATGCAGTGACCGATTTATTGAGCAGCCCATATCGCACGATAAAACGATTTATCGTGGGACTCTAGTTGTCAGACATCCACCCAGGTGGAGAAAGTGTGCAAAGTTAAAGGTCAAAAAGGTCACAGTTGTGAGATGAGCTGGTGCTACCTGGGTATTCACACTTGTGGGGCCTCTGCGGCTCGAAGTGGACCCGCTGGTGGTTGGAGAGCCGCGCGGCGCTGCGGAACCTCTCGCT
Source organism: Colistium nudipinnis (assembly GCA_016785305.1). Taxonomy (NCBI): domain Eukaryota; kingdom Metazoa; phylum Chordata; class Actinopteri; order Pleuronectiformes; family Rhombosoleidae; genus Colistium; species Colistium nudipinnis. The sequence continues at coordinate 62,915 of JAFBJU010001656.1, forward strand.
GCAGATTTCGCAGGTGAACGAGTCCTCGTGCTCGTGCACCTTCACGTGGGCCTTGAGGTTGTAGACGGTGGTGAAGCGCCGGCCGCAGCCCTCGAACTGGCAGCTGTGCGGCCGCTGCTTGTCGTGGGACTGCAGGTGCCGCTTCAGCTTGTAGGAGGTGGCGAAGGCCCAGCCGCAGCCCTCGACCGGGCACCTGTGGGGACGCGGGTCCTCGGCGTGGTTCAGCAGGTGCACCTTCAGTTTCTGGCGGGTGTCAAAGCAGCCGGTGCATTCCGGTTGTGGGCAGATGAAGGAGGACACCGTGGTCTCCTTTTTGGACCTGACCAGAGGTGCAGTTTGGAAGTCCACCTTGTCACAGGCGACCACGGTCGCACCGGGGTTTGGGGCCACCAGCTCGGCTTCCGTCACGGCGCAGAAGGCCCCAGCTTCCCGCTTCACGATCGAGCAGGAGTCCAGACAGGTGCCGAGTTCGGATAAGGTGCAGTCGTCCACCAGGGCCAGCTCCGAGTCGCTCACCGACAGCCCGGGGATGGGCTCGTCCTGCGGGCCGGAACCAGTACCGGTGCCGGACACGGCCAGCGTGCTAATCTTCCCGATGGACCTGGTTCCGCTGTCATAGTTGAGGAGCACAATGTCCTCGTGGTCCTTCATGCCCAGGTGCTCCTTCAGGCTCACCATGTCGTCCTCCCGGTGGACGTGTCCCACCGGGGGGGCGGCCAGGGTCAGGATCCCGTTCTCTATGGTCACGATGAGGCTTTGGTTGTTGATCATGATGGTGCCGGAGAAGGTCTCGTTGGCAGGGGGGCTGGCGGATGCCGTGACGGGGTCCGGGTTCTCCTGCAGCCCAACGGAGTCCGAAATAAAACCGGAGGTGTCCATGTCCTCCAGGGCGCACCCCGGATCTCCTCCGCCGTTATCGGTGCAAATCTGGCCGCTGATCTTCTCGCCATATTTGTTAGTCAAAACCACGGTGTGTTTGAGATTATTGTTCAGTAAACCGAAAACATGATCGGGTTTCCTCAAGGCCTGGTTCTCCAGACAGCTCAGGACGCCGTCGCTGGACCCGCACAGGAGGACGTTGCTGCCGGGTCCTACCTCCATGAAGCCCCGGGAACACTCCAGTGATGGAGCCTTCACATTCACCCCGCAGTCCTCGGGCGATCTATCCGCTGGGTGTGCGCCTCCCACCCCGCTGTAGTGCTCTGGTTCCCGGGTGTTAACCCCGCCGTGGCCCCCCGGTGCTGCTGCGGGTTTCCGGCTGCCCAGGGGCGGCTGGAAGGCGGCGTCCTCACGCTGCTGCCGTAAACATGGAGCGGGTAACGTGAGCTGCTCTTCCCCTTCGAACAGAGGCAGCGCCATTGGCATTACACCGTCCTCCGCGAGTCCTCCGCAGAACCTCCAGCCGCGGGTCGCGCACTCCAGAGTTCCGGGGAGCTCCGTCTCCCGCTGCGGGGGTCTGAGGAGCCCGGCGGCTGTTGCTGCGTTAGCCGCGTCCGCTCTGCTAGCATCCGCCGCCACCGCGCTGCCATCATCCGCCAGCAGGCGCAGCGACGCAGTCCTCGGCCTGTGGTGCTGGTGGTGTGGATGCAGCTCCGGGGACTCCGGTTGTGAGGCCGCATTGGCGTCGGGGTGAACGGGTGGAGGCGCCGGAGCTCCGGGAGGAGAAGCGGCTCCGTGGAGGGCGCCATGTTGCGGCGGCGGGTTTTGTACTCCGCGGAGCCCCTGCATTTCCATCATGGTTGTCCCTGTAGCAGAGAAGCTCCTCCCCTGCCTCCGCCGCGCGCCGCGCTGTAAACCGCGCGGGCGCGTTCACGGCTACACTGTGCCGCGGGAGCGAGCCACAAGCCTGATTCCTCCATGGTTGTGTTCATCTTTATTCAAATATATAAATAAACTATTTAAAATTCTTTTTTGGGTGAAATTCAGCAACTAAAACATCACAGAGTTTGTTTTTTTAACCAGTTTGAGAAAAAAGCTCAAAAAACAGTCAGATGAGACTTTCATTACATGCACAGAATAAAACAGCCCCTATATAATAAGAGGATCATTAATTACGAGTAAGAATTGATATATATAAAAAAACAACCCCCTAAAAATGTTGTTTATATATATCTATTTTCAAGATGAAGCCAAAACTTTGAATAATAAAAAGAAAATCCTCGTTTACATATGGTGTCCACTAGGTGGCAGTATAGTACTATTAAAACAAGGAAGACATATTATC
>JAFBJU010001656.1:68472-79395 GCA_016785305.1 Colistium nudipinnis
AATAATAATAATAATAATAATAATAATAATAATAATAATAATAATAATAATAATAATAATAATAATAATAATAATAATAAACATAACGCCTAAGTGGGTGCTAATTTACCATTATTAAATCGATATAAAAACTTTACAAATGTAGTAAATGTAGAATCAACTGCACCTGGACGATGTCTCTCTCAGCGAAGCGTCCCTTGGAGGAAACTCGGACCTCGTCCCCATCCAGCTCCTCCATAGCTGCAGGTAACAGACAGAAATAGAGGATAATTTATGCAAATATTTGTAAAAACAAAATATTCACCAAAATATGAAAAGTTTGGTGGACTGCTGTGATATTATTTGAAACAATATTTAAGTTTTTTTTTTTCCCACTACACTGTCAGAGTTGTTGTGATTCCAATGTTGCTGTCTTTTTAAAAGGAGGACACGATAATTTATTCTATAAACGCAACACGGGTGGTTCAGCTACAGCCACAGGAGACACGGGAAGGTAAAGCTCAAAGAAAAAAAAATCAGAGACTTTCACTCATCTAGTCAGAGTTTCATCTATTTATAGTTTATTGTCAACAAAGAAAAATCAGATGACAACTGACAATGTCTTTTTAAAAGGAGGACACGATAATTTATTCTATTAACGCAACACGGGTGGTTCAGCTACAGCCACAGGAGACACGGGAAGGTAAAGCTCAAAGAAAAAAAAATCAGAGACTTTCACTCATCTAGTCAGAGTTTCATCTATTTATAGTTTATTGTCAACAAAGAAAAATCAGATGACAACTGACAATCTGCGGGATTCCCCAAGACAGTCGGTTTTCCATATTTGAATTTAGAAAATGTAGAAAATAGATTAAAAAAAGAAGAGAAACACTGAGGCTGGTCAAGAAGTGTTCAGGTGTGTAATCATGTATAAATATATGTGCATGTGTACATGTATGTGGACGTGTGAGCTCTTCCCGGGTCAAACTTCTCCACACGTGTCCTAAAATATGTGTGAAATGTATTTTCAGATGGACGAGCTTGAGGGAAAAAGAGAGAGAGAGAGAGAGAGAGAGAAAAAAAAAGAATTGGTTATAATAACATTTTCCTTTTCAAAGCTCCGATCCCCCACACGGAGCCTCCTGGGAGGTTTGGATTAGAACCTCGGGGCGAGTGAGGTTTATTCACCCAGAGACAGGAAACACAACCAGAGTCGAACACATGTCGAGCATTTATTTCTATTTTTCTCGGCAATTTCGGCCTTTAAAAAAAAATCTGTTCAAGCATTACGGAGGGTGGACCAGTTGAAAAACTGTTCTGGGGAGAGAAGAGCCGTGAAATCACAGCTCCTTCACTCAATGCAGCGCTGGAGCTCTGACCGTATAAAAACCTCCAGTGTGTGTGTGTGTGTGTGTGTGTTGGTGTTGGTGTGTGTGTTGGTGTGTGCGTGTGTGTGTCTGCGTGTGTGTGTGTGTGTGTGTGTGGGTGTGTGTGTGTGCACGCATCACAAACTTCCACCCCCGGCCTCAGTCCTGCACACACAATAATTGACTTTTTCTGTCTAATTGATTTTTTTTTCCATTAAACTCTGTTTCACTCCAGCAGACTCAACTTTATATTAAAAATATATATATATATAAAAAATAATAATATATATATTATTATTCTTTTTTTAAACATGATTGTAGGCACGGGTTAGATAAGATAAGAATGTTGGGGGGAATTTGGATGGGAAACATTAAGGTCAATAAATCAAATGAGTTATTATGTATGTGGCAAAAAAGGGGGGGGGGGGTTGAATTACAGGATTTCAATCAAATGAATTACATCCAAACCCAATATCATTAAGAGGTGTATAAAATAAAGCATCTTAAATGTTTTTTGTTGATTTTTTGGTGACTGAGCCTCATTCATTGAAAGAAAACTGATTACCAAATTAAAAAATATATATAAATAAAAATATTATACTTCAATGATCTCACTGTTATCATCACTAACAAAAACAAATGTGTGGAGGCCAAAATGAATCATTTCATTAGGGTAGGGACGTGCCGTGATTGGCTCAGGGAAATATTCTCAGTTTAAGATCAAATCCGCAGACACAGTGGGATTATGACCTCGGTGCCTTTCTAATGACATCACTGTGATGATGTCATCATTTCGTCTGTAAGTTTCTATCTCCCTCTGCGGGAGATCGGGTCTCTCAAGAACCTTCAGACATCATCGTGTGAGGATCGGCGGATCCCATCACGGCTCCTCCCTCCCGCAGAGCAGGAGGTCTGAAAGGAGGTGCCACCTCCTGGGAATACTGAACTCATTTCGACAGGATCATTGAAGCAGATCACGAGAGCTCAACTAACTGTGAAATTGAAGGGGTCTAGCAGAAAGAAAAAAGATTTTCAGCAGCAAACCAAAAAAAAAGTTTATCCATAATGAACTCAGTGACGTATTTTAAAGTCTATGTTTAAGAAATGAAAATTTGACCTTAAAATGTTCCTGGATATTGTACATTTGAATGATGTATTCATAAGGCAGCAACATGGATACAATGAAGAAAGGCCTTTGCTGCTGTTGTCCATTGAACACACACACACACACGTAAACACACACACGCACCCACACATTTTTTTTAAACATACATGCCCACGCACCCACACAAACGCATTAAAAAAAACCACACACACAAACACACACACAAAAATTAAAAAACACACGCGTAAACACACACACGCACACACACATTTTTTTAAAATATACATGCCCACGCACCCACACGCACACACATATGCACACACACACGCATTTAAAAATAAAAAAAACACACACATGCACGCACACACACAAAAATGTAAAAAAACACGCGTAAACACACACCGCCACACACACATTCTTTTTTAAACATACATACCCACGCACACACATATGCAACACACACACGCATTTAAAAACTAAAAAAAACACACACACATGCACGCACACACACAAAAATGTAAAGACACAAGCGTAAACACACACTGCCACACACACATTTTTTTTTAAACATACATACCCACGCACACACATATGCAACACACACACGCATTTAAAAACTAAAAAAAACACACACACATGCACGCACACACACAAAAATGTAAAGACACAAGCGTAAACACACACTGCCACACACACATTTTTTTTTAAACATACATACCCACGCACACACATATGCACACACACACGCATTTAAAAACAAAAAAAAACACACACACATGCACGCACACATTCTTTTGTTAAAACACGCGCAGACACACACACACACACTCCCTTACCATCGAACTCAGCGGGGCCCACTCCCACTATGATGATGGACATGGGCAGGGACGCGGCCTGTGGAGAAATCACAGGAGAAGAAAGACCACGGAGAGAAAAATCACTGAACCTTTCGTGACACATTAAACTTGACCGTTTGAAAACTTTTGACCTTTGCCAAAATGTATCCCGGAATTCATTTGACCAGATGTGCAAAGACATAGGGCGACATGCAAAGAAGTGACGACACACACACACACACACAAAGTCTGTGTTGCGATGTTGTCGTGCGTATTGTGTCGTGCGGACTCACGTTGACCACGGCCTCCTTCGTCTGATCCATGTCTGAGATCACGCCGTCCGTGATCATCAGCAGCACAAAGTACTGAGAGCCGTCAGTCACTTCCTCCGCACATCTGGTAGCACAACGCACGCACACACACACACACACACACACACGTATATATTGAAATAATCCCTCATCTGATGAATGAATCCCACAGAAGATGAGATGCGTTTTTTTGCATGATAATATATATATTTACATATCTGGAGAATGAAAATCCTGAGTAGGATTTTTACCTTTTTATTTTTCTTCATTCTGAACCTCCGCACATATATAATAATACAATCTGTACATAATATAATAATATAATAGGCCACATAAAACGGCGTTGTATAACAGAGTATTTTTGTTCCCCACTGGCTGGTGCATGCGTGTGTGTGAGCACGTGCGTGCAAGTGTGTGTGTTTTGCAAGTGTGTGTGCTTGCGTGTGTTTGTGTAGGTGTGTGTGCGCGCGTGCGTGTGTGTGTGTGTTGCAGGTGTGATGAGAGGTTCCCAGCAGGAGGAGGAGACCTGCTGTCTGACTCACGCTCTGATTGGCTCACACTCTCCGCCTGTCCTGAGGCTGAGAACGGGCCAAATGGCAAACTGTCTGTCTGCCTGTCTGAGTGTGTGTCTGAGTGTGTGTGTGTGTGTGTGTGTGTGTGTTTATCTGTCCCTAGTCTGTCCACAGATAAAAGAATGGAGGGGAACAAGTTGTGTGACGTCTCCAACGAAAGAGCTGCTGTTTTGAAAGGAACCTTTTCTCTCTTCTTTCTCCACACGGGCTGGATATGGAGGGGATGAAAGTTGGATTTGACCTTTAGCCTCCAGCACCGCGACACAGCACGGCTGGATCGCAGACACGAAACACCCCAAAACCGATCGAGACAAAACGCTGAAATTTCAGGCCGTGCAATTATTTTAATATCATTTATTTATTATTTATTTCGTCGGAGAAATGCAACTTCAAATAAAGTTTTATATATATATTTCTATATAACATTTGCATTTTTTTTTACCGACTGCGATATGATGGTCGTCACTGGTGGATATTTATGTGCGTATGGATTATACCATGCGCCCTCCACCTCCTTCTCCTCCTCCACCTCCTCCTCCCGCCTTTGCTTTCATCACAACTCTACAACTCCCACGCGGATGAAAAAAAGCAAAAGAGGAGGAATGAAGAGGAGCAGAGAGAGAGAGAGGGGAAGAGCTGGACCAGGAGGAGAAGAATAAAGAGTTTGTGGCCGAAAATAATAAATCAATTCAAAAAGAAGGAGGAAACGTCAGATTAGACGATGTACAGAAAGCAAAAGGGAACAATGACGGGAGGAAGAGGAGGAGAAGTCTAGAGAGGAAGAACCTCAGAGAAAGAGGTGAAGCTATATATATGTTTTATATAAATAAAGCTGCCTTCTCTCTCTCAGTGGATGAAGATGCATTTCATGTGGTTTGAAGCTCTTGAGCCCACAGATGAACCACCCAGCACTACACGCCACACTCCATCGGATTATCCAACCGCAACCGCACTTCAACCGCGACAGGAAGTGATTCCGCAGCTTGAAAATACAACCGCAGTGCTGTTAGAAAACAAAAAATCGCATCCTAACCAGTATCAGAGACATCAAAAATGATCGTTTTCACCGGTGAAAGGGAAATTGTTGGGGGGGGAAAAAAAAAGGAGGATTCCTGTAGGATGACAAACTTTGTGCAAGTCCTCCCGTTGTCTTCGATTGAACAAAACAAAACCTGAAAGAGAAAATATTCCACACAAATAAAAAAAATAGGTCACTCGGGGGACGGCCTTTGTGGTTTGTTTTTATGGCAGCTCGAAATTAAAAGTAGAACTGCAGTTTTTGTTTTTTTTTCCCATCAGCCCTCAGATGTGTGGTTGATATTTATAATATGCACTCTGTACACCAACAGCTGGCTCCACATGAAGAGACACATGCATCACATGAGAAAGTGAATCTTTAATGCATGAGAGACAGTATGTACAAGTGAGTGTCACACTGTGTTGTTGTGTGTGTGCGCGTGTGTGACTCACTAATTACTACTTACTCAGAGGATTTGTTTTAAAGTTGTATGTGGTGTGTGGGTGCGCCAGTGTGTGTGTGTGTGTGTGTGTGTGTGTTTGTGTGCCTGTGTTTGTGTGTGTGTCCAAGGGGTCTGTGTGCGCCTGTGTGTGTGCCTGTGTGTGTGTGGGTGTGTCCCTGTTTGTGTGTGCCTGTGTGTGTGTGTGTGTGTGACTGTTTGCCTGTGTGTCCGATGAGTGTGTGTGTGCGCGCCTGTGTGCATGCCTGTGCCTGTGTGTGTGTGTGTGTGTGTGTGTGACTGTTTGCCTGTGTGTCCGGTGTATGCCTGTGTGTGTGTGTGTGTGCCTGTCTGTGTGTTCTGTGTGTGTGTGTGTGCGTGTGTGTGAGTGTGTGTGTGTATTTGTGGGTGTGTGTTTGTGTGCCTGTGTTTGCGTGTGTGTCCAAGGGGTGTGTGTGCGCCTGTGTGTGTGCCTGTGTGTGTGTGGGTGTGTGTGTGACTGTTTGCCTGTGTGTCCGGTGTATGCCTGTGTGTGTGTGTGTGTGCCTGTCTGTGTGTGTGTGACTGTTTGCCTGTGTGTCCGGTGTATGCCTGTTTGTGAGTGTGTGTGTGTGTGTGTGTGGGTGTGTCCCTGTTTGTGTGTGTGTGTGTGTGTGTGCCTGTCTGTGTGTGTCTGGTGTATGCCTGTGTGTGAGTGTGTGTGTGTGGGTGTGTGTGTGTGTGTGCCTGTGTGTGTGTGTGTGTGACTGTTTGCCTGTGTGTCCGGTGTATGCCTGTGTGTGTGTGTGTGCCTGTCTGTGTGTTTGTGAGTGTGTGTGTGTGTGTGGGTTTGTGCGTGTGTGTGTGTCTCACCGTGCCACCTGGGTGATGACAGGAGAGAAGTTTGTGGGTCCGTAGAGTTGAACCGTTCTCAGACTCTGGAAGTAGGACTCCAACACGCCATCGATGCCCACACAGTTTGGGTTTTCTGCATTGGAGTTCTACAACAGAGACAAATATACATGAGCCTTAGTAATTACGAGCCATTGACCTTTTGACCTTTTTGACCTTTGTTTCTTTACAGATTCCGGTCCAACGTATCCTTGGATTTGCAGCTCAGACGCGGGATAATTGCATTCTTGATTTTTTTTTGCAGATTTCGGATGAGTTGCTATGCGACGCGTCTCCTCTGATCTGAGAAGCTTCATATATAAAACATATAAAACGCCCTGAAGGGATCGATGTCTTTTCTAAACGTAATTTTCTTTTTCCTGAAGCTGTTGTGTCATGAGAGAGAGAGAGAGAGGCTCCTTCGTGCAATTTTAATCTGCATGACGTCTGCATTTTGAAATACGCTGCTCTCTGCTATATTGGATTATTTTCCCCTCGGAGCCGACGCCGCAGAGTCTGAATAGGAAGTGAGACAAGGAGACTCGGAAGCGTTTGTTCACATCAGGCCGAGTCTCCGGAGGCCCGGTTGTGCCCCAAATCTGCATTATCTTTGCTACGTTCAGAACTGAGGAGAAACGTCTCCTCAGAATAATCCACCCTGAAGAAAAAGACGGAATCCGCGCGGAGAGCGAGGACATGCTGGAGAGCGGGTTTTTAGCACACGTGTTCACAAACACACCTCACTTTTCTGCTTTGCTCATTTATCACTCAACTCTCTCTCTCTCAAATTATTTCTTAATTATGTCCTGCCAGACCGAGTTTTTTCATTTTAATAATGTGGATTTATTTAAAGCATCAAGAAGCAGATTGGTAGAATGTCAGTGTTAATTAAGCACCGGCGTTAATCAGTGTAAATTAAAAACCTCATCAAAGACAAACACGTCCCAATGACGCAGCAGCATGTTCTTTATTAAGAGTTAATAAACCATTATTCTCACTGCCATGTGAACCAGGGATCATACATGAATGAATGAGCACGCTACACGCGATCCGTGGCACACGTGACTCGCATACCACGGCACAAGAAGCAGGACAACTTGATGTTGACGGATTGTGAGATTTGAACCCACACGCTTCCAAACAATAGATTCTTCATAAGTCGTTTTTCTGAGCGGGACGCAGCGGCTGGATTGGTCACGCCCAGGTGAACCCTAATTGGGAGAGCTAAATGGAACGAAGCCCCCCTGTGGCCCCCGGCCTCGTCCGCGCGTCTGCCTTTCTGACCGAGAGGGAGCAGAGAGGATCATGGGAATTGACGCGTTCCAGGCCAGAGACAGAACTCTTTGCTGATGGAAAACTTGAGGCTCGTTTCCCAAATAAGCAAAATGATCAAATAATCACATTCCTACTGTTCCCATCCTGCAGGGCTGGAACCAATAAACTACTTTTTCTCCAAATGTATTTAAAAATATGTTTAAAATCAAAGCTTAAGCCTAAATATATATATTTTTTCATGGCTAACTACTGAGGACTGACGCCATCAGGCTCTAGATTCTGTTATTTCTCTCCACCGCTGCCATAAAACCGAACAGATAACTTCTTCTTCTTCTCCTCTCTCAGTGAGCGCCGTGATTCACTTTCTTCCTCCCACCTTTTGTTCCTCTCTGCCACACTCACTTCCACTCCAGCTCAATCGTCCCCGGTGCCTCCAGATCGTGGGATGGAGCAACCGGCTCCACTCATTGACTCAACAAACCGCCCTGAGCTTCACCGCAAATTTCCCCACTGCTGGACTATAAAGGATTATCTTATCCACGCACACCAGGTCTCTGAGTTTAATGATCATTTATATTTGAGTGTTTATTTGAGCACTCACTTTCATGACCTATCATCTCGATTGATGAGAAATCTATAAAGAAATCTGTGAATAAAATGTTTATGTCCATTTCATTGCTTTTAGATTTTATAAATCGCTATATATTATATTTGTATATATTTGCATATATTTGCATATTTTTATATATTAATATTTTTTAGATATATAAATATCTAAATAAATATAAATGTACATATTTCAGATTTTATATATTTTCAATTTTATAAACCATCTTACCATGCAGAGTGCTATAGAGCCTTTTCTTTTTCATTGCAATTTCAATTTTTATATCTAATTTTGAATCTCTTGTAAAGTTTCTTACTGTGTCCATTAGCTGTTGGTTTATTAAAAGAAATTTTCTCCAAAAAACAAACGCTTGATGTGATAATTAAAATCCAATAAACTAAATCAGAATAAAACCGTCTGCATGTCTGAGTCATTTTCAGTGGAGCTGATAAAATGGAAACCGTCGAGTTTATTCCTCCGTCGTACAGAATTTTTCGGTCTGACATAAATAAAAAGTGTTTCTCACACTAATGGATCAGGCTGCTGATTTTTTTTTTTTTTTTTTCTGAAACGAATCATCTTTTTTTTCTCTCTCTCTCTCTCCTTGACTTGACATGAGTGTTTGATTGCTTCTTTTTTTTTGGCCTTGAGGAGGATGCAGAGGGGGAATGAACCGGCTCTACATCAGAGAAACCTCACGTCTGACACACACACACAATTCACATCCAGGCACAAAATAAAAAAGTGAAACTCCACAAACTCTTCTCTACACAACTCTAAACGCTCGTGTGTAACCAATTATTGACCTTTCTGAATGACGATGAGGTGTAATGAGTGGGCGGGACTCTCACCAGTGGGAAGCCGTGGGAGATTTTCCCGTCAGGGGGAAGTTTAGCTCCGAATCCGTACGCCGGAAAGAGTTTGTCGCTGTCGTAGTCCTGGATGATTTCTCCCACCGCCTTCAGGGCCATGGCGTACGCGTTCATCTGGTACGGACTCATGTAGTGCAGCGAGGTGGGCTGGGACGGGTTCCCTGGAAGGGGGGCAGGAAGCACCCAAAGAGATTAAAATCTAATTTAATCATGGCGATTGATGGATTTACACATAAGGTCAATATGAAATTATTGAGAACACTGGTTCTCATTTCACTTTTATTCTTATTCTGTCTATGCATATTTATTTCTTATTATTATTATATATTATATCTTATATATATAATTTATACAATGTTATTCTATTGCTTTCACTGTATTTGATTTGCGTGTTGTGCTACCCTAACGTAACAATTTCCCTTTCTGTATAAGTCAATTATATCTATCGATCTATATATCGACCAATCTATCCGTAGCGCGCATATTCACAAATATCAATTATTGTCTTAGAGCATCACAATCTGTGTAGGGTGCTCAGATAAAGCAATTTGGCAACATTAAGTCAAGGAAAATCACATGTGATGATTAAACGTATATTGAAGCCACATTCACTGATGTTACTGTTTGGTATGTGGGTATAAATATGCTATAAACGTTTAAAATTATGATATTTGAACCACTGTGTCAGCCAATCATCTACTTTTCATTTTGACTGAACCAAACGTGCACCAGGGCTAAATGTCATCTTACCGTTGGATGCTGTGAAGTCGATGGCCACGGTGAAATTGAGTTGTGTCCTGGTGAGAGAGACACAACATCAGAACATTACAACAGAGCAGTTACTGTGCCAGTGTCTCCAGATGGAAACTCATCTACAGCTAAAATCTGCCCAATGATTGAAACAGGGTCCCTTAACGCGCTGGTCTTTGACCCGTGGCGCTCAGACATCGGGGAATGAGGGAAACTGGAAGATGCTTTTGGGTGTCTTGACCTTTGACCTACTTCCCGATGTCTGATCAACAGGGGACCCAGACCAGCACTTTTGGGGTCCCTGAAAACGTCAACGAAACTAAATCACATCTCTCATCACATCTACCAGCGCCAAAACCCTAACCCTGTTAATACATTTATAATCCTACATAGGATAAGGAATAGGATTAGAGTTAGGGGATGTCATCCCATCCAGGACAACACCTTTTTGGAATAACCTTAATAGAAAGGTCCTTTATGGTCATTCCGCATCCAACGGTACCAAATGAGTTGGGGTTTGGGATTGGGTTAGGGGATTAGGGTTAGGGTTAGGGTTAGGGTTAGGGTAAGGGGTTAGGGTTAGGGTTAGGGTTAGGGGTTAGGGGTTAGGGTTAGGGTTAGGGGTTAGGGTTAGGGTTAGGGTTTAGTGTTAGGATTAGGGTTAGGGGTTAGGGTTAGGGTTAGGGTTAGGGTTTAGTGTTAGGATTAGGGTTAGGGGTTAGGGTTAGGGTTAGGGTTAGGGTTAGGGTTAGGATTAGGGTTAGGATTGGGTTAGGGTTCTCATCACGTTTTCTTTGTATAACTTTTGATAGGAATGTCTAATCGACTTTTTGATTTGCTCCACTCCACCATTTATGGTCATTCCGCATCCAACGATACCAAATGAGTTGGGGTTTGGGATTGGGTTAGGGTTAGGGTTAGG
>JAFBJU010001662.1:0-33706 GCA_016785305.1 Colistium nudipinnis
AATGTGGACTTTTTGGTCCGAAGGTAAGGCTATACTAAGGCGTTTTTTTTTCAAATTTTGGAAGACAAAAAAGTCCCCAAAAACTAGGACATTTACACTTTTTTCACTTCATTTTTGCACCTAACCTATTTTTAAGCCCTGCCGATGCTGCTGTGCGAGTTTCGAGTGTTTTCGTCATGTTTGAAAATTTGGACGTTTTGGTCCGAAGGTAAGGCTATAATAAGGAGTTTTTTTTTCAAATTTTGGACGACAAAAAAGTCCCCAAAAAATAGGACGTTTACACTTTTTTCACTTTATTTTTGCACCTACCCTATTTTTAAACCCTGCCGATACTGCTGTGCGAGTTTCGAGTGTTTTCGACATGTCTGAAAATGTTGACTTTTTGGGCCGAAGGTAAGGCTGACTTAAGGCCATAGTCAGGCATTTTTGTGAAATGTTGGACGACATACTTTCGATTACATTTTTCACCTTTTTTGACACCTCCGCCATGTTTTGTGCATTGCTGACGTGGTTATGCATGTTCTAAAGCATTTATGTTGATTATTAACAATGATATATGTACGATGGGTTTTACTTTGTTTCTTAAAATCTTGTGTTTTTTTTGTGCGAAAGCAGGACTGGAGATGACACTTACCACTTATCTTGCTAGACTGACAGAGACCGGACAAAAAGTAATTGCCATAGTCTTCCAAGCCTAGAAGAAACAGAAGCATCATTCATAACCTCAGTATCAGCACTGGGGGAAGTTTAGCTAAATTAGGTACATGGAAAAGGCCATCCAAATGCTTATCCAGAGTTGCAGTTAACTGTTTAAACTGGTGTTTATAAAGACTAGTTCAATGACCAGCAAATCTGTTTAATCCAAGTTAAAGAGCAATATTTGATGTGATATCCATTAACTTACTGGCAGTAGACATGCCTCCAGGTTTTCCGTTCGGCGACGCAGACTCTCCCGCGGACGAACGCCTGGTTATATTCACGCTGCTGGTCATTATCTGCGCGTGCGAGAACCCATTGATCTTGCGGGTGTAGCGTGTTTGGCGCACTCGAATTCTCATGCAAATCTGACACCATGCGATGTCCTCCGGTGACACGTGTTCGAGGGGTCCGTCCCGCCGACGGCGACGGCGATCGACAATAAGCCACAGTCCGGTCCGCAGTCGGGTTGGTCGACCGCGGACCGGTGCACTCCACCGGCGAAACGCCTGTCTGCCCACCCCGCCAGGTGGCGCGAAGCCCCACCCAGAAGCAGACGAGACGGAGCTAGCGCTGGCGCTAGCCGACCGGCTGTCAACCCTGCGGCTCCAGCGACCGGGAGCGCCCGTGGTATCTGGTATAGCTGGGGTAACGTCGCCGCGACTACTGTGAGAAATAAGCATCCCTGGACCACTGCCGCGTCACTCTTGCAGAGACAGCCTTCCTACCAGAACGGGACAGTCAGCACGAGCCATTGCGCACCTGTGATGAAAACGCAATCAAACACACAGAGGCTAGGCTAAGACTCGCATACGGCTGTGCCCCTTGACCATGTAAACTAAGCGAAGGCAGAGCGTGGTCATTAAAGTTAGTGTCAATAAATACCGGCAGCATAAAGTATGGGGTTAACTACATTAAATAGGATAAAGAATAGTGTATGTGTAAGAAAGAGACATCTCACATAAATCTGTGGCTTGGAGAGGATTTGTTAAGCAATTGAACACAAGAGAGTTACAACAAATGGTTTGACAAAACCTCTCAAAAAAGGTGGGGATCAAGAACCCCCTTTTTTTCCCCCCCACAATTATTCATTTTATTTTAAATCTGAGTTTTTGTCTTTATGGTTTGAATGCAGTTATTGTAAGTCGCTTTGCACAAATGAAATGCAGCTCATTTTTTGGTTGATCAAGGATTAAGCAGTAGCACTGGTCTCAGCTGTAATCTGCAGACTCGCTCTATGAGTCGCCTACAGCATTCAAATGCCCTTTCTGTATTTATCCATTTCCTGTATTTATCTAAATGGCCAAGAGAAGCCCACCCGCCGCTTGATGTCAGTGGCACAATGTCAAGTGGCAACATACAAGGAGCACATGAACCATTAGGGTGAGAAAGATGAAAATAAATTGGTCGCACAGGAAGCCAAAGGCCAGGAGACAACTGGCCTTTGGCTTAGCCTCAGGGTAGCGGAGTGGGACATGGGGTCTCACCGCCACACAATTTGAATGTTGCAATTAGCCAAATGTCATGAGTCACAAATCCGCCTTTCGAGGCAAGGTTACACATAATCATAGTGAAAAGGTTGTGCACCTCATGTTGGGGAAAACATTTTCATGAAATGATATGACCCATGCAGTATTGAGATCTAAAAAAAAAAAGGAAGAAGAAAAGACCTCCCTTTACGAGTGACATGATATACAAGAGCCCACTATACTGAATAAAAAGTCTGGTTATTTTGATTATTAAATGGCCAAACGATATACGGTATAATGAATCATGCCTGAGTGTCATACTGTGAAATAGAATAACCTTCTTTGCAATTCACAATGTTGGTAGTGTTTCAAAATGCATGGTGTATTACAAGCTCTATGATCTCACTGTCTTCGACTCCTTTGAAAACTGTATGATTCCGACATCCTCTATGTCTAAAATTGGATCTACACTGGGTTGGAAGCACTACAGATATGAATAACTAAAAATACTGTAACTGCATGCTGCAGTTTTTTCTTACATCTGTTAAAACTATTTTTGAGGAAAATGAAAACCGTCATCCATTCACACTTGAGTACATTTCCTGACATTGTAATTACACCAAAACAAAATCAGTGTTCAAAAGGAGTGTTTTTTTTGTTATTCCTTTAACTGGTAATCAAATAATTACTGACTCCATGAATGTGGCCCGCTGTGCTTCTTGTCATTATTGTTTTCAGTAGAAAAAGCGAGATTGCAAATATTTCTTCAGTGGCTTTTAGCAATGTCCAAAAAAAGGGAAGCAGTTTGAGGCCAAATTGTTCTCCAGAGGGCTGAAAAAAGGAAATTCAGCAACAAATGTGTTACAGTAAACGGATTTTTCATCATCCGAAACCACACAACTATAAGATGTTACTACCCCATCCAAGACCAATCCACAAGGCTATCTCATGTAATTGGGCTCTCTGGGCTTGGCTGTGTATTTTTTTTAAATGAAAATAAGAAATTGATAAAGCAATAGACATAACAAAAAAATAACCACTTCAAGTCATCACACACTCATATACAATATTACAGCCTATTTTCACTTTATAATAAGAGAGAAAGCATATTGCAAAAAAAATGCAATACAAACTCCTGAGTTCACTGTATTTGCATCATTATAGTTAATATTTTAGCAGGAAGAAATGTTTTTAAAGGGAAGAAAAGAAGCGGCAACCCCAAGGAGTGGTTTCGAAGACAGCTCTGACCACGCCTCGCAGTTTTCCCTTCTTACCCGACCCCCCTGTCTCTCGTTCCCACCTCCCCCCTCAGCTGTATTTCCGATCTCCCATTAAATGATCTTGCATTGCGAGCTCAGTAAATTCAGACGAGCCCGGGCCAAGATTCGGTGCTGGGATCGTGTGGGTCGGTGTAATATTTCCGTCAAAGTGTTTTAAAGTGGCTACGACCGACTACACGCCACCTATTGTTCAGTCCGATCCAATTGGATTGAAAGCTTTGCGCTTCCAACAACATTCGCACGTCCCTAATCCCTGCGCGCCCGTCTCCAAACACAAATATCGACAGGCTGTCCCACCCAAGGCAAAGCACAAAACGCATCCTCACCTAAAGCTATCCTCCCAACAACTGTCCAGATTGGTGGCAGCCATAGCGATGTTATCTCTGTGGCGCAGACACATGCTCCAGAGATAACCGCCAAGTAATGCTGAATTTTAAGCTTTGAATCCAGACGGGACAAAGTGCAAGCAATGATGGAGATAAGATAAGATGGGGTTCCGGACACCACTCCCACATGTAGAGGAAGGCTGTGCAATAATACATCCAAAGTGCCGGCCGTTAACTTCAGCCATTGTGGCGTTTACGAGACAAACGGGTCACAATCCGACCTCTGACGAGCAACGCAGACCGGACGCCGTGGCCCAGCAGTCAAGCTTCACTTAAAGCAAATCATCTACAGAAACTGTTGCAAACGCTGTTAACGCTGGTGTTGGCCTTGAGTGTAAAAGACAGAATAAAAAAAAAATAAATAAAAAAAAAACGGCTGTAGAAAATGTTTAAAATGTCAAAATGCTGACTTCCAGAAATGAGTGGAAAGGAATTCATTTTCACATACACATTTTATTTTGCATCAAGATATTGAAAAACGGCCCTACGGTATGTGGCTGTGTATTCCTGAGGGCAAACCAATTTGGCAGGTAAAGAATAATCGTCAAAGGGAGAGGCATTGGCCTAGAACAATGATCAGAACAAAACCATCCCAACAAGTGTTAATTGCTTTGCGAATCTCACTGGCAGGAAGCGGTAATTGGCTAAATTCTAAAAGGTTACATCTTCAAATTCATCCAGACTTTAAAGTTTATGGATCTTTGGAAGTGAACGGTGAAAATCCAGTGTATTACATAGCAACAAATCTATATAGTATATCTTTTGGATGTTTAACATCACATATAGCTGTCATTAAATCTCGCATCTCATTTGCCTTCGGGTGACATCAGGACAGTTCAACGCACCTCACTGTATCTCTGCACCACATTGGGGTAACACATGCCCCGTGGCGTCCAACCAATCACTTTCCTAAATAATTCCCTTTTGCTGTCATATCATCCCTGGAATATTGCACCATCTCACCGCGAGTAATTGGAGAGGAAACAAATAAATATATATATTATTAACAAACTCTGTTTTGGGAAATGGCAGAGGAGTGACCCATACTTATTTTCATGTCTTTGCTTTGGATATCGCAACTGATGTGCTGCTTTGCTCCTGCGGTTCAAATGTCCTGGCCATCATTTGCTAAGATCATTGTTAGTATAACACATAATATGTCTCCCGGGAAAAAAGTATGGAACACGGTTAGTCATTTTGGCATATTATTCCCAAGTATTTACCTGTCTTTTTTCCTTGTAACGCTCAGTAAATGAGTATTTTTTACAGCACGGCCGAGTATACGGTATATCTTCTGCTTAGGTTCTGTTTAACATAGACATCCCTCTTTGCCATTATGATTCTTTTCCTCAGCTCTGCTGACAATGGGTTTGTGCTTATTTTCACCGAAACGCTCTGTGCAAAGTACAACGATACAGTAGCTTCATCAAAATAAGCCAACAGTTTGGGCGTTAATTAAAAATGATTCACAGTAATAAAACACACAAAAAAAAGACAACATTGGGGTTTAGGCTTGCATAGCGAAGCAAAAGAAAGAGAATAAACATTAAAAAATATATTTACAAATTATGCAAGTCTTTTTTTCACCTTAATTTCGCTGTGATTTTTCTTCTCCTTTTCCACCGTGTGTGAACCTTTGTACACCATGTGACAGAAAATAGAAGCGGACATTTAACATACTGTTCACTCTTTTTCAGAGAGAGAAAGAGAGAGAGAGAGAGAGAGAGAGAGAGAGAGTGAGAGAGAGTGAGAGAGAGTGTGGGGGGGGGGGGTGAAAAGAACACTGTGAGACTGGTGTCTGTGTCTGTACATGACATTTACAGCTCTGCATTTCATCTCTCACTCGGTTCCTTTGTTTTCAATCTGTCTCCCCTCCACCTTACCGACAACGTTCTATGTCACTCGCAGAGAGCGAATCTCATGGCGCTAACAAACGTGGTGTCCCGGGACAGCAGGCAGCAATCGCAGGGAACGAGGCTTCACAAAGATCCTGCGAGAGAGGCGGGGAGAAAAAGCAAGAAGTCAGTTTTCTGCATCTCCATGGCACTTGCGCGCTGTCAAAAGCCCCGTTTTTTTTTTTGCCTGGGGCCCCAAGAGTCTCTTGAAACGTCCCTGAACCTGTCGTTACTCAAAGGAAAAGTCTGGAATATTTAAATATATTTGGTATCTATTAGAGTAACCCCGTGCATAATGGCCAATCCAGGTGAAGAAACAAGCCTTCTAAATGATTCTTTTGAAAATTCTTTATTTGATACGCTCTGGGAGGCTTGTGCATCGCTTGCACAGGTCAATGTTTCCCTATGAATCTCTTTCAAATCGACATCATCTTTTAATTAATCCAAGCATCCTAAATCTACATTTTGATCATGCTTTCACTGTCATTCACCTGTTGGTACATTGATCTTTCTCTATTCAGATATACACGGCATCACTGCATTGTGGTGCAGCCTCTCAACTGACTAAGAAGACGAATGCGATGTGTCTGATATTTCTATATAAAAGAAGTGACAGCCCCAGATTACAAGTGATGTCCTACTTTGTATGCTGTTTTTGAACTGGGTAAAAAACAAAAAAACAAGTCTGACATGTTTACTGAGCTTTGTTTTCTGGTCTATAATTTTGACAACATTGCTTCTGCGCATCATCAGTCATTGTA
This sequence comes from Colistium nudipinnis, assembly GCA_016785305.1. Classification (NCBI taxonomy): domain Eukaryota; kingdom Metazoa; phylum Chordata; class Actinopteri; order Pleuronectiformes; family Rhombosoleidae; genus Colistium; species Colistium nudipinnis. The sequence goes on from JAFBJU010001662.1 coordinate 6,488, forward strand.
TCTCAAATTCTAACAATGGAAGGGTGTCAGAAAAATGTAAAGAAAGACACAGCAAAATCTGCATATTATTGCTCTCCAAAGAGGCGTGCAGCAGGTTGTATTCAACGTGTGCAACGTGCACATGGATTAATTATGACGAAAGGCACTCACAGTGTTCCCTCTTCTCTGTGCTGTTCGTGGGATGATGCCCGACGTGGGAGGGTTCTGTGCCAGGTCTCTTGTGGGAGCCCCTACCCAGGGTGGCCCTGTTGGATGCTGTCGTGCCGTTCCAGGAAGCCATATGCTGCCGCTCCAACGTGGACACGGTCACCATGCACTCCTCGGAGGGGTCTGAGCCTGCAGCTGCCCACGAGCTGTGCATGCGGGAGCCCACGCTGTGCAGGGACTTTATGGCCGGTGTGTGGGCTGGGGAGCGGATCGCAGACGGAGGTATTTGGCAAAGGCCGCAAATTAGACATGGTGATGCCCCTTCTTGTTGGATTTACTCTGACTGAGGATTCTATGACAAATAAGAGCAGAGAGCCAGAACGCCTCAACTTACCGTCTGTGTTGGGGTCCCTTCCCCTGGACAGAGTCCCAACCTTGTCTGCCTGAGGTTTCAGGCCGGTCAGTGGGGCCCTCTTGTGGCCAAGGCTGCGCGTGCCCTGTGCGCCGCGGTCCGCCGTGCCAGAGCTGTCGGAGCGACTCGCCAGGGGGGGTTTACCTACGGTGAGCAGGAGTGAGAGAGTTACTGAAGATAAAGATTTGGCTGAGCGTCGCCCGAACAAGTGGTTGGCTCAAACACACATGGGATTAAGCCAAGCACTCGAGTGTGAGGCGGATGCGCAAAGCTGTCAGCCAGATGTGTCAGATGTGGGAAAAACAACAAAATGAAACAAATCACATTCCTCACCAGATATGTCATTTCAAACCTTTGTTAAACGTACTAATTTACGTGCGCTGTCTTGAAATAAAGACCCACGCTATCGCTATCCCTGTGGATATTTTGGAGAATAAAAAAAAAACTAAAATAAATAACAATGGCTTCATAAAAACATAATCAATAGTTGGTTGGTGCGCTACTGCACAGTTTATTCAGCAAGAAACATTTTAATGTGTCGCTGCACAGTTAGCAACTAGATCAATCAAAGACTTGGAAAAGAGTATTAATGTTTTATTCAAAGCCGAGACATCATAGAAAGACGTATAAAAAAAACAGGCCATTTAGAAAAATAAGCCACAACTGCAACATGGCACCACCCCCGGTGGAAATACTGCCATAGCCACGGCTTTGTTCACGTTTTGATTCACTCCACCGACGACACTTGCTCACTCTGCCTGAAACCACTTCCAATGCAATGACTTAAAAATACGAGACAGCCCAACATGAGAAGATAAAATGTTTGCATTGCTAATGTTTGCAAATATATTTAGTCGCGCTGACCTGTTTTTTGGCCCTGCAGTGGGTTATTGGAAGTTTAAATAAAACACATATTCTCAACACACAAGTCAATGCCTTAACCCATCAAACAGTGGAATCTAAAAATGGTACAGTTCCGTCCCCATGGAGGAAACTTTGATGTATTTTTTCTCTCTCTAATGAAATGCTTCCAGACATAGCCCTATTTATAAATGCATCAAACCGTAAATGTTAGACGTGTGACTTTTAAGAGTCCTACTAAAGTAGTCAAAAGATGATATGTTATGGTTTGGGTGTCTTTGCAAGAATGACTTGAAGTATCTTTGAACAGACTGCCTGAATATGATGTTGAAAGGGGGTAAAAAAAGGACCTTGGTGATTTACATGAGAATATCTGGAATCATTTGAATTTGTGAGCTGATAAAACTTTTTCACTTGACTTAAACTATACTTTCTGCTTTCATGCTTTCGTGCCAATCCCTGCTGGCTACCAGAACATGTTCTTCTTCTCTACTATTTAGGCTAATGACCAAAAGTACAACCCCTCAACTATTGTGCGTAAGAATCAGCTACTGTTAGCCTTGGTGGTATGCCCACAGGTTATAGTTCAGTCAGCAAACAGACTTCACACAGTTTTTTTTGCCTCAGTGGCAAAAACCCTATTAGCAGACTAAGCATTGTTAAAAATGTAAAATCTGACAAATATAAGTCACTATTCAATGCCAATGTTGCGAATGCGGTTTCCAGCAAAGACAATCCCACTGGAAAGGCCCAGAGCACGTTGCAAATGTGATGCCAATTCCGAAACACACATGAAAATACAAAAGTATCCTAACGGCAAATAAAAATGCTGCGAAGTGCGAAGCCAAAATAAGTACATAAAGAGCAAAGGAACAAAGACACCATGGAAAGAGACACAAAACCCCCCAAAACAAATGCATCAGAAACAAACACTGCATATCCAGCCGAATAAAAATCAAAAAATATCAGAGGTTCCACAGGCCTCTAAGGGGCGTGTTAAGTGGACCAGCATGAGCTTCGACTTTTCCTTGACCTTGGTGGAAAACATTGAAGGGAGAACTACTGCGCTAAGAAAAAATTGGACTGCACTTAAACTAGGTGTTGTTGTTTATTTAAAAAACAACTTTATGTTCACACATGGAGGATAAGTACAGCGGCAAACTCCCATGCTGCGGGTCACGACAATTCAGATCCTAAAAAGGAGGTTATCATTTTTCTCACGGGCTTCATTTAATGATTACATATAACAAATGAAATGTGTCTAAATTAAAGTCAAAGAGAAGAAAATTCATATTTAAGGATTTAAAAACTTCAACTAATTCTCTTATGAATAACCTACTATGAGTTTTGAATCATGCCACACGTAAAATAAGTCCTCTCTAGTTGGCACATGTATGTGGGTCTTTAATGATACAGCACATTAAATGATTCTGCTCCACGGAATCTTGAGGGGATGCCATTATCCCCTTACCTTTCAGGAATGACGGTCCAGTGTATCCTAAACCAAAGGAGATAAGCTGGGAAGCACTGAAACTCCGCTCTTGAGCGATGAGGGATTTTGCCCGTCTCTTTTCAGCGCTGCTGCTAAGATACTTCTGGATGATTTCACTAAATCAAGGTTTCTAAACTAAAAACACTATTCCACTCTGTCTCTCAGGTCGAGGCTCAAGCTGCTCCACTTAGCGCTCCCCCCAGGAGAACGTCTGCTTTTTTCACTGAACATGCTTTTTGTTTTTATTTCCTTTTACAATCATTTTACAGTTTGCATGATTTTGGGGTTGTCTGAAACATCTTTTTATAGTTATAAATATAAGCAATAAATATGTATTTTTTTGTATGTATATTTCTCATGTTATTATTATATATACTTATTCATATGAATATGTCCATCAGTGGCCCGCCTTAAGTTCAGTTTAATTGTGAGACCAGTTGGCTGTTCCAACTATCAATGCTCTAATGACTCAAAAGAAATGAGTTTTAAAATGTGTCACACATACCTGAGCCCTCAAGATTATCCATGCTGTGACCAGGGATGTATTCAAAGCCACACAAGTTATTGGACACCATCGCGTATCTTTCCTCCTCCTCCTCTTCGGAGAGTAGAGTGGCACCCAGATCAGAGCCCAGGGTACTGGACATGAAGTCCATCGAGGGGATGGGAGTCTTGGACACGCTTGGACTGCTGTTCATGTGCCTAATTCGTCGTCAGGGGAAACAAAAAGCGCATTTATGGCCGTGGCAAACTTAATTGGAGGTAAAATATTGACTGCATCATGACTGCATGCTCAGAAAGGCAGAGATGCAATACACAGATATGACCCAATGTGGTTTCAGTGATTACTTTCTCAGCACTGGTGTGTGGTGCGTGTGAACACAATGGAGTTGTAATTGGGCTGGATAAAGGATATCTGGATGGGCAGGGCTGTCACCAACATGCCCGTTATCTCCTCTAAAGTTGTCCTCAATGATGGCTCACATCCCGCCATAGAGCGGATGCATGCGTAATTACCAGCTCTATTTACTGATGTCACAGCGGCATGGCAGCACGTTAGACTAAACCCAGTCATTACCCTCCAACACATGTCGCCGCTGACTCAAGTTTTCCAATGCTCCATCACAGGTGTAATCAATGCAGAGCTGTTTTTGTAGGTGACGCGTGTAAATGCCGGCGTTACATGATGCTCAGACAGTAGACATTGATATGCAAATGCTAAACTGTCAGCAGAACAAAATAAGGAAAATGACAGGCACCTCTCCTGTGTAAAACAAGCACTTTTTTTCCAAAACCAAACTGTGTTGCATATACACTAACTAAGGCTTTAAAACGGTGGTACGGCTCACAAAGGTCTTATTTTCTTTAACCAGGAGAGACTTGGAGGGATGACCGAACGAAGCCGCGAAAGACGCTTACCATGCCTGCTTGGCAACCTCGTATTGGTAAGCTCTGGTGAGCTCGTCCAAGTGTGCCTGCAAAATGGATTGCATTTCTTCATGGTGCGCAGAGCTGAGGGAAGAGGACGACTGCTGGCCGAAGGGAGCCGCCGCCGCCGCCGCCGCCGCCGGGGAGGAAGATCTCCCTCTCAGGGGAGGAGTGGGGCCTCTCTCCTCAACGGCCTCATTGTCCAAACTCTGGTGGTGGAAGGTCTGGACAGACATGGGCGGGGCCCAACTGTTGCTGTCATACCTGCTATGTGGACAAAATGCCAAGGACTGTTATTCCAGAGCAGAGCATAATAATAATAATAATAATAATAATAATAATAATAATAATAATAATAATAATAATAATAATAATAATAATAATAATAATAATAATATCCTTTTTTCAAATTTATTTTTTCTATTTGTCGCAGTTACTTCAGTAACATCCGTGCAGGCGCATATTAAAAATCTATTAGATCATGAAATACACAGGTGGAGGTCTATTTAAGCAATCTGTGGAATCACACCACCCACACACAAACACACACACGCACGCACACGCAGAGGCGTCACAACGGGGCAGGCAAACTAGGCAATTGCCTAGGGCCCCGAGCTAGAAGGGTGCGCCCAAAGACGGCTGTTTATATTGGTCCACAGCCACGACAACCTGAAAGCCTCTTAAATGACTTGCCATGAGGGGGCACTGCAATGACACTTTCAGGAACCCCCTTATAAGGGGCCCCATGGTACATGCCCGATGTGAAAAGCTTTGTTTTTTGATTTTTTGGGGGCCCCCCAGAGTGTCTTGAAACGTCCCTGTGCGCACACTAGCCACAGGTGCAGGATATTGTGACCCCTGTGTTTGTATGTGTTTCTTCTGTCTAACTGCCTAAATGCGTGCTGGTGTTTGCTGTGTTCCAGGGCGGAGATTGATGAGATATGAACGCATCTTACCCTCCTCCGTGGTTGTCCTCGGGGTAACGATCAAGGTCGACCTCTGTGCCAGGGAGCGGGTGCATGGGTGGTTGAGGCAGGGGCATGTTAGCCCAACATGTCCCATTTGATTTGGAGGTCTTTGTTCCACCCTTCACCTTCTTCTTCTTCCCAGCCTTTGCACCTGAGGGTAGGTAAAAGAGGGAAGGAGGTTAAGCCCCCTCTACACAACACCAAGAAATCCCCTTGGAATCTACCCACAAATACCATTCCACACGGACGTCACGCAGACTAACACGCACACTGAATGAAATGAAAGCTATGTTCTATCTTATTTTTATTATCTGAGCTTTTGCCAAACCTGTCTCCCACCCAGTGTTTGTTATTTCTTTTTTTGTGTGTGTATGTGCTGACAGCAAATTAAGCCTTTTATTCTTTCTAAATGCTACACTTTAAGTTCTCTCCATATAGCCTCCCCACTTGCTCTACTTCCCCTCTGGAAAGCATGACATTTAGCTGAGCACACAGACCAAACAACCAAAGTACTGACAGAAAATGCCTCCTTGACTCGACTAAGCCTATGTACAATGAATATATAACTCGGGACACTGAGGGATTTTCCGCCACGACTAATCAAGTTAACCCAGAGAAATGCGTCACAATTGTGTGACATTTCTGGGCTAGATGAGCTCTCAGGGTAGAATTATGATAAAGACAGAAGGGTAATTAGGAACATTATCCTAAGGGTCAATTTTCTGTAAATATCTACTGCATATGAAATCCTTTCCACTTCGCTCTGTCCATGTGTCAGCTCCCTTGTAGAAAATGTAATAATAAAAAAAAAAAACAATACAACACACCCTATATTTCCTTATTGTCCGATTACAAAAATGTCGCATAAATCCGGCAATGCTGCAGTCTCCCTCTGGGACACACGATGCATCCACAATAACACAACATCACACACAAATGAGGAAAAACACCCAAAACCACCGGGCTCTGTCGTGCACATGTTTCGTTGAGATTCACTCGTACCGCTGCCAGGGTGTCTGTCGGTCAAAGAGTAGCCAAGGTTTGCCATTTCCTGCTGGGCTTGGAGAGAAGCCTTCCAGCGGGGATCGGGCCTGTCCACGGCCAGCTCGTGGAAACTGTTGGACTGCAGTATCTGCGTGGTGGCGTAGGGGGTGGGCTGAGCGCCCCGCGCTGGGCTGCTGTAGCCTGCCTTTCCCATGAAGTCGATACTGCTGTAGATGGCACCGTCAGACAGCATGGTGCCCGTCTTCTCCACCGCTGCAGACGGTAAAACATCTGAGACGGCAAAAGAGGGAGGGGAGTGGCGGAGCGATGAGGGAGAGGGATCATGGAGCGACACGTTGACGCGAAGTTAACGATCTCTAAGGTCATTAGCGCTCCCCGCTGCTCTGGCGCTCGGTATTAGTTAAAAACAGGTCTCCGATGGACTTGATATAAATGAAAGTGATTATCTACAGCCATAATTAGCATGCAACGCGCTGCTGGAGCCCAGGGGAGAGCTCACAAGAGGGACACTCTAACGGCGCTAACCTTCAGCTCCACTGTCCTGCAGCTCACGGGGGGGGGGGGTCCTAGCGCTCATGCAAACATGCAAATACACAGTGCAAAAAAAAAAGAAAAAAGGAAAAGACAACATTTACCTGGACTATAAAGTTCATGCGGAAAAGCCATAATGGCAGGCACAAAAATATATATTTATATCTATATATATGCGCAAACACCACAAATGTTAAGCCGAAGAGCAGCCTTGTCAAAACAAATTAGCAAAGCCTGGCCCTCAAAGGCTCTTTTTAATTTCGGGTGCGTGTGTTTGTTTGTGCGATGTCCTCCTGTCACTGTGCTTCCCAGTGGATGAATGTCAAACTTGTCTGACCGGGCATTGCTAAAAACGCTGTTCTGTGTGCGTCTTACCTCCTCGGCCAAAGTTGTTGCCGCCCTTCGGACTTCCTAAACCCCTGTTGGCCGGGAGGCTTGTGGACGGCCAGGAGTCAGCCAACCAGGGGAGGCCGGGGTCACCGGCTTTCAGCAGCCCAGGGCGACTGTGAGGAGAGAGAGAGAGAGAGTGGGGGGGGTTGTGGACAGAGAAGGCAGTGACATAGTTAAATATCCAGTCTGCACCGTAACTGAATTGCTCATTTTCTTTCCTGCTACATCAACAACAAATTGATGTGAAAACTCATTCAGCATATTCTCGCCCGTGGAGCGGCCCGCAGAGGCACACAGAGACATAAAATGGCAAGTCTATAAATCAGAGCGCCGCCCGCCCTCAACTCCAGCGCCCTCGACTCTCGGCGGAGGAACTAGGCGGCCCTAAATACACACTAAATCCACTTTAGAGCCTTAGCACAACAGAAATTTACATTTTAAATTGAGAATCATGGACAGCCTCTGGCACAAGCGCTACACTGGCGCGCTGTCGCCATGGCAACAGAGACAGCGAAAGCCCATTAGCCGGTGCAGGAAAGCTACCGTGTCATTTTGTCTCGGTGAAATACTACAGTCATGAAAAACCGGCTCTGACTTCAAGGTGGGGAAGTTGTGGGCAGCAATTCGGGGGGAAAAAGGAGACAATTTACAACCACGTTGTATCAGCGGCCGTGAAAATAGCAAGGAAGGAAAAAAAACACTCGCATACCTCATGCATCCGGCTTGCATATGTTTACCCAATGCGCAGCTACACAGTGAATTTTCCACCGAGCCTGATTTGCCAAGTGCCAAGGGAATTGTTCACAGCTGACTTGGTGATGGCTCAAAGGTGTTCAAACAATTATGCCAATAATTTCCCCCTCAAAAACACACAAGCGTATACATACATTTACATACATTTACTTGGTAATACATGCTACGAGCAACACAGCAACACACGTGCATATTCAGTGCTGGGGAACACATTCATGCCACGCAAAAGGCAGTTTGTTTTTAGTCCATTATTTGCAACACTTGCTCTGGGCTAATCTGCTTGCTTCGGTGTGACAAACAGGGAAGAAGGGGAAACTAGAAAAAAGAAATAAATGAAGAGGAATAAGAACGAATTGCCCTCTTCCTCTTTTTGCTTCACAACACCTTGATATTCAGGGGATACAAAAGGTGCGGTAGGTTCCAAAGGGGGGGCCGTTTGAGCAGACCGGGGACTCTCATGGGCTGAGCCTCCGGGTCTCGACACACCGTCATAATATACTTTAGGCCAAGCTTTTCAAGCAGCACATTCATCACCCCGCCCCCCCTCCCACGACCTCTCACACTGCCAACAAGCTCAAAATGAGCTGAGATAGAGCCAGTGAATAAAACGGCAGCCACCTGCTTTAATTGCCAGCGCTCACTTCGAGTGATTAATGATTTCATCAAGTGCATATTATACACCGATATGAGTGAGGGGTATACTGGAACGCCTGTGCAAATCCAAATGATCAGGTAGGAATACTTCAGTTCAGCTCTTACAGCGGGCTGTTCTCCTTTGGAAGGCGCACTGAGCACTACACCGTGACCGTAAAATAACAGGGAGAAAGCGACAGGGATTTTGGGGGGAATTGTAGGAGTACATTTAAAATCTCACCTTCCGTTTCTGATCAGGCCTCGGTCTCTTTGGAAAGTAACTTAGGAGAAATAGGAAGGAGAAAAAAAATCTACATATTATTTTGTCGCTCAGACATGTGATATTTTATATAAATATAATTCACAATGCAAAGACATACCTGCACGGGTAAAGGTGAAGGACTGAACTGCACAAAAAAAAAGACATGTTAAATATTAATGCAGCCATATTCGTCTGGTCAGAAAAAAACAAACATGCAATTCCATTAGAAAATATGGATCAAGTTGTCTCATTTTGCTTGTCTGTTCATTCATCATCATTGATATGTCAGAATCAGAATCAGAATCAGAATCTCTTTATTCGCCAAATGTACAAGTACACAGGAATGTCAGCACTGATCAGAATCTAATGAAACCCGGGTTGGCAAACCTCCAAATCACTGCATTCCAGCATTTTGGGATATTACACTCATTGTCTTGGGGGTCAAAGTTGAAATGAAGGTGACACCTTTGACCCTTTAGTTGCCCTGGGCCAATTATATCACCATCATGTAATTTATCATATTCTTCCAAGATATTAATCTTTAATTGGAAACAATCTCAAATGGAAATGTGATGTTTGGGGAATTAAAGTTGTCACTTTGATTTGAGAGAGGGGATCAGCACTCAATCATGTTAATCCCTCCTGAATTAGGAAATCACAGCCCTCTCTCCCCAAATCACAACAATGAAAGCTGCGATACGCATAGCAATAATGGAACACAGCTATATGCCTGACTCACGAGGGATATCAGAAAATGTCATTCCTAAACCTGGACACATCTACTGTTAATGTGCACAACAGCGGCTTTGGTCCGATAATGGAAGGGGACGTTAAATTACTTATCTATCATGGACGTATCGGAGTGTTGAAGTGCGTTGCTGATGGAACCCAGGGCAGTCGATGCACGTCAGTGCACAGTGAATTAAAATAAATGCGGCCTATCTCCATCTGTGCTGACTATCTTTCCTTTGTTCTGCATTTTAGCCAGCTTAAATGGAGTCACGTCTGTGCGGGCCGAGTGAAGGAGTCCTTCTGAGATTTGCAGAACCATGTAGATTGATTTCTTTTTACCTGCGTAGTTGCTGAGTCCCTTCCTCTTTTTTCTCCTCCAGTAAAGCCAGGCACTGAAGCCCATGAGAACAATCCAGCAGGCCCCTCCCAACCCAGCGATGAAGGCCGGCTGCTTCACTACGTCCGAGATGCTATTGTTGCCCTCGGAGCCTGTCATCACGTCCCTCAGTTCTGCACCTGGGGGCAGTGGACACAAATACGCGCCCACACACGGGAAAGAAACAAATGAACACTTAAATGTCACTTTAGCTACTCATGAATGAGCACATGGCTGAATGTCAGTAATTGCCGTACACGAAGAGTAGAGCAATGCACATAACACCGCTTTTTCATTGTGGTCCTGGTTGGTAGCGTGTTGAATAAAATAAAAAAATAAAAAAGCCCCAAAAAAAGCCATCAGATTTAAATAAGCAGAAAATCTTTGTTTTTCCTATCAACGCAAAAGATCCATTGTCAACATTTCGAAATCAAAAGAAAACCAACACTGTATATCAAGCATCAGGCCACGTGGATGACAGTCACAGCCAAAAGATGAGACCATAAATAAACCAAAAAAAAACAACACACCCTCACATAAAAAAAAAAACTGCATCAGTGCATCCAATATGTCGGCAGAGTTAATCAATTCAGCAGTGCACTTATCAACTGGAGCTGCAAGACACGAGATTGACAGAGCCGCTCTGACAGAGTTTGATTTTCTGTTGCGGCTACTGTGCTGTGAAATTAGATTCACAGTCTCCAGCAGGAAACCCCACCCTCCCCCCCACCCATCATTAAGCCTCAGTCCACATGCCTGTGTTTTCCCTTTCTCTGTGCGTTAGGGGTGTTATTATATATCAGTCAAAAGTCACCGATGAAGAGCATCTGGCCTGGGCTCATATATTGATTCTGGGCTTATATACCGCCGGCATCCTTTAGCTGTTTGATGAGATGTGATAGGCTGATAAGCTTCTGCAAAAACATTGTCTACTTTGTTAGCGCCAGCTGCCCACATATTGAGGAGGATTATTGATATGGCTAACAGTACTTGGCACCGTGTTACCAGACTGCTACACTTAATGAACTGCTATTGATTTCTCGGCAGATGTCCGCGTGGTAAAGTGCAATCTTCTTTTTTCAAGTGCGATAAATTGATAAATCAGTTTTTCTAGCCAATCTGTGATGGAGACCAAGGTCCCGCATTATGAGGTCTTTTCATTTGACTTCGGGTTTGGTGTGTGCGCACGCGTGCGTGTGTGTGTGTGTGTGTGAGTGGATTACCCAAGATGATGAGCTGGGGTTTGCTCTTGACCCCCACCCCTGCGCTGGTGCCCGCCGCCACCTCCACGCGATACTGCACGCCAGACTGCAGACCCCCGACCAGCACTGAACGGATGGTTGCATCCACAGACTTATTGACGTGATACCGCGTTTCGTTGGCCAAACACCAGATCTGAAAGAATATAAACACGCCAGAGTGAATTCCTTGGAAGGCGTTGCGGTGCATTACAGATAAAAATGACTTTGATATTGCGCACCAGGCGCGGTCAAATTCTACCTTGTACTCCTGGACGATGCCGTTCTGCTGGTCTGAGGGAGGAGGATCCCACGACACACTGATGGATGTGCTGTTATGGTTCCCCACTGTCAACACTGTCACCTGCTGCGGAGGCGCACTAGGTGCTGATGGGTCAAATTGGGTGAAAAAACAAAAGGGAATGCATAAGAAAAAAAATCTATACAATTATTCCATAGTGAAGTGTGTGTTTTCCTGTTTTTCTTTATTTATTGTATAGTAGGAGTTGTCTCAGCCACTAGGTAAATTCCTATTCATAAAGAAAGTCACAGAACAAGGTATTTTTGTGGCAGATGGCTACCCGAGCACTCTCAATTTCATATTCATGTTTTTTCATAACTGGGACGCACTGGGACTATCATTATAATGAATTTAAGATAGCTCTATATTACTGAGTTTTTGCATCATACACACCACGCATCCGAGGTCCAAATATGCTTTAGTAATTGCTTATATTATAACCATTCCACCACCACCACCACAAAAAAAAAAAAAAAAAGCTTGGCCTGGTAGCCAACATCACTTCCATAATGGATTACCACCATTAGGACCAGAAGTAAATGGTTCCGAAGTAGCTGTATTCAATTTTGCATATCTTGATGATATCAAATCCTGTAATGAGGGGTTTGACATGGTTTTTTCGACAGAAATGAGGCGCTTTGCCTCACAGTGCCAAATTCAAACTCTCTCTCTCTCTCTCTCTCTCTAATGGGTACTCTTTTTTTTTATGTACCAAACTGGCCCAATAACCTGCATGGACAGATCGGAGATCTAAATAGACTCCAGGCAGCAGGAGGCAAACAGCATATCTATGCAAGTGAGCAAATCATCATCTCCCGCTGAACGGACTGCAAAACTGCTCTGGGCACATAGTTTCGCACGATTCCCATTAAAACTATCATTATGCTTGGACAGAGTGAAGCGCTCCGAATCCAATTAAGGAGCTGCAAAAATAAGAACGCTATGTGCAGTTGGTCAATTTTAGCAATACAATGTGCGCCACCAGAATGCAGGAAAGACAAAGCCTGGTCGGAGACAGACAAGGATAGAATGAGCTAAGATGCCCAGATGGACTTGGTTCTAAAAATGTCTGGTGAGAAACTAAATAAATGCAAAATCTCTCATGGAGCAACGGCAAACCAAGCACATAGTGCACTCACAGGTGGATATGAACTTATAAGGTAAGACCTTATTTAAAAAAAAAAAAAAAAAAGGTGTCTGTACCAGTCCTGCGACTGACATCTGGATAGCTCCCAACATCTGGCTCAGGTACCTCATAGAGTTATAGAAAGATGAAACAAATCCCCCCCCTCCCAATGAATTTAATTTGTGCGCTCAAAGCAGACACTGCAGGTCTGAAAAATATTTGACAGTCTGGAAGTACAAAAGAATTTCATCAGCTGCACGAGATGCAGTTTATTTTTATTACATATAATAAACGGACTCAACCTAGTTTGAGGGGGTCTATATTCAGCTGTACAGACTGTATTGACTTTCTCAAGCAATTACTGTTAAACCAAGTGTCCCAGATGTACTGTCACAATATAATGATGATTCTCATGCAGAAGGAAAAAAATCCGGTATTTAACGACAGGCCAGCCCAATATAAACTTAAGAAAACATTGTATATTTGTTTTATGATATATTCATAGATCAAATAGATAAGACTATATCAACCGTATGTCATCTTATACCATTTATGTGAACGCACCATCAAGTGAGTACGCTCCCATTTCTCAAAATGTCCTTTCTGTGATGCTGTTCTTGAAAACTGATGAAGCATATCCGGTCCTTTAAATAATTCCGATCGGAGAAGTCAGAAAGTATAAAGTGTAGCTCTGCAATTTCCCTATGTATGAAGCACAATCCCGGAGGATGGATAATGGCTGCATTACCAGTAATGACTCAGGACAGCATTAAAGCAAACGGTCGAAACAGCAAAAAAAGAAAGGCCACAGGTCATAATGTGACTAATGGGGATGGTAAGACTGATGAACGCAGTAAATAAAGAGTAATTTGAAGCAATTAATGCCTCCAATATCTAAGGGGACGTTTCAATTTTTCCTCACAGCTTGGCAATTAAGCAAGAGGCTCTTAAGCTGCCTAATGTCCTGAAATACAGGATATAAAGGGATGAGCACAACCTGTTATGCAAATGGTGGGAACAATTACACTAATTGATTCATGAATTAGCAAACATTTCTGTGTCAACATACCTGTCCCCGTATAACACTTGTTATCTATCCGGTAGGATCAGGGAGCTGTGTGCCACACAGCGGCACCCGTTCTTTTTCTTTCTTTTTTTTTTACTGGCACCGATCCCCGCTCTCTTGGTCTCATAATATCTGTGTATCCTCATCTTGACAGCTGTACCTGCCCGGGAGTTTAACACAAAATGGAGTTGGCTTAAATTTGCCATCAGCCGCGGTGGAAAGCGTGAGCCTGCCGCGGTTGCCAGTGATGGCGGTGACGTCACGGAGCCGACTGCCTCCGGCCCGCGCGCTGCTCTTGCAGAAAACCCAACACAAAGGTTGCGAGGCTCATTAATCTTGATACACTATTTCCCGCCGTGTGCAGCGGAGAAACATCGGCCGCTCTGACCTCTCAGACCCCTGAGAGGGCAACTGCTAGGGTTTCACAAAGTCCAGTGGCACATTCCCAATCTACCTTTGATGGATAATGAGTGTTTTTCTCATAATTCTGCCGAGCAGCGCATTTCCAGACACCCAAGTGTCGGTAAATCCAGCTGAGGTTTTTTTTTTTTTTTTTCCATCTCCCATGATGCCTTCTTTCAGCTCACAAAGGCTCACACCTGTGTGCCATTTTAATTGGACTCCTGTGAGGTGAGTTTCTCGTTCTCCACCAATCGCATCCCAGCGATCCCAACTCCTACCTTCTCCTCTCAATGGAAAGGAGATGCAGCACCGTGATCCTCTCATCATCACACACAGATGCTGTGGATTCAAGTTTTCTTTTACTTTAATGCTCTCCTTACGGCCACCTCTCAATACAAGCCATGCAGCTGATGCAGGACTTGAAAGCAACAACATGAAGCAGTCCCAGGCACGACGCAATTTTTTGTCAATTAAGTTCCTTGGAGATTGTAGTTTGCCAAACAATGCCATCTCGATGCCCCATGCCTCACTCCCATGGTCTGTAAATGTGGATTGAGCTGATGTGGGATCTGTTGCCATGAGGGCTCAGTAGCTGTAAGAACGTCATCCAAAGCACTTTGAGGATTTTTGGTCAAATAATAAGCCAGTTGGTGACCCTTTAGTTTGGATGCGGAACGGCACCATTTAAGGGAATGACTTAGCTGGAAGCACCTCCCATTTGCAATGAACCCAGTGAGGTTGACAGCGTTATGATTTGAAAAAGGAGTGCAATAACACAAATGGTGGCAGAAGTTGTGCACATTTGAAGTGAAGGTAGATGAGGTAGGCCACAAATAATAGTTTATAACACCGAGTTGAAGAGAATCAGTAGCTGGTTAAAATACCTGCAAAGAAAAAGGGAAACAAGGTAAGACACCTTGTTGCCCCCGATGAAGCTCATTGGAGAAGGACAGTGTGGCTGGTGCATTAGAGGAGGTGTGAGAGGTGTGTGTGTGTGTGACCTCTGTGATATGGACCCCCCCCCCCCGCCCTCCTCCTGGTGGGCCACATCACAGAGGCCTGGTTGGTGTGTGTGACTGAGACATGGCAGCGAGGGTCCACAGGGGAGCAGAGACGGAGTGGATGTTATGCCAAAGGATAACTGTTTCTGACTACACCCCCCCCCCCTCCCGTCCCCCCATCCCGTCCCCCCATCCCCACGCCTCTTCCCACCAACCCCTCAGAGGCCTGGTCCTGTCACAGACCCCCACTGCGCAGTCTGGGAGACCTGTTTTCGCACACTGGGGACATGGCACTGTGGTGGTGTGCGTGTGTGTTTGCGTGTGCGTGTGGGCGGGTGTACTTGAAATGCCATTATCCATTAATATCTAGACATGAGGCCATTCCCAACAGCAGCCGCATGTATAAGTGGGTAGGATCGTTTTGCGCAAGAGCATCTGCTCGCGCACGGGGCGACTAAATCTTTCATTTCTTGCGGCGCGCAGTCGGCAAACAGAGTGATGTCGCCCGCGGGCGTGTCGCTCACCTTCCTCCATGGTGCGCGCCGTCATGGATTCACTGTCGGCGCCCTGGAACTCGTTGAAGTACGGCCTCACTTTGATCTCGTAGACGATGCCCTTCTTCAGAGCGGAGAGAGTTATGTCTCTCTCCGAGGCGACCTTCAGGTCCTGTATCTGCCACGGCCCCGGCGAGGGCAAGCCTGACGTTTGGCGGTACAGAACGCGGTAGCCTTGGATGAACTGGGATGGATTCTCCACCTGTGAGGAGGAGGAGGAGGAGGAGAGGAAGAGGGTTTGAAGACGTTCTGCGTGGTCATGATGCGGGAGGTGTCACGCATCTGTGTTTTTTTAAACTGCTTTGGAGCAGCGGATGAGCATTCGGTACGTGACCTCCGTCAGTGACAACGCACGCTCGGTTAACTGTGCATTTAAATTAGCTGCAGAGAGACACCACGTGAAGACAGTTGTAGGGTAATTGCCACACCTGAGCAGTAGCGTGTTGCCATAGACCTTAAGCACAGTCAAGACTCAAATTAGCCCGAATTTCCTTTTTTCGCATTTTTCCTGCGGCATTTCCAGGCAAGAGTGAAGCGTTTAACAGATACAAATCGTAGTAATGGCTTGTTAACAGGGCATGAAGAGAGGAAAGGCTTTTACAAGTGATATAAGGCAGCTGTTTACCATCAATGCAGACAAAATATATCGGATCTCCTCTCCATGCGCTGCCCCCTCCCCCATGTAGCCTCACTCTGCAGGTCATTAACAAAATAATAGTCATCTAAAAGCGCTCTAAACTCAGGAAGCGGCTCCACCCGTGGTTTTGTTCTCCTGTGATACTTCAAACGGAATTAATGGTGGAGACCAGTGCTTCCTTCACATTCCCTTTGTCTAAGAAGACGGCTGCACAATTCATCGTAGACTGCGGCATGTCTACCGCCTCCATTTCTCCGGTCTAATAATGGCAAAAAAAAGAAATATAGCATTTGCGGTGTATTCTCCGAAATGAAAATTGCATTTCTATTGTATTATACTTAATAAATATTGATTATATGAGCCAGGATTATGTTGGATATGATGCCTGGAATGAGGATAGTGGTTCTCACCTGCTGACGGCCAACTGAATAACAACAAACTAAAGATAGCTCATAGACTCCAATAAATGAAGTCAAACATCTGTGGACCCATGTGAGCTGTCCAAAAAGTGCAGGTTTAAGGTGTCAGCGTCTAAGTCTGATTCATCACAGTCTGCGGCTGGTGTGTGATTAACCTACAGCAGCAGGCAGCGGTGACACTTTGCCAACAGACAGAAATAACATTTGCCAGACAATGGGCCGACTGCAGACTCTCTCCAGAAGTGACACATGTAGCACCTAATGGTGATGTATTTGTCCCCGACACAAACATTCGTCTGGATTCCTGCATCTTCTCAGACCATTCTAAATTGATGGAGCACCAGCTGTTCAGTCAATGAATGTGTAGCCGCTCCACAATATTTACTGTGTGTGTGCCAACTAATCCAAAACACAGCGACTTGCCAAGTATACACTTCTCAATCCAGCTTGGGCAAAAACTGCGTTCGCTGCTCTGAAGACAATATTCACTCCTCTAAACCACAATCCATTTTTCATGCGATGAATACTCACCGTCCACGTGACCTGCACCGAAGTGGAGCTCAGGACCACGGGGTTATGCATGCTGACCAGCACATCGCCCAACTCCTTCTGCACGCGGCGATGGTCCACCCCCTGGGCGGTGGGACTAATGTCTGCAGGAGAGGAAGAAAAGCACTTGCTGCAAATAGTGGAGTGTGTTACTTTTAAATAGTCATTTCAAAGAAATGCATATTTCCATACCTTGTGTGCGGACAGGCTCAGACATGGGGCTGGGGTCCCCGAGCCCCTGGGCGTTGACTGCCCGGAGGATGAAGAGGTAGACCGTGTTGGGTCGGAGGTCCTTGACTGTGAACTCGGTGGTCTTCACGTGGTCCGCCACCGTCTGCCAGCTGTTGCTCACCGACTGGCTGCAAAGAGGATGAATGCTATCAGTTGGGACGAAACTTTTCATCACTGCAGAGGAAACGATTTAGTGGAGGGGGTAACGTCTGTGGTCTGTGCTCCTAACGAGCCCCACTGGGACTGGGGGACTGGGGGAAATCATTTTTCTGCTTAATGTGCGCTTATAATATCTAATATCTTTTTCACTCAATTTAATTGTACAATTGTGAAAGAAAACCAATACAGTATATCCTGCTCTAAACCGCCCCGGCTTGCCTGAATGCCCACACAAACACCCACATCTGTTCCTGCCATGAAAGTTCGGGGTCACTGAACGTAGCCCGAGGCCATAGGTCACAGACGTACCCGAAGGCCTCGATGACATAGGAGGACACTGGGGAGCCCGCCTCTGGCCCCGGTTCCCATGACAACGAGATACTGCTCTTGGTAACATCCGTGACCTCTGGCTCGGAGGGGGGCCCTGGGAGCGCCGTTGCATTGTGAGACGTGAAGTCCATGAGGTCAGTGGAGTCTGACGAAGGAAGAAAGGAAGAGAGACAAAATAAATACCTGCCAGGGCAAAGGATACGGAGTGTGTGTTGTGCGTTATGTAAGATTGCAGTGATTTTTCATTGGATTTTCAAAAGATGTTTTGAAGCACACCTCTGACGTCCAAGACGGCGCTCCACGATGTTTCTCCACTGGAGCTGGTGGCCACGCAGGTGTATAATCCAGAGTCAGACAGCTACGGAGCAGAGAAAATCCATTAAACGTTCAAGAAACGTTTAGTCTAGTTAGCAGTTGGACAGCTTTAATAACCGAAAGGACAAAATAGCGCACAGTGATCTCCACCCGGAAAACCGTTTAATAGAAGAGGTGCTGCCCTTTCTTTGAAACTGGCCCATTAAGATATTCCCCGCTCGTCCAAACAAAGACAAATAACCCAGGCTAGTTTTCAGGCAGTGCTGCGTTGCGTTGCTGTGCTCCATTCAATCCAATGTCTTTTGTAACTCTGATCCCAGGCGGCTTCGAAAGGCTCTTACGTCAGTCTTGAAGGTGGTTCACAGCTCCTGGTACAGTGAAAAAGCATTAACCTCCACTGGCCTGCCTTTGGCTCGAGAAAAGCCCGAGAGTGGATGAGGAGATTTTAACGCCAGCCAATGAAAAAAAAAAAAAAGGAGCGCAGTAAGAGCTTACATTAATTTTCTTAATTGATTTTCTCCAATAATAGTCGCCCCTCCATTCCCAGAACCATCAACATTATCATCACCAGTGCTGACACAGGAAGGAAGAGATACGACTCTTCTGTTTCATATTGGCTGTGCCTTAGGAGTCCTTGACAACTGTGCTATCTCGGGAGGGAGAGAGAGAGAGAGAGAGAAAGAGAGAGAGAGAGGCAGGGGAGGAAGAGAGTGACACACAGAGAGCACTTTGACACTGTGACAGGACACTGCATATTGCACTTCCTCCATTAGATTACCCCCTGTAGACTCCGCTCACTGCTCCCTGTCCTTGAGTCTTCGAGTTCAAACTAAATATCACCGCTTAACAACTTATAAAAATCAATACTCACTATTCATCTTTTAGAAGCAACCTGACTGCATTTGTCCATTTCAATTCCACTCAGCTGAAGGCAGCTGGCAGAGGAGGGATTTTTTCTCTTTCGTGGGTCGTATAAAACACTACACGTGCGTTTGAAATATTGCGTTTGTGTCAAAGTATTTCCCCCAAAAAAAGTGGGAATACTTTTTTTTTGACGTTTTTTTTTAATGAATGCCGCAATTAAAGAAATTCAATCAAAAGTAATGCAACACAGTCTCTCCCCCCACCCGAAAAATAAACATTACAAAGCACTGAGCAGATGTTTGCATTTTTGCAGGTTAGCGGAATGTGACATATTCACACTGTATGATTATTTGTAGACACACATCTGCCGGAGACCCGAGTGATAAGCCGCTAGCTAGAAAATTTGATTTTGAATTTGGTTTAAAGCCTCCTCCCGTAGATCAATTAACAATTCTTTGTTCTTATTAATTAATCCCCGGCTCCTGTTAAAAACACTGCAGAGTGAAACTCGATTGCTACACTCTCTTGTACAAGTATAGCAACAAAAAAAAACAAAAAAAAAGGACGAGAATCTTGGTGGGAGGTTTCTTATAGTGGGACTGTTGTTATCGCGTAGTTTGATCAGTTAGCAAAAAAACGAAAATATTATGGTTCATTTCCTTCATTTTTGATTTGTTTTTGTGCTTTTGGCCATGAATTGTCATTGGTAGTAACGTGACGGCTTATGCTGCGTGCATTTTTCGGACCCACCTTGGTACTCTGGATCTGCAGGCTTCCGTGGTCGAGCAGGGAAAACCGCGGGTCCTTCCCGAGCAAACTGGCTCCGTTCTTCCTCCAGGAGACCGTCGGCTCCGGCTCCCCAGAGGCCTGACATCTGAGGAGGGTCACGCCTCCCAGCGCCTGCGTTTGGTTGGACGGGCCCTGCCGGATGATGGGTGGTGGGCGGTCCTTCAGAGCTAAGGATAATAATTAATGGAACGAGTCAAGAGTGGATCGCAAGCCGTGTAATTTCGATGTCATGGTCTTGGCATGAAAAGCAACGGGGGGGAGGGAAAAACAACACATGACCTTATCACAAGGTGTTAATTTGTGATTGCAGTTATCGCGTATGTGATTGCAGCCTCAGTATGTTCCCTTTCCATCTGATGAATTTGTTGTGAGAGGGAGTTTTTTTTTTTTTTTTCTTTTTTATATGTATATTTTATTTTTCCACAGTAGGACGGTGCGCTCGTGGCACCGAATCCCACCTTCGAGCTTTAATTACTAGGTGAGGATTAACGATGCCTCACCCATAGTGCTAATTACCGTGCCTTCCTTGTAACACCTCTCAACACCTTCATGCCTGTCCCCTCTACTTCTACTCTTGACTCATGGCTGCACATCCTTCCTCCCGGCGTGCCCTCTGTACACACACACACAAAAAAAAAAAACTCTCAACTCTAAATTAGCACGTCAAGCAACAACAACAATACATCTCTTTTAAAGCTTTTTTTAAAGCATGTAACAGAAACAGAAAACAGCCACTGGGCTCTGCAACAGTAATTTCTCTCTCGGCTGTGTAACTGCCCCCCATTTTTAATTTCCTCGCCACTGTTATCAGCTCTGTCTCCGTTCGCACAAGTGTTAACAGCACATCCCCCCCACCCCCGCCTTATCTTTCATCACACCTCCATCGCAGCGCAACAACAACAACGCCGGGACAATGGGAGACAAACACAGAAAACAGCCACTGGGCTCTGCAACAGTAATTTCTCTCTCGGCTGTGTAACTACCCCCCATTTTTAATTTCCTCGCCACTGTTATCAGCTCTGTCTCCGTTCGCACAAGTGTTAACAGCACATCCCCCCCACCCCCGCCTTATCTTTCATCACACCTCCATCGCAGCGCAACAACAACAACGCCGGGACAATGGGAGACAAACCAGGTGCACCTGTGTGCGCCACAAAGTACAGTGAAAAATAAATACGTGTCATCTGCCATTTAGATCGCAACTGAATTGTTTGCATTTAGGGGTCATTTAAAAAAAATCACAGCGATGTTCTTAGGTGACTGTGTTATGAGGATGAACGTCTTTGTTCGTGTCTATAAGCACCAATACACTGGCTATAGCATTTTTTGGAAAACACCACTTTACAGCAAGCGATCGATATCCCCTGTGATTCTGGTGCAAACACCAACGTTATTATTGCTGCTCCTGATTTAGCTTTAGTCCACTGAGAAATAATCATTCTCTTCCCCTTTAGCAACAAAAGTAATAAGAAGATACTACTTTCATGGTTGTCCATTGCCTACTCCAGTTGTAGAAATAAAATGCACTTTTACAGCAGATTGGTGTGATATGGTCATCCTGGGCTGACTGCAGCAATACAATGGATTCAAACAGTGACCCAGTTTCGCCGCCACACAAATTTGTCGGACCACTTCCGCGTGCGTCTGTGTGCCCAGCAGGCTGCAAACAACTTCCAGCTATGAAATTGGCTGAATACAATGCCTTTGTTTCCATCCTCACACACGACCTTCTTCCGCTTGCCAGCTAGAGTGATGATGCCAATGCACGATGCCTGTTCTCACACTGGCCGCACAAAGAGGAATATAAAAGTTTCAGCAAGTGCCACTGTAACGAGTCTAAATGGATGATTAAAAAACCTGTATGTCACACTTCAGATAGCATTCCTCCAGCGGAGGAGCCATTTGAAGACGCCTATGGGAAGCGATGTTCTTCCATTCGCGAGCAATGCTGAGGACTGCGGCCGTAAGGAGATACCGAATCTCCTCTCCTCTCTCGTGCTATACACCAAACATTTGGATATTGATCCACCTCCTCTGAGGGACGTGCCAGGAGTCTTTTTTCTCTCCAAAAGCACTTCAACAGATGTTAATTTAATAATGTGCGAAAGAAAAAGCCAAGAAACAAGTGGGGAGAAGGGCATAAACGGCTCCCAGCTGGCAGCGGCTCAGCACTTAATGCCGACATTAAAGCTTTGTCCAAAAAAAAAAAAAAAAACGTCTCTCGATCAAGGAGACCGCTTTATTTTGCGCCGTTTCAGTCTTTTCAGGCCCATTCCATTTCCCACAGCAGAGTGATAATGAAAAGGATAACTGCGGGAGGCTGGCTTTCACGACACACAGATGCACCTGCGTTGTTTATATGTGTGGGCAGACAAATAGCCTGCGATATACTGGTATTCGGTGTTTTATCCGGCCTTGATAACGCTTGAAAGTCAAAGATATGGAAAATAACTGAAATATGTTCCACAGCTGAAAATTTGGGTGACAGCTCCAGAGAAGACGCCACATTTTAGGGGCCTTTAACCCCCATCTACTCTGAATTCTATTATTATTATTATTATTATTATTATTATTATTATTATTATTATTATTATTATTATTATTATTAGGATAACTGCGGGAGGCTGGCTTTCACAACACACAGATGCACCTTCGTTGTTTATATGTGTGGGCAGACAAATAGCCTGCGATATACTGGTATTCGGTGTTTTATCCGGCCTTGATAACGCTTGAAAGTCAAAGATATGTCAAAGATACGTGTTTTCCATCAAATACAGAACGCCATTGACAAGGCTTTTGAAATATCATTTATGTTGTTAGGTGACTTAAGGAAAATAACTGAAATATGTTCCACAGCTGAAAATTTGGGTGACAGCTCCAGAGAAGACGCCACATTTTAGGGGCCTTTAACCCCCATCTACTCTGAATTCTATTATTATTATTATTTTTATTATTATTATTATTATTATTATTATTATTATTATTATTATTATTATTATTATTATTTGTACCCAAATATACTGTATATATTCAGTACGTGTGTGTGTGTGTGTGTGCGTGTGTCCAGTCTTACCGTCTGCTACCTCAAGCTGGGCCTTGGCCAGGATGCTGCCTGCCACAGTGAGGGCCTGGCAGATATAATACCCGGCGTCAGAGCGCTGCACGGACGGAATGGTCAACTCTCCATCCACAGACACAGAAACGCGGCTGTCTCCCTGTGACGGCTGGTTGGGAAACAGAAGATCCTACAGGGAGCGGAAATGAAGCATTTAAAGGGTGGAAACTCCCTTATTGTTGTTTGAAGTCCACTAATTTCCTTTTGGCGAGAATATTTTAAATGCAAATGTGAAAATGTGATCTTCTTCAAGATGTTTGTTTGCAAAAAAAAAATGCTCCACCATATGAAGGGTTGAATATTGTGAAAAATGCCTCAAAGAGGAAAAAACTGCTTGCACAATCACTACTACTGCAAGATATACAGTCACTGTGCCTACGTAGTCTAACAATTGTGTACAATTTGTTTGGAAAAAGTGGGTCAGCGTCTCTGTCCTTCTCGGCCTGAATGGCGGTTCACCCCCCAAGTGATAATCCTGCTGTGATAACCTGCAGTCGTGGTCGTAAAATTGAGGCATCAGCGTCGGCTGTTTTTGCACCCCAAGCAGACGGGCTGATGGGCAGCGAAGGACATTAGCCGGCTTTCATTATGTCTAATGACTCTAATGCAGCACATGACATTGTTGCTTGCTAAGTGATTTGGCTGGTCAGACTGGGGTGGATAGATAAAAAAAAAAAAAAAAAAAGACCCCTTCATCAGTATGTGGAACAGAACCATTTTCCGCTGCTCCTTTCAGTCAGAGCCTTGGCAATTCTTTTCCCCTACATTTTGCATATTTTACCTTTGATACCGTTGCAAAATTGATGTGCTCATAGAGAGAGAAAATGTTTGGTCCAAAGCGTACGCACACATTCTGACAGACACACATACACACAGAGGCCTCACCTGGCTACCCTCTCGCTGCCAGAAGACAGTGGGCTGAGGTTTGCCCCGGGTCTCGCAGGGAAACGTCGCCGTTCGTCCTTGAGCCACAATCTGGTCACGGGGTCGCACCACAAACTGGGGCGCCTCTGAGGTTAAAGGTAAAATAAACAACAACACAATAGCAACACCTTTGCGTGGAGGTAAATTTGTGCACAAGAAAAAGAAAAAAAAAAAGAAAAAAAGGTTTTAAATGAAGTTTGAACTGAAGATCTACCTTCGGGCTACACGGTTCATGCATGAGGACTTTGCTATTTGTTTAGGGACTATTTCCTGACAACGCACATCACACAAGACATTCATCCAGCTGCCAGAACATCAGAATGAGTGATAACCTCTCGTTTTCAGGGTAACCTGACGTCCCTCTGAATTGTGCATCATCCATTTCTGGACTCCCATTTGGGTAACAAGTGAGGTGGTTAAAAAAAAAAAGGAAATAAATCCACTGCTTCTAAATCTTACTGCCAGGGTGGAGTCAGGGGTTTGACGGCCACAATGTAGATACGCATGTCCGGTATTAGATCCATGAATGTGTTTGTGGAATGCCACAACAGTACATGCATACTGGGAGTGCGTGTGTGGGTGGTCAAAAACTGAAAGCAGCGCATGCACGATGGCATCAGCTCTTACTTACCGACGGGGCGAGCTGGTGACACAACAATGGTGCGGATGAGATTAACAAGGGACACAGAGAGAAGCGGAGGAGTCGAAAAAGAGGGACAGAAAAAGAAAAGAATGAAAATCAGAAATGAAATGAATGAATGGGGTTTTCATCCATGAAGTTAAAGGAAGACGAGGGGTTAAGCTCAGTCACCGACGGAGGTGATGGCGTGGGCCTCAGGGAAGGGAAACCGATGCCAAGAACCACCGAACACATCTACTGAACAGTTGACTTGCGTCACCAGAATCACACATTCACACCCTTATCAGATCTGTGTTTATATATATATATATACGGTATATATGGAGTGTCTCTAACTTTTGGCTCGGATAGACGAAGTGTATTTTAGAATAGACTAAATGGATCAAATCTGATTATTACAAACACGTACGTCATAGACATCTGCCTTCTCTCACCATCGTATTAAAATAAGTATTAAAAAATAAATAAACGCATATCACAGACTGCTATAATATAAGAGCGCTAACATCTAAAAGAGTGCATTCAAGTAAGGACTATTTTTTTCCTCTATCCTTTCCTTTGACATCTTTTCTGAAATCTTGTTAAGTAAATTTTGCCTTATATATGGCTGTTTTGTACCAGTACTCTACCAGTAACACCCTCTTGAAATAATAAACAGGATGATCCTCGAAATGGTCCTTGGCTCCGACGCAATTCTGTAAATATATCCTCGGGCTCCATTCATGCAAGAATAGCAAAAATCGTATTTTCATAAAGCAGGAATGAACAGTTAATGTCATGAGATCTGTGATGTACAGTATGCATGAAGATGTGTGACATACGTATTCTGGCCAGGATCATTTGTTTCCGACTCGCCGCGTTAGAATTATTAACATAAAGAGCCGAAAGCAGAGGGGAACCGTTTTTGACTTTTACAATATCGAGCTTCCTCCCATTGATACCGTGTAAATATGGAGTGAGTGGGCTGGAAGGAGAATAGCACCCCCAGGAGAGGTCATAACAGTTCACTTAAAACCGGTTGGATTGTTCATATCTGGAGCCTAGCTGGAAATCTGGAGCAATCAACTACATCAGCCCCGCTGGATGAAAGGAAAAGCTGAGGCCAGGCTCGGGCTTTCAGCAGGGGGGCAATAACGCTCGTAAAATGGGCAATAAAGGACTGATTGTCCTGCGGCTTGCTTTGGGAGACACAAAATATATCAAGGTTGGGTTTATGAGCTTTACCACATGCGAGTCCGCGAGCCAGTCACCCACCTCTGATAGTCAGGTAGGCAGAGGCCTCCACTTTGCCCACGCGGTTCTCTGCCAGGCAGGTGAAGGTTCCCTGATCGCTGACCGACGCTTTCTTTATCCTCAGCAGGAAGTCCTCTTTTTCATATCGGACGTCATACCTGGGGGAAAAGAGCACAAGTCCCGGGTGACGTCTCGAGATGATTTTGTAAAGCCGGAAGATCGTAGATCAGAGTTATATATGTATTTTTTAGGCTTTTTTGGAAGGACAAATGGTTTCACCGATCAAACAAGTGCAACCACCAAACATGGGACTTCAATCGACGGTGTGAACACTTGCGTCATGTTTCTTCGTATAAAGGATGTGTCATTTCTGATAGAATAAAGACAGACGTTGGAAGGCAATTAAGACTCTCTGCTGCACACACTGTGCTACAGAGGCAGAGAAAAAGGGGGAGCAATTATGCTGAGATGAAGGCACGGCAAAATGAAAGGTGCTTTCAGCTGGAACCCTGACTGTTCCACTATTTCAATATTTATAAAGACGCGCCACCCACTGTGGCGTGGGCTGTGTACTATTCTATACCCTGCGTGTCTGCGTGTGTGTGTGTGTGTATACTTAAGTGTGCGTGGGCGAGAGCGAGCGCGAAGACAGGGAGACCGAGACCGAGGGAGAGATAGACAAACAGTCTGAGAGCAAGGGTGTGGCACGGCCTGACAAACTGAATCTGATGAATGAGCCGAGCAGTGAGAAATCACTTATTCATGGGGAGGTTCCAATGCATCGGTGTGGATCCAGCGGCAGCAGTGATGCAGCTGTAATGCAGCAGTGGTGCAGTTCGAGTCGGGAGGAACATCTCCAGAGTTTAGATGAGCACCAGAGAGGGGGCTACGGACTTGATGAGTGGAGGGGCAAGGAGTCGGGCTCTCCCTCTCTGGGGGTCCTTTTTGCTGTGAGAGATCCTGTGAAATTGTCCAGCCGGCCATACGGATTCAGGGACGGGGAGACAAGTCAGGCAGAGAAATGGCCCCGGGGGGGTGGGGAGGGAAGCCACAGCTGAAATAGATGTTGCAGAAGGGTGTGGGCAGAATATCGATGGGGGATTGCGGAGGGCCGGTTCAGTGTCTAGCGAGGACTCCATTCACGGCACATCTCTGACCCAGATACCGATTCCCCAGGAGGGTGACAGGTTCAGGAAAAGAATGAAAGAAGTGAGGCGAGGCGGTTCTGGAAGTAGGACATGATTCTGAAGTCAGGAGGTGCCCAGGTACAGGGCACAACGCAGCTAGGCAGAGAGGCAGAGAGAGAGGCAGAGAGAGAGAGAGAGAGAGAGAGAGG
>JAFBJU010001662.1:33903-48596 GCA_016785305.1 Colistium nudipinnis
GAGAGAGAGAGAGAGAGAGAGAGAGAGAGAGAGAGAGAGAGAGAGAGAGAGAGAGAGAGAGAGAGACACAGAGAGAGAGACAGAGAGAGAGAGCATGGGTAAATAAGCTGGGTTGAGCTCATCACAGGCCAATACGTCTGGACCTGGACACAGCTGGGGTCCTCGGGGGTCCTCAAATTGGTGATCATTAGGGCCATAATGCTGCAATTTGCTTCTTCTAATGCCCCGGTGGCGCTAAGAGGAGGATGCTGATCTCTGCTTTTCTGTCTTTTTTTTTTTTTTTATAATAAGAGAGAGAGAGAGAGAGAGAGAGAGAGAGAGAGAGAGAGAGAGAGAGAGAGAGAGAGAGAGAGAGAGAGAGAGAGAGAGAGACAGAGAGAGAGACAGAGAGAGAGAGACAGACAGAGAGAGGACCGCATGGTCAACATCACAATATGTTGGAAATGCTTTGAGAAGGAGCCACCCCGACTTCCTATAGCAGTAATGGTTTGGAACAGGTGTTGGTTACTAAAGTTATGGCACGAGAAAAAAATATTTCTCTGTTCTAATGGGATATACCCAGACTCGAATGTAAGAGAGATGACTCACCGGGTTTTGAGCACCAAAGGCTATATATTTCCTGGAGTTTTATTACTTAGTGGATGCACGTTTTCTTTTCCTTTTTTTTTAATCAATTTAAAAGCATTTTAAACGGCATAATGTGTAATTAGTCTGTCGGAATCATTTTCCATGCATTGACTATGCACCGACTGTGACTGTCCCCAGTGCTGCACTTATAACCCTGCGCACGTCCGATTTAATACGAGATCAGGTTATGCCTCTTAACCAGGTTTTACACAATGAGATTATGAAAAACCATATAATTAGCGCATATAATTAGCAGGCATCGATCCAATGGCAAAATGTAATTTCTCCTGTGTAAAACTACCATGGAAATGGTCTACGGGTTTGGAGAGGGTGCTTGTCTTTTTTGACGACATGAATTTGGAAAGTTGCTCAATATAGCTGTAAAATGTAAATGCAATGTTTGGTGTTTAAACTCATATTTTATAAAGCTTTAGATTTGAAACAAGAAGGAACAATTAAACACGAAAGCACGAAACTAGTCCTCGTTGATCTAATGTACTGGAGGAATTGATATTTAACATATACATCTGCTATGTGTCCATCTTCGGACCTTTTGTACCGTGGCGCCCCTTTAGCGCTCCTTCACATTTATAAATGACCACATTTACTGCCTTATTATGCACACAAAGACCCAGATATCCATATGCAGACATAGGGCACTGCGTGCACAACACAAACATTCCTCACCTGCCACGAGGAATATCCACGTCCTCCTTTTTCCAGCGCAGTGTAGGCGGAGGGTCACCGTGGACCTGACACCTGAACTCCACGCCCTCATCCACCAAGACCACCTGGTTCACAGGCCGCTGCACAAACACTGGTCTCTCTGGATGCGGGCAGTACAAATAACAGAGGTGCTAAATATACTTTTGACAGAGTGATAAATACTGTATGTGCTGGTGGAGAAAGGAATGTCACTCTCTATCATATTTTCCAGCCAGCCAAAGATGTTAGACTTACCAAATACAGAGAGCTGGGCTTTTTCACTCTCTCTCTCTCCGACCATGTTGGACGCCACGCACACATAAATCCCCACATCGCTCTTCTTGGTATTCGTGATGGTCAGCTTTCCTCCTCGTACCTGACAAACAAATAAAGGCATCTAATTAGAATCGGGCATTCAATTATGAATGAAGGCAGAGGAGTGGCCCCCTCGGAGAGTGACCCACCGTGATCCGCTCATCTTTGAGGTCAAGGCGGACCTTATCTTTTCTCCAGAAGGTGATGGGTTCAGGGTGGCCGCGTGGAGACTGACACTCCAGAGCGGCGGTCTCACCGACCGCCACCACGGCGTCCTGCGGGTTCTGTCTGAAGTCATCACGTAACACTGAGGGTTAAAAAAAAAAGAAAAAAAGAAGCAGGGTTGTTACGAAGCCTGTTATAAAGTTATTACATTTAATTAATGTGTTTGAATTTTCATTTAGTTACATCTGTGCCGTTGTTTGTACCAGAAAGCTGCACAAGGGCTGAGCTGTAAAGGGCTGACTGACCTCCACAACCTTTTTTTCCCCAATGTGAGAGTGTGAAAGATAACTCCAAAAATAGACTCACAGAACCTTTAAAAAAATCTGTTTGTCTCTAATGACACTTTAAACTCAGCAAATAAATATGTGTGTCAAGGTAAGTAGGCATAAGAGCACAAGGTACATGGTGAAAAAAATAAATGAAAAAAATCAACATTAATATGGAGGTTTTGAGGTGAAAGATCTTCTTTCAAAAATGTATACAACGCAACATTTTTAAGGCCAATGGCTCCCCTCAGTCTGTTGCAGATTTTGTAGCCAAGGGGCCAAAGCATGGGAGGAGAAAAGCTTACAGGAGCCCAAGATGTCTTAGGCTGATCGATCCAGCGCCTTTTCCTGATGCGTCCTTCAAATCTGAAGTCTCCCCGTCCCCAAGGGGGATCCTCTCTGAGCCTACATAAATAATGCCATAAATAATCTATGTTCAAATAGGATCAATCCTTATGCTTCCACAACACGTCAAATCCGTCCATCGGTTTTCCCCATCACTCAGCATTGTCCAACCCCCGATAGAAGTTCAAAGTGAGAGTCAGAATCATATCCACCAACCGTGGCCAGGGAGCCCATATTAGGTCCATTGCCTCACAACTGCTGATACATATGATTTACATTGACCTGAAAAACACCACACACAAAACACAACGTCGCGTTATATTAAACACATTTAAACGCCAATGCTTGTAGTGTTTATTGTGTAAACCCACACATTGGTGGCAGCAACGCACATGCTGGGGCAAGTTTGGGTGTGCTACAGGAATAAGATTATGATTAGATTTCCTCCTCTGACAAACTTGGAGGGCCACCATTTTGCGACAGAATATCATGAAGAAAACACAATATATGAGGGAGAGTTTGATGGTCGGAATATGCATTTGATCATTGTGTTATGGTTCATCAACACAAGTTATGTCCATGCATGGCATAAACGTGACCCATTTTCAATATAATCCAAAAAAAGTATTCTAGTCTGGCCGACACTGCTGTGGATGAAAACAGTTTGATCACTTGGTTTATACTTTGTAGCAGATGTGGGGTCAGACCTTGTTTTTTTTGTAAAGAAGAGAATGCATCAATGACCAGGGACACCGCGTGATCCAAAAACTATTTCATGAAATGTTATCGAAGGACATGGGAACAGGTGCAAGGTCTCATTGAGTTTCCACGGCACCGCTCCATTTAGAGGATTATTGTGTGGGGAAAAAATATTGCAAGTTAAAGTCCTCAATACTTTGCCTGAAATAAATCAGAACTTTAGCCTCAAGAGGAACGACAACTACATAAACCTAATGAGATATCACCCAGTAATAGCACTAGACGGAATGCAAATATGATGTGTTATAAATATGTTAATTAATGCACAGGCGTTTTTCATGGCAGACATTTAAACAGTAGGGAAAGCGCGGTTATAAATCTTACAATTAATTACCGGAACCCTTTAATGAACAGAGCCATCGTTGTTTTCAGGAACACTAGTCCTTTACTACATTGTGTCGTGTCAAAATGTGAAGAAAAAACAAAAAACGCTATGTGGTTGTGATTCTGAACATTTTCATTTATCCACTGCGGGTTCATCTACGCTTGAGTTTGTCTACTGGAAAAGAAGAACATCAAACAACGCACATAAAACAATGCATATAAAAGCCATGCTTGTGCGTGTCGAATATATCAGCGAGCTGCTGCTAGATTTGAAAAGGCACATCTTCATAACTTCCAAATACTGTCACACGTGTTATCCCTAACTTACACATGAAAGCCTCCAGCGCTTCAGGCGGCTTCGGCAACGACTGTGCCGTTAGCCAATCGTGGGTATTATGGTTAAAGACAAGCGATCATGATTTGGATCCCGCAAAGAGTTGTGGGCACTTTTGCATTAATAGCTTATGACATGTTGTTTATTTCTGAAAGCTTTACTGTGGCAAGCAGGTTGAAAGTGTGCGACAACAATCGGGAGTGTGAAAAGAAAAGAAAAGGGACTTTTATTGTGCTCAACCCCTGAATCAAAAATGGCCGCCGTGTTCTTTTTCCGATTTCCTCTGTTGAGCGATGAATGAGTCATTAATTTAAAAGAACGGTTAGCGCATCATAATGCTGCAGATGACGGTAGTTAAATTAGTACCTAGCCTACTTCCTTTATTCAAATGTCCTCTTTATGTTTCCCAGCTGACAATTAAATTGTTTGTCAGCGTTCCGTCTGATGTTAATCAAACAAATGGTGCGTTACGAAAAACGGAACGATAGTTTTGTAAAACTCGGTGCAAAATAAGCGGGGGCGGGGGAGTCTTGGTGTTCAGTTTGCTTTTCATCCTCATTAGCGCCATAAGCTGTTCTGCTGATATACTGCAGCATCAATTCCAAGTCCCAGGGGACACCTCCAGTGGAAAGGAAAATCAGGAAGGAGCCAGCGGCCCTTTGGCCCCGCTGTCAATCACATCCAGGCTGCGCCGGAATAAATGAGTCTCAGTTGCAGAGACTACTCTGGCAGACGTACTCCTGGCTGGCTGTCACATGGCGCTATACGCTTAGTGACCCGTCCCACTGAAGGCAAACACTCCTCCGCTCCCCCAGTCACACAATCACCTTCCCCGGTCCTGTGTTGTCACATTGAAGATGCTCCGATCACAACAAAGATCGCCCTCCACGGTCTGTGAAACCCAGGTGCGCACAGGAAAGCACTGGATAATTCAAGACGAGATGACGTGGAAACCCAGCTATAGAAAATATGAGCAAATCAAAAAAGAAATGAAAAAAAATGATTAAAATAAATAAATAAATTGTACTCGTTAAGTTAAACGGAGCAATAGAGTTTTTGTGCAGTAAATTCGACAATGATGATGCCGACCAAAGAGATACACTTACAACGCACATTGGTGCTTTATCTTATTAGAATGATCACTTACTTGCAGTTTCCATTCTGGGATATTTCCAATTTGCTTACCACACATGCAACGATTGATTACACGCGCAATAGACTGTGTTTCTATTAAATGGAAAGTGAAGAAATGATGGCATAAAATCTCTTGGTAATAGCCAACCACAAATTTTAAAAGACACACCCCTTTCCGGTGTGTGCATCCAAAAGCTATGAATACGGCTGTTAGTGTGGCTGTGATTTATTTTGCCCCGACAGTATACATTACCCCCCCTCCCCCTGCTTAGACCGCCGTCCCACCACACGCCCTCCCTCTCCTAATCTCACTGCGAGGCATTTGCAGGTGACCGTAGGAGGCATTTATGAGGGAATGCAAATCAGGGGGTTTCGGGGGGCAGGGGGAATGGTTGTGTGCTAATCCACTGGTCTCTAATGTGGAGCCCCCCGTGGAGGCGGCACCCATGTGTACTCTGTTGTCATGTGGTAATTATTTCTGGCGGCGGTGCTGCCATCACTGGCCGACGCCACCTGATTGAAAGCTGCTCAATTATTCCAACGAGCTATTCGGGGAAACTCACCCGTTCACCAGTTTCGTTTATCAAATCAGATGGAGAATGATTGGTAAATGGGCTTCATTTCGCCGGCACAATGGGCGGTTAAAAATATGTGACAAGGTGGAAGAATCTGAATACAAATAACTGGCTGCAGTAGTACATTTCCTTAGCGTCCTGGCTCCTTGAGACCCTCTTCAACCACAGCAGCAAAGTGCGACCGAATTTCATCCGACAATTTCACCACAATGTCAAATCCTCCCACTTGAAGTCTTGATGCATGTTGCCCAGCTCACGAGCTGAATATCAACTCCATTTGGTTGAGAGCAGCCCGTAAATGCCTACACAGCGGCCGATGTCTCAAAACACTGCAGCGCATTTATCAGCCAGTGCATTTATTATTATCTCCTCTGGCGCGGTTAATGGCTTGTGTGTCCATTAAGCGTGCATGCATTTACCGCAGTGTTTGTGTTAAAACGCGCCAGCCAGTTGCCACGGAGTGTCGAAGCAGCGCGGCTCAAAGTCGCCAAGCTGTGTGCTATGTCTGTGTTGACTGGTCGATTGCTGCCAATGTGTGTTCGCCAGTCGTCCTGTGGTTCCGCCACTTTCTGGCATTAAATGTGGCACGGTCCTCAACGCTCATGACAGGGCGTCCGCTTCTGTAACAAATAACTGCATTCTCAGATAACATAGCCCTTGTCACCAAACAGTATGCCAAGATGTAAAAGAACACCAGGGGGTTTAGACGTGGTGTCCTCTTGCTACGACTGTATTGTTATCAAACTGCAAAATTAGACAAGTGTTTTTTTCTCTCATTGTATCAGTGCACATTCGTGCATATGCAAGTGACGTCAGTAGAGACTGTGGGACACTAGACCTGGTACAAATAAGAAGTTGCATTCTCTAATTAATTTTGACCTATTCGTTAAGCTCTAATTGAGTCAGTTGAGGGCCATAATGAACCGAAAGAGACATCCATTCGCTTCATAATACAAAAAGGTAAATAAATTGGGAGTGATAGATGGCGATGGGTGACAAATTATAACCCAATTAACTTGCGTAGCATTTTGTTTATTTTGCAGAGATCTGCTTGTTTGCTTTTGCATGCTGGCTGTTGGCCCAGCAGGGGAATCTGAACCCCCCCCCCCCAGCCGAAGAAAAATGCTGCAATGTGCCTGTGTGGCAACACTGAAGAGGCAAAAAGAAACAGAATCGAATATGAGTGTAGGGGAAACATGAAAACACTAACACCTTGCCAGTTGTTGTATGTAGCAGATGGCTGTATTTCCATTCGGGAATCACAGATGCAATGAAGAAGCGAGGTGCTGATGGAAAAACCACAAAGCCTGCCGAACAGCAGCTTTAAACAGCGATCCTGCGGCATAGATGTATTTCTTCCAACAAAGCAACAACTCTTTATTTTTATGTTTATTGTTTCCGAGTATAACGTAGGAACATTGTGATGCTAGGATAACAACTCTGTGGAGACAGCATTGGTTTGTAGAGTAAGCGAAGCAGTGTCAAAAAATGCATTGCAACAGGGGCTGCAAGTGATTTCTTATGGCAGTGGTCTGCTAAATTGTGGAGTTTGCTGAAGATCCTTCTTGAACACACTAGCCTGCAGCAGTGCGTCACTTTCTCAACGGCAGTCGGGGATGTCCCATATCTGTCACATGCATGAAATGCATATACAAAGCACACACGTTTTACAAAACAATAAATAAAAACAGTCGAGAAATACATCTGTCCTCCGTTTCTTATAACGCAGACTTTGCTGATGACCAAAACGTGTGCAAGAGACAAAAACCGAAAGGGAGACACATTTGCAGGCGCACACAATCGGGAGGCGGAGAGCTCTAGAGCGGGAGTGGGCTATTTGCATTGGGGATTTTTCTTTTTTTAATAAATAAACAAGTGAACATGTCTCTGCCCTAAAAAAGTCATCAACAATCAGCCAGGACTGCGATCAGCGGTGGAGATGAGGAGCGTTTACACAATGTCCCCCGAGGCCACAGGCACAGCACGGATGTACATTACCTATTATAAATCCGCATTCCCAACAGGGGTTCATTTAAGACCCACGTTCCCTGTAAACAAAGATGCTACCCGGAATAATATTTCTCATGTTAGAGTTTATTTCGGGTACGATGACAAACGTATGGAGAGAGGACAAAAATGTGTCTCATTAATACTCGTCAGTTGCATGTGTTACGGAGCGCCGCTTGACAACGTCGGCAAAAATCCCTTCAACAAAACCAAATATGACCCGAGTTCTTTTCCATTTTGGAAAAGCCGACATAAAATCTAATCTCGCAGGCAGCGCGAGATCAGGAGGTCCGCGGTAACCCGAGAGGCAGCCGTCTCCAAAATGTGTAAGCAGGCCGCCTGAAAACCTGCTGTTTCGGCATCATTAGTGTCGAGTCCAATTGGAATCAAGGCGAAGGTTGGAAATACAGTAGATGCGCGGTGAAACGCGAGCACGCCTGTGGCTAGGCGAAAATTTGAGCGGCGCTTTAGATGCTATTTCGTTTCTCTGAACTGAGGGGGTGAGTGGAGGTACGGCAACAAAGAGCACACTTAATGAACACACACATCCCTTCAGTTTCCTCAGGAATTATGCCGCATTACGTCGGCCCTGAATATGGATACGGCCACTCGTTTGTACCACGCAGAACCCAGGGGCCCGTTTTACTCTTTCCACCTTTGCTCTTGTCTTTTAATGACACGTCGGAATGTGAATTCACACTTTGGGGCTAGAGGAGTATTTGTTATGCATTCTTTGGCCTTTGAGTAAGGAGACAGTCAACCGCCACGCAGGGCGAACAATAAAAAAAAACTCCCCTCCCGTTGTCATGTTTAATTAACCTCCATTTCCCCGTCATGTAATGTAAATTGAAATTGTGGATGGTACGAGAGGAGGGTTTTTCACCCCTCCCCCACCCCTCTTCCCTCAGCTCTCACTTGCCATGCCTCTAGTTACAGTAACAGCATTCCCTCAGACTACATTTCCACATCTATAATTAATTAGCCCTGTCTCCCTGCATTTCCTCACGAGAACGCGCTCCCCCCATCTCTCAGACTAAGCGGCGTGACTCCGCCTCGGCCCGCTCCCCGGCCTCTCCTATCTCGTCTACTTACACCTGTAAACCCAGTGCACGGCACCATGCAAACATTTCCACATGACCTTACACCGTGATTTAGATCAGCCTCTGACTGGAGGAAGACGGGAGGAAGCGGAACGGAGACAAACACAATTCTTTGTCCAAGACCACGGATATCATGGACCCTCCGCAGCAACGTCGCGGGAGAAACACACCATGAAGTGGAAAATGAGTCAGGGATCGGATTCCTAGCCGCTTAGCCGCCTTGTTTCACTAAAGCGGCGGTTACCCAGGGAAAGAGAGTGCTCTCCAACATGCACCCATCTTCTCCAACTGGAATCGGACATCATCGTCATGTTGAACTGGATTTTTCATTTGTTTTATTGTCCTTCCATCATTACTTTTCCATTCCTTCGTACAGCGATGATGTATGAAGGAATGTCAAATGTATATACACCAAAGCAGGGGGTACGACATCTCACCATTACCTAGATTCACTTAGAATCTGATTGGGAGAAATTGACATGAAGGGAAAGTGAGAGACAGTGCGCGCATCTGCTCCATCCAGCTTGATCAAACACACCTCATGATGGCCACCAGAGATGGTGACGCCGAGCTGTGTTTACCGCAACCCTCTGGTTATACCCTTCTTTGCTTGGGTACATACAGATGGGCCGCAATATGCGCATGTTTGGATAGCATATAGATATGTGTGAATGCATTTGAATAAACGCTCGGAGCTACATGGCAGGGCACGACTCCCCCCACCACTGCCGCTGGCATTTGGCATAAAGGGAAAAAACTCATTAATATGGTAATGCCATGCTATCTCGCGGAGCGATAATGTATGGCATGCTTTGTTGCTTTGATTACGCTGATTTGACCTTTGATCCTTAAATGAGTAAATGAACTGAAATGATCAAATATGAGTGTCGTACAAAAGGTTCCCGTGACCCGGAGGTGAGGCCATGTGTAACCACACACACCAACGTGCCACCGCCACCGCCGCAGCCGGTGCCCCCACCACCACCACCCCCCTCCACATCTAGGAGTGAAATAAACTGGTATCAACGAAGCATGAATCCAATACGTTTCATTTTGACACTATTTCTCTCAATAAGTGCAATGCCAATGTTATTTGGATGAAAATACGGACAGAACGAGAAGCGACATTATAAATAACCACCAACAACTAATCGGCCAATACTTAAGCCTGTATGTTAGAGATGTACGTTTTTTTTCCTTTTAATAAGTGAAACATCCGGGGTCCAATGGATCAAATTGCTTATCTTGATTTAGAATATTTTCAACATGTTCATGTTTCAGACTCAACTGAAACTGTACTACCGCCGTCACATGTTCTAAATATTAATATGCACATATCCAGGTCAACCCCCTATGTTCCCACACCCATGTTTACGCTTGTGTGGTAGCTGCCAAGATCTTTGGCCAAGCTATGGACAGGGACAGACATTTCATAGTACAACATGCGAAATACACTTGCCAGTGCTCTCTGGTGGAAAATGCGCCACTGGAGTTCCCGCATTTCACAAGTCCCTGTTATTATTAGTCGACGAATACACTGATTAACAAAAAAATGAAGGAATCAATGAACTTAAACTCAATGTTCAACATGCGGATGTATTAATCACATATTTAAAAGCAAAAAAATTTACTTCTAGGAGAATAGGGGAGGGGGGGGTCCAGGTATAGCGCTCATTAACCTAGAGCTCCTCCCATTTCCACCCCAGCCCCCAACATCAATGCTCCACTGAGCAGCTTAGAAGATTATTTACCCCAAATCT
Source organism: Colistium nudipinnis (assembly GCA_016785305.1). Classification (NCBI taxonomy): domain Eukaryota; kingdom Metazoa; phylum Chordata; class Actinopteri; order Pleuronectiformes; family Rhombosoleidae; genus Colistium; species Colistium nudipinnis. The sequence goes on from JAFBJU010001662.1 coordinate 44,380, forward strand.
GCGTTAATCACGTCCACCCACAAGCCCTGGTAAGCCCAGGGCCGCCCTGTGTGTACTGTATGGGAACTGGAAGGGAGCAGCTGTTTGGTGGCCGTAGCTGACCTGCCGCTCTCCAGCACCTTCCCGGGGGCTCTTTCTTCTCCTTTCATCACATAAAGAATATTAAAATGCACTATAGCAGAAGAAAAGAAATAATATAGATAGAGACCCTGGATTCCACCTGAGAAAAATGGCATCCATTTTTCATACATAACATTACCGTACAGGGAATCACTTCAATCTTCCAGTGGTCGCCCATCATGGGGTGATCAGTCTTCACTGAGGGAGCACGTAGTTTCCCCGTGTGAGCACACACATGCATATTCATGCAGGCGATGCAGAAGGTACACACTGACACACAGAGGGAGGTACGTGTGTCAACACAATCGCACACAAAATCTATTTCTTTATGTCACGCACACACTCGCACACACGATAACACTGCTTGATGGATCGACATGTTTAGGCTGCAGACATTCTGGTTTTCAAGTTAATAATCTCGCTCTTCATCTTCTGCCAGTCTTCCTCTGAATTTTTATTACCCATAGCCCCATTTATGGTGCATTCGGCGAAACAAACAAGTTGGCACCTTCCACATCTTCCTACACTTCTGTTCATCCACATCCAGTACCTCAGCATTACTCCCAAATAAACAATCCATATCCACTGCAACTCTCCACCCATACAAAGACAAAAACGCCTGCGGTGCATTTCGGAATTTATCTACAGCCAAGGCCCAATAAAAAAATGGCACAGACAGGGGAATTCAAAAATAGCCGTTTACATTTAAATAGCGTGTGCGGTGCACTGGTTGACAAAATAACTGTAAATACTGACATGGCTAATCTCAGCACAGCTGTTAGGATTAGGTCCTTTAATCCCGGTCCAGATCGCTGATGTGCTCACACTGGCTCGCGGACAGATGAGCAACCGCCACCAGGCTGCCAAGTGGGCTGCACGCAGCAGACTCGCCCGACGCTCCTTTTCACACTTGATAAGCTGTGAATCTGTGGGTCCTGGAGAGCTGTGTCTTTGTGTTGCTGGGTGCAGCCTTTTGACTCACTGGGAGTGCGACCGCCGCAATCTCCCAGCACAACAGTGTTCTAAAAATGTGTTTTTAGGTTTATTATTATTATTTATTATAGTCGTGGAAGTGTTGGGATAGAGAAGAATGGTGTAGAATAGCGCCCCGCAGTCTTTAATAGGATAAACTAGGACTAAAAATATGTTTTTTTTTTTTTTATAGTTATGAAGTCATATTATAGCCATGACAAGTGTTAGATGCACGCTGCTTTTTCCTCAGCAGTGTATTCAAAAAATGTGCCGTGCGCAATTCTGGTTAAACTTACTGATTTAAGTAAGAGTCACTACAACTGTGCCATAGCAGACAGAGAGACAAACAAAAACAACACTGAGCAGCTGCTAATGCATAAACAAACTCCTGTTACGATCCATCGGCGGCTCTTCTTTCTCCCCTCCTTTAAAATACACGACGTGCATCAGTGTACAGTTCGATGAAATGATAGTCCCATGCTAGTGCCACGCTTCATCAAGCGCTCCTCAAAATCAAATCCTATTTTGCTGACGCTATAGCCATCTGTCAATCAGAGTTCTAACTGACATGCTCTCTCTCATCACAGAGGGCTCCCCCCTGACGAAAAGCAGAACACAACACCGAGATGTTTCCTGGCGGGCGGTGTAATAACCCTTTAGATCTTGCTTAAAACGACTGCTGTGGAGGGGCTGACGCCGCGGCACCAAGTGCTGCTCCCCAGACCGCAGCCGGTCTGCACTAACTCGGCGGTCCGATCTGCATACAACGCCACGTGCCACACCGATTTGTCTGCGTCCCGATGACTGACGGAGAGGGAGAGAGAACGAGACGAGACAACATCTGTGTCACGTATCAGTAAAGAGGAAGGGTCGGCGGAGAAGGACACGCAATAAATGACGGACAGATGCGAGCGTGGCCATGGGTGCCAAAGCGTATTCTCTAGGTACGAAGGCGTAAGGAAAGTGACAATCCTGTCTTAATCCTCGGGATAAGGGAAAATAAACCCACCCCGCCCCCCTGACAGCATGCAAACAGGCCGCGCAAACAAAATACACCCATTTGCCTTCCACAGGCTGTCTTCCTTCAATTCACTTGGAATGAAATATCATTCATTACACTCAATGATGAATATTCAAAAATAATGCCATCAAAAAAGTAGGCCTACGCAATGCTCGAATTTCAACGTTATTGAGCAATTTTGAAATAGGATCCAAGAAAAGCCAACGCTTTTTGATGGCGCAACAAAACAACCCAAAAGCTGCCACAACAGGTTTTTCCCTTCAGTGCTAATCATCACATCTTCTAACCTCCTAGGTAAACAGCCTTGCTTTGAAAGGCCTACTCGAAGGGAAAAGAAAGCGATTCCGCTTTTGTTTACGTTATTGAGCAATTTTGAAATAGGATCCAAGAAAAGCCAACGCCGAGGTCAGATACACACACGGCGTTCTATGCAAAACTGCGAAAATGCCTAAATGTTGAAGAACACATTTCATTTGCTCCTTTTGATGGCGCAACAAAACAACCCAAAAGCTGCCACAACAGGTTTTTCCCTTCAGTGCTAATCATCACATCTTCTAACCTCCTAGGTAAACAGCCTTGCTTTGAAAGGCCTACTCGAAGGGAAAAGAAAGCGATTCCACTTTTGTTTATGGCAACGTTTTTTTGTTTAATGTGGATAACAACGAGTGAGAGGGCAAATGTTGTGAAAAGAGGAGGGGTCGGTGATTAAAAGCCAGCTTTTTACAGTGAATAAAGCTGCAGCAAGCCGGGGCACCCAAAGTCTGTGCTTAAGATTGTTAAGTTGCTCCAATTACTGGCTGGCAGAGGCATTTGAGAAAAGCGCCATTAACTCCAGCATCCGGAGAAGGAGAAAACAGCCGGGTGTTCTCTCTCTGGGAATGTAATTGATGAGGCACTGTGGAACAACACACCCACCGGAGCATCCAGTCCCACGGCAAATTATTACTTGGTTTACACTAGATGCAGAGTCTACCTGGATGGTATTTTCATGATATTTGCTTCCTGAATACGGTGTAACATACCGTCATTGGGTCCAATTTGAATCAGAGATGCAGTGGATTATTTTGTTACTTCCAATCGTGCTCCGCAAGAGTAATAATTAGGATTGTTGGAGTGAGAACGCATGTGCACTCGAAAGCCTCACTTTTCCTCGAAGCGGTGGGGTGCGTAAACACAGCTGTGTTCCAAACATGTTCATTAGGGGCCTCGTACACAAAGCGCCAAAAAGTGTCTGCCCACACATCTCCGCTGCTTTGCCATCCCCAAATTCTCGGAATCAGACGCATTTAAACTATTTCTGTAAAACTAAACATGTATATTTAATTTGATGTCGGAATCACATCTATAGGGGGAAATTTAGTAAAAAAAAATAAAAGAAAAAAAACTCTAAGTGGTAGAACTGTCTAAAAAAAAAGGTGCTGGGCTTGAATTGCGTTTGCACGTTCTCTCTCTATGTGTGTTTGCGCCTCCTCCGGGGCCTCCGGTTTCCTCCCGCAGCCCAAAGACACGCAGGTTAGGTGAATTGGAAAACTCTAAATTGCCTGTAGGTGTGAATGTGTTTCTCAGTCCACATGCGTGTGAACCCGGTGAGAGACTTACGACCTGTTCACCGTCAACCCTGCCTCTCAGCCAGTGTCTGCTGGGATACATTCCACCCTCTCTGCTTTTTTGGGCAGAAAAAACAGCGTTAATCTTTTTTTCCCCCCATTTTCTTTTGAACATATTTACAAAAGTAATTCTTGGTCTACATATACATGCATGCTCGTGCCACATCTGACGAAAAACCATGACCTCCTCGTGAAAGACACTTTAGAGATAAGCACATAAACATTTGAGGTTACTCACCGTCGTGTCCTATGCCACTGATAAATGGTTGTTTTTATCTAAGCTTGTTTGTCCTGTACCTTACTTGAACCTACCAGATACCAACCAGCTGTCGATGACTATGACGCAGTGGATAAGTAATGAATATCATATTGTGTACGTTTTTACTAGCCTTATCTTAATTGTGCCTCGGCTGTCTTTCATAATGTTACTGGTGATGGACCAACCTTTCTGCTACGGACACATAAACGTTACTTACTTTCATATATATATATATATA